>JACYFF010031957.1:84917392-84978432 GCA_017589665.1 Selenicereus undatus | reverse complement strand
TATATATATATATATATATATATATATATATATATGTATATGTATGTATATATATATATGTGTATGCATGTATATGTATATATATATGTATATGTATATGTATATATATATATATATATATATATATATATATATATATGCATTTACGTATGTCTACATATGGAGCTACTCCTGTAGGATGAGGCCGTCCGTTGGATGAGTCGGACGAAGAGATGTCGGCCGTTGGATGGGGGTCAAGAGATGTGATGTAAGCAAGGTCCCGTGACTTTTCTTACCTTGTTTGTTCTCCCTCTCTAATCGAATACTAGCTCTCTTGCTTCGTCTCTTTTTCGCACCTCTCATCTTCCTCATCATTTTGCTCATGTTGTTTGCAAAGTTTCCTCCGATTATTTTCTTTGTCATTTGAATTTCATGCGTTTTTGTGCAATGCATTGGTAGTCACTAGTATTTTTTGATAATTTACGGGGAGTTTTTGGAGTGCTTACATTTGGTGGGTTTTACATCATTTATTTTGTATTTGTGGTTGTTCGTTTTGGCTTGATTCTTGTTGTATATCCATTTTTTCTGCAAGATCTAGGGTTTCTAGGTAAGTTTAGTTGATTTTTGGATGTTGTATGGTGAATTTCTCGCCCTTATGTGCAATTTCTTACTTTGATGGTTTAATTTTCTCGTATCATACAACTTGATTTACCACATTTCATGTAAAATTGCTATTTCAGCGTTTTGCTCAAAATGGTTTGGTAATTAATGATCAGTACACATGTAAGTTGTGATTAGTAGGTCTAATATTGGTGATTGTCTATCTAGGTGATCATTTTTCTTCTCTGATTGTTTGCAAGTCGGGCCTGGTATATTTGTTTAAGGCTAGTATACTCTGAATTGTAGTTTATTAGTGATCAATAGTTTTGTCATTAATGATCGCTAGAATAAGATTAGTGATTTGGAGGTTATTTATTGATGATCAAAGGATGTGTTATTAGTGATCAGTAGATATATCTTAGTGAGCACTAATAGTAATATCTAGTGATCGACAAATATAAGATAAGTGATCAGTAGGAGCAATATTAGTGACCACACACACATTACTCACTAAACATTCTAAGAAGTGCACTCGGTGATCAGTACATGTATGTTTGGTGATCAAACAGAATAAGGTCAGTGATCAATAGATGTTTGCTGGTGATTAGCAAACATTTTATTATTGATCAATAGTTTTGTTGGTGATCGGTAGAATAAGATTAGTGATTTGTAGTTTATTTATTGGTGATCCATTATTAGTGATCAGTAGACATTTTATTAGCAATCAATAGTTTTTGGCAATTTGTATTTTTGGTGATCAACGGATGTGTTATTAGTGATCAGTACAGATGGACGTTTGTTGAATAAATATTTAATTATTGCAGTTGTTGTTGAAATTTATTGCTTCTGCTATTGGGTAATCAATAGCTTTTTGATTAGTGATCGGTTGTTAAGTGATCAGTGATCCCTCCAATAAATGTTAATAGGGTGGAAGAGGTTATCTCGAGGATATGTTGGATAAGACGAACATAACTAGTGAGGACGAGCAAGTTAACGAAAAGGAACATCACAGCAAAGGTGTTGAAGATAAAGGTAAAGCTAAAGATCAAATAGCAATTTCAAAGGTTAAGGTGAGTCAACTATGTTTAATTTATTTTGTTATTTATTGAAACAAAAAACAAAGAAATTATACTTCTTCTATTTTCGGCCATCGTTTCTAGGTAAGGTGGCAGATCCTTTTTAACTATAAGTATTGGTTGTTTCCATCAAACTCTTTTTCGGTACGATCGGGTGGCAATCGATTTGACAATAACCAACAGTTGACGGCTGGCAGAAATCATGACAAAGTTGGAGGAGTTGATCCTTGGAGCACGCAACCCACTCAACAGACTAAGAAATGTAGTCGTGGAATCGGTGAGTGATGCACTCATTAGTGATAAGCCTAAGAGGTCGAGGAGTCGAACATCAGTACTCTTGCAAGACTCATTTGAATCGGACGGGTTGCTGATGCAGATTGATGAAATTGAGAAGAATTACATGGGCTCCCGAGATAAGGTGCATGACTTCCCACAATTCGATGCACCCAGTTTCAGCCTTGGAGTGTCTCAAGAGGAGAAAGAGGCGCTGCTCGAAGGAGTTGTTGTTGTTGACTCATAGCCCGATGGTCTGGCAGTAGCAGTGCAAGTAATAAATTGTGATGTCGAGGACATCGTTACGAAATGTATGACAGCCTCCGCACAACACATCAGCACACCGTCGCTGTCGGGTACTTCTTCTCGTAGTCTTCCAGCCGAATTTTGTGTTGCTATTTGATGTTACTGAAAATTTTTGTTCCTGCTAGCAATGATCCTTTTTGCATGTAGATTTTGTCCTCTAAGGTAGAAAGCAGTGATCATACATAGACACATTAGTGATCTTTTGTGTTTTAGATACTCCTAATGAACTACAAATATAGTGATTGTTACTGATAAAATTAGTGATCTTTAGGAGACAAATTAGCGATCACAAAATATTGGACCAAAGGTTTGTTAAAATGGTGATCATTACTTCAAAACTTATTGATCATTAGTTGATCAACTAGTGAATCATAAGTTGATGAATTAGTGTTCACTTCATGCAGACATGCTTTCCCCTACTTCCCCCCCACCCAAATTATATCGCAACTATCTAAATGATCTCGTATAGCATTGCATAGCATTTTTTCCTTAGCACTGTTTTTTTTTTTAATCTAAATCTATATTCTTACAATTTTCCTGATTAGTTGTTGTGTTTTTACAGGTCCAATACTGCTATGTTCCTAGGAAGACAACGACGCATTCGTTGATCGATCTTTGATGAGAATTACGGAGCTCGATCTTCAGATACCAAATGTGCAAACAACAACCAATATTGAAAAAGGCAAAGAAGTACTGGTTGAAGCATTGAAAAGGTGTACAACGAGGTCAGCTTAATGTATTATCAATGCATTCCAAGTAGGTAAAAAAAAGCGACACTAGTTTTCTTCGTGATAAACTTAATGTCTATGTTTTAATATTTTTCTTCCAGGTTACATTCCTCTTGTATGAATTTTATTTCATTGGCTGTGTGTACTAATTATTCCTTCTATGTAACACCCTCGTCAATAGAGTATGCGCTTTCTTTGTTCTCTGCTTACATACAACAAAATGCAATGATCTCTCGTGCAATTTCATAAGAACTGAAGCTGTATGCTGACTTTGTCTTCAACTCAGAAGAACAGAGGTAATAATAAATATGTGTGTCTTAGAAAAGTGATTCATATGCAAGTCTTTTATAAACGGTATTTTTCAGAGACGGATTTGTTTGTTTATTCGCTAGCCAAGTGTTGTACAATGACTTATACTCGTGGCCAACTTAGTCATGCTCTCAATTATTGTTGGCGATGACCGTGTTGACAAAATCATAGTGGACATTTGGGCGAATATATTGAATGCAAGTGAACTGAATACAGATTGTTCCCATATTCAAAGGCTTTTCTTCACAAAGGAAGCGTTTGTAAGCTAATTGAAAAAAAAAAATTGCTTTCAATGATATTTTACACTTGCATGTATATTTTTTTATAAAATACATTCATTGTCACCGCAAAAAGTCCGTTTTTGTTTTTTTGTTTTTTTTGGGAAACATTTTGTACATGAAGGCAAAATAGGCAAACAAAGCTAAAGCTGTGTTCTTCCGTCAGCTGAACAACGAGCTGTCCTTGAGTCCACATATCAACTTCAAGCAAGTTGACATGGTAAGAATTAACCCAGACAAATACACTTTTTTTTAAAAGAAAAGTTTTATTTCATGCCTGTTATTCAGGCACTAATTTATGATAAATTTTGGTGTTTTAGGTATTCTACCATTGTTCTGATGACGGAAAACAATTTCTCATTTGTTTCAATTTCAAACAAAACAATATAGACATTATTGACCATATCAAGAGAAAGCGTAGAGAACATTACATATATGAATGCTTTCCAGATACTTTGGTAAAGCTTCATACAATTTTAGTGTGCCTTAAAAACAAACTTAAGCTGATGCTTTTTGCTAATTTTATGTTTTTGGTTTTATATGAGCATTGTAGTGCATGCTCTTTTAGAAGTATCTCACAAAGGAACAGGGTGATACGAAAAGAGCAAACTCCATTAAAGAATTTGAATTGAGATACATAGATATGCCTTGGAAGCAAGAGGCTCCAAAGACAGATGATAATCAAACCGTTTATGTTATAAAGCACACGCAGGAATACAAAGGATTGCCTTGCCCTTGGGATGTAGGGTTGACAAATGATTAGGTGAACATGCTGCTCAACCCTCCTTCAAGAAGAAAAGAATGGTAAATGTTTGAGATATCGTGCCAATTATTGTGCGCGTCCCTTATTTGATTTGTATCTCAGGTTGCTGCAGTCCATAAGTTTAGGGTGGAGTGCCACCATAAGATCCTCACTTCACCTACCAATGCAATTTCGGCACATGCAAAGAGAACGGTGAATGTTTATGAAACGACGAAGCTGAAAAAGTCAAGAAAGTAGTGGTTAGCTCAGGCAAGCGGGATGTTTATAGTGAAGAAAGTAGTGGATTTCAGTTTTGATGATCATTAGATATGTAATTAGTGATCAGTCGTCATATGTAATTCATCTCTTGAATACGAAGCATAGTAATGATGATGACTAAAGCTCCTTGCATTGAGCACTAAGTTTATAACTACGGGCCTGTTCTTTTCGTGGGTCAATCCATATTTACCAACTTCAACCTACTTCAACCTATTTCAACCCACTTGAAAAAAAAATACCAACTTTAACCCACTTCAACCTATCTCAACCTACTTCAATCCACTTCAACTAATTTCAACCAACCCCTTCATAATTTTAATAATCTGTAAAGTATCATGTGAGATTTAGGATCTATTGTTTTCGTGGGTAAATTGGGTGGGGAAAAGGGTGAAGTAAGTTGAACTAGGTTGAGGTGAGTTGAGGTAGGTTGAAGTTGATATTTTTTTTTGAGGTGGGTTGAAATAAGTCGAACCAGATTGAAGTAGGTTGATGTAGGTTGAAATGCGTTGAAGTTGGTATATTTTTTATATGGTAGGTTGAAGTGGGTTAAAATAATGAGAATATAACTCATGTGTGAAAATTTCTGAAGTTATCGAAATTTTGTTGAATTTTTGTTTATTCTTTCTTATTTTTCAGTTTTTATATTTTACATATTTTATATTTTTTACTTTTTATTTTTTATTTTTTATCTTTATTTTTTTAATTCCTTTTTTTAATTTCTTTTTATTTAATTTTAATTTGAAATTTGAAATTTTTTTTAATTTCTTGTTATTTTTTTTATTTATCTATTTTTTATTTTTCATTTTTTTTATTTTTTGTTTTTCATTTTTTAATTTTTAATTTTTAATTTTTAATTTTTAAATTTTTACTTTTTATTTTTTTTATTTTTTATTTTCTTTTTTTTATTTATTTTTTGTTTTTTTATTTTTCTATGATTTTATGTTTTTTATGTTTTTATTTTTCACTTCTTACTTCTTATTTTTTATTTTTTATTTTTTATTTTTCGTTTTTCATTTTTTATTTTTAATGTTTAATTTTTCTCTTTTATTTTTTATTTTTTAATATTTTTTTATTCTTTATGTTGTTTATATTGTTTATGTTCTTATTTTTTTTATTTCTTATTTCTCATTTTTTATTTTATATTTTTTACATTTTAATTTTCAATTTTTTATTTTTTTATTCCTTATTTTTTGATTTTTTTATGTTTTTATTTCTTATTTCTTTTTTTTTGGAATTTAAACAAACCAAAAAAACGAAAAATAAAAGAATAAAAAAATAAAAAAATCAAAAATCAAAAATAAGAAATCAAAAAATCAAAAAATAACAAATAATAAATTAAAATTAAAATTAAAAAATTAAAATTAAAATATAAAAGACAAAAATAAAAAATAAAAAACAAAAAATTAGAAATAAAAAATAAAAAATAAAACATAAAAAAAGAAAAAATGAAAAAATGAAAAAAAAAAATAAAATAAAAAAACATGAAAAATAAGCAATAAACAATACACAATAAATAATAAACAACAAAAAATAAATAAATAAATAATAAGAAATAAAAAATAGAAATTAAAAACATAAAAAACATAAAATCACTGAAAATTAATATATAAAAAATAAAAAATATAGAACTAAAAAACTAAAAAAATAAACAGTACAAAGAAAAAAAATTAAAAAAAATTAAAAAATTAAAAAGAAAAAAATAAAAAATGAAAAATGAAACATGAAAAATAAAAAATAAGAAAAGAAAAAGGAAAAAAAATAAAACATAAAAAATTAGAAAGAAAAAATAAAATTAAAAATTAAAAATTAAAAATGAAAAAATAAAAAATGAAAAAATGAAAAAATGAAAAAAAAATAAAACATAAAAAATAAGAAAGAAAAAATAAAATAAAAAATGAAAAAAATAAGAAATAAGAAATTAAAAAAATCCAAAAATAAAAAAAATAATAAATAAAAAAATATGAACATCAAAATAAAATAAAAAAAAATCAAAAATTGAAAATTAAAAAGTGAAAAATAAAAAATGAAAATAAAAAAATAAAAATAAAATTTAAAACATAAAAAACAAAAAATAAATGAAAAATAAAAAATGAAAAATGAAATATTAAAATATTAAAAAAATAATAAATAAGAAATAAGAAATTAAAAATATAAAAAGTAAAAAATTAAAAATTAAAAATTAAAAATTAAAAATTAAACAATTAAACAATTAATAATTAAAAATTAAAAAATAAAAAAGAATAAACAAAAATTTCACAAAATTTCGATAACTTCATAAATTATCACACATTAATTACATTCTCATTATTTTAACCCATGTCAACCCACCACATAAAAAATATACCAACTTCAACCAACTTCAAACAACATCGGCCCACTTGAACCTACTTCAGCCTATTTCAACCCACTTAAAAAAAAATAACCAACTTCAACCTACCTCAACACAGTTCAACCTACCTCAACCCAGTTCAACCTTTTGACCCACCCAATTTACCCACAAAAAGAACAGGCCCTACACATGTACTATGATGTTGTAGACATTGTCTAGGACAATATAAAGAAATCTATTGATCACCAAAAGTAATTAAAATGATCACTGAATGAACACCTATTGATCACTACCTAACAGGCTTATATTAGTGCCTGTAATTGATATTATGTTGTGTAAAACTTGTCGTAGAGTTACAAATTAAACAACTATTTTGATTTATAAATAAGATTTATAGCATAGAAAAGTAAGGGTCGATCCCACAAGGAAAGATTATGATCGTAAGTTAGTTTCAATCTAATTAAATTTACTACTCTAATATATTTTACTTTTTAAATTGCTAAAACAAATCAAATTAAACAAGTAAAAATCTGAAAAATTACTTAGTGGTACCACTAAATATTCAAAGCCTAATTCTGGAAATAAAAACAGTAAATACCTAACCTAAATATGCTGAAAAAATCAAAACAGAAAATTATCGCACACTATTAACTGAAAATTAAAATAGGAAGTAACATAAAAGGGACAATTTTTAGCCTAATTTCTAACAAACTGATAAATAAATGGCAAAACAGAATAGATAATAAATATGAAAATTTTAATCACACTAAAAATCAAAATATAATTTATGTAAAATTACCAAGACAATCCTAGAAGACTACTCTTTGGGGGGGGGGGGGGTTGTAAACGAAATTAATATTAAGAGCTATAAATTTAAGTATTAAAACTCACAAACTAAAGAAATTAACTAAAAAGCAACAAATAATTATTAAAGATACCAACTTTATGAAAAGCACTTAGCATAATCTATATCCACCATGTACATTAATATTTATCATCAACACACAAATCGATTTATCTATGAGTTAGACTATAGAAGACACCCACTAGCAGATCTTCCCCGTTTTTCCTTATATTATAGTTTATTTAGGTCAAGCCCTAATATAAATCATACTAGTTTTCATAACCCCAACACAAGCACAAGAATTTAATCAAACTAGAGCATTAAGTATTAGAAAAACAAAATCTAACGCCTTGTAACTAATTTAACAGCAAGTTGATTTAACAAAAATCTATAATGATTGCCTAATTAAGAAAGATGGGTTTGAGCCATCCACGATTAATTAGGGTGATATTCATGCTGAAAAGACTACAACTTTAACATACCAAAGCCTTTCAAACTATGATATAAATTCGTATTAGACTAATTAGCATGCATTCTAATTAATCTAACACAAATATCATAAACAATAAGTACAAATCATTAAGGAATCATGGAATAAAAATTAATTAGACAATAAAGTATAAAACTTGTTTCAAAATAATAAATTTAGCATGGTTTCAAGTAGATTATACTAAGTATATAAAAACTACCCACTCATATTATCAATTAAAATACACAAACTATCCAAATAATCCATGTTTGATGATAAAAGTCTAAACTAAAAAAAATACCATAAAAACCAAACGATACTATGATAAATAATATGTAGATGATTATGGCATTCACCAGTGATTATGGCATGAAGACGAAGATGGTGATGCTGATTGCGTGACTGATGGTGCGTGTTCGTGCTAAATATATGATATTTTCACAATACTTTTTTTATCTGATTTGTGCTCGAAATAATTGTTATTTTTTAGATTTTTATTTGATGTTATTTTGTTTTGTAGGTATTGAATAAATGGAAAAATATGCAGGAAGATGATGATGAAAGTGCTAGGAAAATGAATTGGTTTGAGTATCTCGGATTCAGAAGCACAAAAGTCCAAAAGAAAAGCAAAAGAAGAATTTGGAAATTAAAATCAGATCTAGTGGCCTCAAAAATGTCTCGGCCCAAGACCCGAGCCCAGCTAATCCATTAATTCCCCCCTATGCTGTGCACATGTGGTTTATTTCCCCCATTTCTCTCTCCTCTCAAATGCCTCACTTTCTCTCTCCTCTCAGCTCTATTCTCTCTCCTCTTTCTCGGCTCTCAACCCAGAAAACCCGATTCCCCCCATTCATTCTCTCTCATCTCAACCACAAAATACGCAAAAAACTGCCATGATCTTTAGACCTTGAATCTCCACTTTCGCCCTTTTTGTCTCTCTACCCCCCGAACCCCTCTCTCTTTAATCTTTAATCTCCATTGAAACCCACACACACCACCTTCTTCAACCTCCATCGAAATCGACGCATCACCACAGTAAACAACCATGAAAATCGGCGTCCCAGGTGGAAGAAATTGCAGTATAAATAGGGGAGAGATTGTAGAGGACTTCATTTTGTTTTCGTCTTCTAGATTCATCTTAGTGGCACGCAAATTAGTAACATTTTATTTTAGGTTGTTAAATTCTTTTTCTGTTTACGATTTTAGCAATTTCTGGATCCATTCCATTCTTGGTTCAAAGGCTTGGAAGCCATTGTTGGCAACTTTGATCTTTGAATAACAATCTCTTTCTCCTATTCTTGAGCTTTTGTTGAGAGTTTTGGTGTCAGATTGAATTAAGTTGCAGATTTTTGATCCAAATTTGGATTGTTTGAATGTTCTATTTTCATTTTCTAGCACTCTGTTTCAACGTTTAAGGCTACTGCTGTACTCCATAGGTGCCTTGTGTTGTTATTAGTTATTAATTTTTGTTTTTTTAGTCCTGTTACCGCAAAACCCCTTTCTTTCTTTTCATTTCTTTAGCTCTAAAATCTTTACTATTTGTCTTCTTATACCTAGCTTTCCACTTAGCCTTGTTATATTTCCATAATTTAGTGCTTTTCCACCTCCATAACACAAATTGCTTGGTTTTGGTTTATTAAACGACAAAGAGTTTTAGTTCTTTCTTTCTTTTGTTTATTTTTTTTGTTTTTCTTTCCAGGTAAAACATAACATTATTTCTTTTATTAAATTAGTATTGGGGTTTTTTTCCCCTTTATAAGTCGATTTATTAGTTTGGTTGTAATTTTCATTTAGTAGAGATATTTATGTGTTAGTTGATCAAGTAGGTGAATTCAATATTCTCATCTTTATGGGAATGATCCGTATTCACTGGACTATACTACAAGCTAGACATTGTGCGCTTGCGGCTACACTTTTTACATTAACATGTTTTTGGCATCATTGTCCGGGATGGTAAGTATTCAATTGACCACTTTTTTGTACTTTGCTATTTTTGCCGATATTTGTGTCTGCTATTAGTTTTGCACTTTCTTTTATTTAGTATCAGTTTCTTTTATTTATTATTTATTTTCTTTCTTGCCAAGTTTTGGTTAGATCACTTTTATTTATTTTATTGCTTGTCACAAAAAAAGACATAAAATACGATTGTGGGTTTGGAATTTGCATGATTGTTTGGGTTAGGGAGCATAAAAAGAAGAAGACTAATTAGTATTGAACCTGAATCAGAACCTGAACTTGAAAAAATGGCTAGACAAGAAAGAATTGAAAAGGCCTTGAATGAGATATTTTACCCTTAGCGTTCAACCTTACCTTTATGTTTTAATCTACCTGCCTTAGGCACTAATGTGAACTTGAAACTGGAACCACATTACATTCAGATGCTTCCTAAATTCACTGGACTTGAAGATGCTTTTTTATTTTTAAGTGAGTTTGAAGAAGTATGCAATATGATACATGTTCATAATGTGAATACTGATGTGGTTAAACTAAGGTTTGTTCCTGTCGCTTTAAAAGATAATGCCAAGACATGGATGTATAGTTTGCCTGCTAACTCTATTTCTAATTCGAATGATTTCGTTAAAGTCTTTTTGCGAAAATATTTACCTGACGGCAACACCATTAAACTAAGGATTGAAATAAATCAGTTTATTTAGTTTGATAAGAAACCTTTTTGGAGGTACATAGAAAGATTTAAGAAACTGTTAGCCCAATGTCCCCACCATGGTCCTGAATAGTGGTGTTTATGTCAAATTGTGTATGAGGGTTTGGACTAACAAATTAGGGCTACGCTAGGGTCTATGTCTCAAGGTGGATTCCTATCCAAGAGTCCTACCACAACTTGGGAATTCCTAGCTGACATAGCTGAGAAGACAATGCAGTGGGAAACCATTAGAGATGATAGCCTCAGTTCTAAAATTGTTAGTGTTAACGGAGGTATGAATGCAGTATCAGACTTGAGCCATATAGAGCTTAGATTGATAGCTTTAAAGAACCAATTAAAGGGGTTGACTATTCAACAGCCTCAGGTCTTTCAAAGTGCTACCATTACATGTTCTCACTGTCAACTCCAGACCATATCTTGAGTGCTTGTCCCTTCTACGCTTACCAGTTATCGACTGAAACTGAGCAAGTGAACATGGCCCACCAAAGGCCAAGAAATGATCCTTTTGCACCAACTTACAATCCATGGTGGCGAAATCACCCTAATTTTTCCTGAAGTCCAGGCCAGAACTTAGGTAGTCCTAGCGCACAGACCGGAATGTTCCCTGGAAACACTTTCATCCATCCCTACCAAACACATAGGCTACTTCCTCCCCCTATTGCCCACGCCCAATCACCTCATGGATATAATGAAATTGATAAAAGATTTAGCAATCTAGAGAGAGAACAAAATAGCTTAGAGAGAATAAGAAATGAGAACAGTTATCTCAACTAGTCACTGCCAATAAGGAGAGGGGAACATTTCCTAGTCAGAGAGAGCCTAACCCAAATGTAGGTCCATCTTTGATGCGCCCACCAGTCCAGGATAATGTGAAAAGGGTTAATGCAATAACTTCACTTTGGTCAGGATGTTTAATTGATCATAACCTAGAAGACCTTGTGGAAGTCCTTGTTCAATTATCTCTATCTCTATTTCCTCCATCTTTGTCTGGTAATGATTCTGCCTTTAGGGATGCTACTGATGACACCCCAATTGACTGTTCCTCATCCCGAGCTAATGACTTAGTTGACTCCGAAGAAACTAAGAAAGATGGGTCTTAGAAAGGAGATGATACATCTCAGCCTTCGAATGTTGAGCGGGTTTAAAAACCTGTTGCACCCTTTCGAAGTAGGCTAAGGAACAAGAAGGAGCATGCCTATGTTGATAAGATTAGAGATACCTTTTCTCAGGTCAAAATCAACATACCCCTTCTAGATGCTATCGTGGAGATGCCTCCTTATGCCAAGTTCCTGAAAGAGTTCTGCATCACTAAGAGAACGACTAATGTCCCAAAGAAGGCCTTCTTAGCCTCTAATGTGAGTTCCATTATCTACCGTCAGATCCTAGCTAAATATAAAGACCCTGGTTGTCCTAATATTTCTATAGTCATGGGGCACCAAACCATCTATATAGCATTGTTGGATTTAGGGGCCAGTGTTAATTTGCTTCTACACTCGGTGTATGAGACTCTGGGATTAGGAGAGTTAAAATGATTCTTCAGTTAGCTGACCACTCCACTAGAGCTCCTAATGGAATAGTCGAGGATGTTTTGATTAAAGTGGGTGATTTCGTACATCCTGTGGTTTTCGTTGTTCTGGAAACTGAGTCTGTTGCTAACTCTGAAACCCAAATACCTGTCATTCTTGGTTGACATTTCCTAGCTACTTCAAATGCTTTGATTAATTGTAGGAATGGTATGCTGAAGTTGTCTTTTGAAAACATGACTGTGGAGCTGAATATTTTTAATCTGCAAAGACAACCTGCTATTTTTGATATATGTGACAGTGTAATTGGCTTGATGTGTATACTTGTGATGAGTCATGTACGGACAGTTTAATTGATAATGACGTATGTGATGAGATTGATCCCCTCTCCCTTAATTCTTCTGATTCCCCTTCTTTTGCACAAGCTCCTGATCCCGCATTAGAGTTGAAACCTTTACGTGATTCCTTTAAGTATGTCTTTTTGGATCCTAGTGAGACTTTTCCAGTGATCATTACAACTGACCTGATTGAGGACTAGGAGGATAAATTGTTGAAAGTACTTAGGGAACACCAAGTGGCCAAACTAAAATTCAGAAACGACTAAGCTAGCAAGGTGAATCAGAAGCGTACTAAACCAAATTACTAGTCAAGCAAATGATGAAAATTTGGATACCTGTTGCAGACCAGAACCGAGACACCTGACTTCAACCATGTGCACGCCTCTAACCAGTGTGAACCAGGGGAAGGGGAAGGAGATAGAACTGTCAAACGAGAGCTAGGCTTCCTCGCTTTGCAGCTCAGCCCCAAACCGGCAATGGCTGAGTCGCCATTGTTCATAGTTCCATCAACCAATCGTGTAAACAGAACACACAAAAACAAACGGAACAGGGGAATGGGAGGGAGTAAACGAACACAAATTTTCCCAACAATAGAACGAAATCTCTCACAAAAATTCTTCAAGGGTTCGAATTACACCAGAAATTCATGAAAATCAAGACCGAATACATCAAATCGTGGCTTACTAACAGAAACCCTAATTGTGAAAAACTGAAATTCTAACCCTAAAACACGAAATTAAAACCTAATTTTGAAAATGAAAATCGAATACGAAAATGAAATTAACAACGAAATTAAACTAAATCTAAACCTAAAACGGAATTTAAACCTAACCTAACCCTAAATTGCTACCCTAAATTACCTACACTATGCTCCTCTAACCTTGCTTCAATGGCGTCCTGTTGCTTTATACCCGAAGCCCTTCACTTCTCAGCCCTCGATTTGATGGTATGCTGGACGGTGGATGATGGAACCCACTGGGGTGGTGTCGTGGATGGATACGATGGTGAAGCTAGTGAGGTTGAAGACGTGGATGGTGGAGATGAGACCCAGCGATGGTGGTTGTCAGAGGTGATGGGGTGAGTTGGAGATGAAAACCGTGGGTAGAGGGTAGGGGTGGTTTCTGGGTATGGGAAAATTGTGGGCTGGTGGAGAACGGTGGGTAGAGAGGGAACGGGGGTAGAAGGATGAACGAGGTTGAGGGGAGAGACCGAGCAGTCGGGGAGGAAGAGAGAGAAAACGCAGGGGACGAAGAGAGAGGAGAGGGTTTTAAACTGAACCGGTCCAGCTGAATCGGTCGGTCCGGTTCAGTGGACTGGTCTGGTTTATTTTTTCTTTCTTTGGCAGGTTTTTTTTCTGGAATTTGGCCCGGTTCTTCAACCTTCAACATTCCTCTATTTTTCTCGCCTTTTCCGCCATTTTAAACCCTTTTTCCGCATTTATTCAAAATCTGCAAAATAAAATAATCTCCTATTAAAACCTTAAAAATATTATTGAAACGAGCATAAAACCGGTGAAAAAGTACCTTAAAAATAGCACATTTTTAGCTCAAACAAGGCCATAAGGTGGACCTTAAGTAACATTAAAGGTATTAGCCCTCCATTGTGCAGCATAAAATTCATCTTGAGGAGAATGCTAAACCTTAGAGAGAACACAAAAGACGTCTAAACTCTACCGTGCAAGAAGTCGTCAAAAATAGGTCATTAAGTGGTTAGATCATGGGATAATCTATCCAATTTCAGACAGTGAGTGGGTCAGCCCCGTTCAAGTCGTTTTTGAGAAGAAGGGTATTGTCGTGGTAAGGAATGAGAAGAACGAGTTGGTCCCCACTAGAGTCCAGTCTTGGTGGCATGTGTGTAGTGACTATAGGAAACTAAATGCAACCACTAGAAAAGACCACTTCCCTTTGCCTTTTATGGACCTGATGCTTTAGAGGTTAGCTGGACATAGTTACTACAACTTTTTGGATCGATATTCTTACTACACCCAAGTCTCTATAGCACCTGAGGATCAAGACAAGAGTACTTTCAGATGCCTCTTTGGTACTTTTGCATTTAGGAGAATGCCATTTGGTCTATGTAATGCTCCTGTCACTTTTCAGCATTGCATGATTTTGATATTTTCTGATATGATTGAGTAATGCATTGAGGTTTTATGGATGATTTTTCTATGTTTGGTTCCTTATTTGTTGACTGTTTGGCCAATTTGGTAAAAGTTTTGCAAATATGCAGGGAGAAGAAGTTGACTATCAACTAGGAAAAATGCCCTTTTATAGTAAAGAAGGGAATGGTTTTAGGGCATGTAGCTTCACATGATGGGATTGAAGTTGATAAAGCAAAAAATAATAAATCGCTAATCTTTCCCCTCCCACTTGTGTGAAAGATATTGGGTCATTGTTAGGGCATGCCGGATTTTATAGGTGATTTATCTAGGATTTCAGTAAAATTGCTAAGCGCTTGACCAACCTTTTAGCTAAAGATGTACTTTTTCACTTCTCTATAGAGTGTTTAAAGGCATTTAATAGGCTAACGGAAGCCCTGACTTCTACCCCTATCCAACACCCTCCCATCTGGGGAGAGCCCTTTGAACTTATCTGTGATGCTTTTGATTATGCTGTAGGGGTTGTCTTAGGACAACGTGTGATAGAAAACCTCACGTCATATATTATGCGAGTCATACTTTGAATAAGGCATAGTTGAACTACATAGTGACTGAAAAAGAGTTTTTAGCAGTTGTGTTTGGTTTTGAAAAATTTTGACCTTACTTGATTGGCTCTCATGTGAATGTACATACTGACCAAGTTGCGCTAAAGCATCTCTTCTCCAAGAAGGATGAAAAACCCGGGTTGCTTAGGTGGATTTTACTTTTGTGGGAGTTTGATTATGAGATTTGAGGTAGAAAAGGTTCTGAGAACCTGGTTGCTGGCCATCTATCTCGGATCATTTTGCAAAAAAAGAGTGAGTCCATCATATTTGAGTGCTTCCCCGACAAGCAGCTACTTATGGTTCAATCAGAACCATGGTATGTTGATATTGCCAACTACTTAGTGACTAGTGAGGTACCTCTGCATAGGAGTAAACATGATAAAGACAAATTCTTTTATCTGGTGTAATGTTTCTATTGGAATGACCCTTACTTATTTAAATATTATTCTGATCAGATGTTTAGAAGGTGTATCCCTGATAACGAGATTAGAAGTGTCCTTTCTTTTTGTAACAACCAAGCATGTGGGGGGCGTTTTAGTGGGAAGAAAACAGCTGTCAAAGTCCTTTAGTGTGGTTTGTATTGGCCTACCTTGTTCAAAAATGCCCGCTTATACTATAAAAGCCGCCCTAGGTCTCAACAGTTTGGGAAAATCAGTAGGAGAGATATCATGCCCCTTAAACCTATAATTATTGTTGAGATGTTTGATGTTTGGGGGATTGATTTTATGGGACCATTTCCATCTTCTTTTGGGAATGAGTATAGTCTCCTTGCTATGTACTATGTGTCTAAGTGGGTTGAGGTTGTGCTAACCGGGGCAACTGAAGCTAGAGTCGGTGTCAAGTTCCTTAGGGAAAACATTTTCTCTAGGTATGGCATGCCAAGGGCTATAATTAGTGACCGTGGTACTCATTTTGACAATCGTTCTTTTTATTCATTGTTGAAAAAGTACTCAATCATTCATCATTTAGTCACCGCCTATCATCCCCAGACTAGTGGCCAAGTAGAGATTTCTAATAGGTAAATTAAACAGATATTGGAAAAGACTATGAGCAGAAACCATAAGTATTGGGCAGATAAGCTCATTAATGCTTTCTGGGCTTATAGGACAACTTTTAAGACCCCTTTAGGTATGTCACCTTTTAGGGTCGTCCTTGGTAAGCCTTGTCATCTTCCTGTAGAACTTGAGCATCGGGCTATGTGGGCTATAAAGACTTTGAGCCTTGACTTAGAGACAATTGGGGTAGAAAGGAAGTTATAGTTGAGTGAGTTGGAAGAGATCAGAGCTGAGGCATGTGAAAACTCTAGGATGCATAAGGAGAGAGCAAAAATATTCTGTGACAGGCATATTCACAGGAAGGAGTTCGTCCCAGGTCAGAAGGTTTTGCTTTATGACTCTAGACTACACCCTTTTCCAGGTAAGTTGAGATCTCGTTGGACTTCTCCTTTTATTATTTATCACGTTTTTCCTCATAGTGCTATCGAGATACATGGCCCTACGCAAGGTACACATTTCAAGGTGAATGGACAATGGTTGAAACCATTTCTGCAGTTACCTGCAGAAGAGAGAGAAGTAGAGTGTCTGATGCTCTATGAATCACAATACAAAGATTGAGATGGGGAGATTAGCTTGGATGCATCCAACATTTAATTTGGTACTATTGTTCCTTTATATAGATCTTATTTTGTATATGTTTTCCTCTTAATTTCTTTTCTTTGATTTCTTTTATTTATTTCTATGCTCCATTCTAATACTTTGGCATGCAATCGAGACATTGCATTGTTTAAGTACGGGGGTAAGGGTTGCATTTCAAAAAAAACAAAAAAAAGATTTTCTTTCCTTTCCTTTTTCTTTCATTTGTTTTGTTTTGTTTTGTTTTGTTTTGGGGAGTGCATACTAGTCTGACGAGCTTGACCCTTTGTGACCATGTTATTATGTTGTATATAGGTAAGATGTACATGGCACTACTAAAAATTTTTCTTTTTCTGACGGAAAATGCCAATCGAAAAAGAGATCGTTGCACAGGCTGGTGGACATGGCGACGGAAAGACCAGGAAAGTAAACTAAGGCGACGGACGTTCCGACGGAATATCTTTCCATCAGAATTTCCGACGGAATCCGACCAAGCCGTCGGAAATCTGACGGAAAGCCCATCGGAACGTTGGTCAACATTGACCAGATCTGGGTTGAAAATAATAAACTTTTTTAAAAAAAATAGAGTCTGAATATTCGATGGAACATTCTGTCGGACAAAGATTTATTGGGGTGTTTTCTTCATTTCGGAAAGCAAATTAGAGAGAGAGGGAGCACTTGACTTAGAGAGAGGGGGGGGGGGAGAAGGTCGCCGCCGACCACTATTTCTGTTGCCGCCTTGTAGCCTGCCACCGCCGTCCGTTTTGTCGCTGCCCACCTCAATTCCACCACCATTTTGTTCTTGTAATTTCAACTAAGTGGTGTTTGTTTTGTTTGTAGTAATTTTTTTGATGAATTTGACAAATTTGAACTAGAATTTAACAATTATGTGACAATTTGTGTTGGTTATTGAAATTTTATTGAGTAATTTGTAGATTTTGGGTTTTGAATTTGGTTGTGTCGATATGAATATGAAAGTTTAATATGTAAGTGTTGTTTGTTTAGTTTGTAGTAGATATTTTGATGAAATTGAGAAATTGGACTTACAATTTAATAATTATATGATAATTTGTGTTGGTTGTAGAAATTTTATTGAGAAATTGGTAGATTTTGAATTTTATTCAATTTTTCAAACCCAAGTTACTCTAGTGGGAAGTTGTACACAGAGGTACTCAACTGATGAAGAGCTGCACGCTGCACACCTTCACATTTTGTTGAATTGTAATGAAGTTCAACCCTATATCGAGTAAGTTATACCTGCGCCTTTTTTGTATTATAATGAAGTTAAATGTGAACTTAGTGTTGATGAATATCATTCTCATAGTTTATTCAAACAACAACAATAACATGAAAATCCCACTTTAACGGACGTGGAGATAGATGCCTTGATTGAGGCTGAATTTATTTGGTGGTTCAAAAATACAGTAAGAGTGCAAACATGCCTCTTATATTATATATTCATCTACTTCAGAACATCTTAGACAATATGGTTCCCATTTTGATCAAGTTTGTAAAAATTAATATAGATTGAAATTGTGCAAATCTTCAATGACGAACACCAAGTATACATATACCAATTGGCTCAATTGCCTTTAAGGAAAGTTACATCTCGATCTGCATTCAGAGTTAATAGATTTCTATTTCACACACAGGAAAGGTGTGAAGGGAAAAAGAGTTTCAACTGTGGCATTTGCGTTAAATGGAGCGGCGAAGGCAGATGTGAGGATGATTATTATGGAATCCTCCAAGAGGTTATTCGCATTGAATATCTTAGAGAGCCCCTCAAACAATGTATGTTGTTCAGATGTAATTGGTTTGATAACACCCCTCGAGGAACACGTTGTCCCAAACTATGTCTATTTGTAGAGGTGAATGCCACTCGAAGATATAGAAAATATGATCCTCATATTTGCTAGTTCAGCAACCCAAGTGGGGTACATGAAATACTCAAATGGAATAAGAGATAAGTCTAACTGGTGGGTTGTTGTACCAAACAAACCCAAACATGAAGTGAATAACGAATTCACTTTACCAGTTGCATTTCTAGAGGAACATGTGTCTCACGTGACACCGGTGAATGACACAATTCCAACAACTTTGTTGAATGAAGAGGAAGACATTGAAGTTGTGAATGAAGAAGGTGCAAACAAGGGAGGTGTGGAGGCAAAGTGGGATGATGACTATAAATATATTGAAGACGAAGTCGTTGTCTACCATGTAGATTCTGATGAGGACAATGAAATTATGGATGATGACTAGTAGAATAATTCCTAAATGTACATTAAATCAATTTACCTATTTGCATATTGTACACATGTGGACTTTTTCGTTGTATGGATCTACACTTGGTCATTCTATGCATGTAGTCTTTGTTGAATAATTAATGACACAATTGTCATTGTATGATTTGTTAAAGTTGTTTAATTCTTGTATTTTATGTTATTTTATCACTATGGTTTATATGTTTGTCTTAAAGATGTCAGGTATGCAACGTGGACACGGTGGTGGACGTGGTAGAACTCAGGGAAGAGGTTATAACAACCAAAGTGGCCAAGCAGAGGAAGAGTTTCAGGGATGGAAAAACTACCAACACATCCCTCAGAATGCTTTTTCTGATCCCAACAGCCTCCAAAACATGCATTTCACACAACACATACCTCAAACTGCTACGTTCCCCCAGGCTGACATTTCCTTCTTCCAGTCACAAAGACCTCTTAACACTCAGACTCAAGGAGCATTTATGGGTAACCAATTTGGCTCCTACATCCCCGTACCACATGTCATTCCACAACACAATGAAGAAAGGAGTCGGGATCATAGTGAAGGTGCTTCAAGCCATAGGAGCACGTCCAACAAGGTGTTTATTAGGCCAGATGGTAAAGAGTAAGTGATCATACATTTTCACTTTTGTATATTCAGAACCCAAACATATATATAAATATATTTGTTGTGAACACAAATTTGTAACTATATTTCTTATTTGCAACTTCTTTCCCTATTATGTGGTGTTTGAAATAACAAAGATATTTGTGAGCAAATACCCCGAGCCTTGGCCAACATGGGGTAAAGTTCCTAAATGACAACGAGATCTGTGGTTTGGCGAGTTCAAGGTAAGATAAATTAATAAGTTCACTCCAGCTGTAAATATATTGTTCACTACCACATTGTTTATGTTTTGCTGACTTTTCTTTTACAAAAGTGTTTCTATTGGGGTCCAGAGCATGACTCCCAGATTAGGAGGAACTTTGAGGAGAAGGGGGCTTACAGACTGAAGGACACATTTGGGGAGCTAAGGAAAAGAGGCAAGCAGCCTCTGTGGTTGTCTGACCGCACTTAGAACTCACTTCAAGAGTACTGGGTTTCCGAAAAATTTCAAAAGGTGAGAGCACAAGCGAAGAAGAACTGGAACGGCGGTCAGGATGGCTTAGGTCCTTCTTTGCATACATGTGGTTCAATCCTATTTGGGAGCAAAAGAGACGTTTGGTAAGTACAAAGAACTCTCAATTATTTCAACTTATTACATTCTGTGCTTTCTATGTGTTTTAATTTGTAATATACGAAGAACTCTCACCTATTTCAACTTATTTACATATTGTATAGGCTAAGAAGCTTACAAGGGAGCCGACTGTAATAGAACTATTTAAAGACACTCATCAACAAGAGCAGGACAACACATGGGTTGATAAAAAATATAAAAAAACATATGTAAGTAACATTTATTTTTTACGTGTTTAAAATATTTTTACTTCGTCGGTGTTACTAGATCTGTAACACATAATACTTTTGATCTTATTTTGCAGATGGAGCATCAGCAAAAATGGGAACAGATCAGGAATTTCCAATCCTGGACAGATCATAGCTTCGATCCATTTGAAATTCCATCTAAGATAGAGCTATAGGTGCAAGGCAACTTAAATAAAAATGGGCGTGTGTATGGACTAGGTTCAGAAGGGGTGAAACTGAAGCACCTGTTCAAGTCCACAACAACATCTAGACGCAGCTAGGAGCTAGATGTGCGAGAGATGGTCACCTAATTGAACAATGAGTTAGGCTTAATGGCGGAGTTAAATCGCCGAACTGAAGAGAGGAACCGTCATTTAGAAGCGAAAGTGATGATATTGAGTGAACAACTTAGTGGGCTGCAAAACACACTAAGTGAGTTCATTAGATCTCAACAAGCATATGGCTCTGGATCACGCCCACCCCCTTCTTCGCGCCCTTGATAGCACCACCGCTCCACTTATGCTGCTGCTGCTACTCCTCCTCCTCCTCCTTAGCCCCAATGTCAAAATGATGATGATGACGCTGATGATGGTGATGGTGATGATGATGGTGATGGTGATGACCATGGGTATGATCCGTACTCTACTTACAATTATTTCAACTGTTAGAACTTCTAACATTCGACAAATTTCATATTTTGTTATGTATATTGGGTACAATGGTTTGGGTTTGCACGTGCTACGATCATTTGGAATTTTGAACATTTTCTAATTGTGATGTTGAATGAAAGTAACCATGTGTGATGGTTACTTTCGGAATTATTCAGAATGTCGATGCGTTTGTGTGCAAATGAATACTTGTGCTGGTTGAATGAATGTAACCACGTGTGGTGGTTATGTAGTTCTAATTGATGTACTGCGTGTGGTGGTTGTTAATGTTGGATTTGCAGGTTTTGTGTAAATTATAGTTTTAGGCTCGCTCAAGGTGCTCATTTTGAGACGGAATTTAAATTTCTGTGCATTTTTTTCAAAAAATTGAGGCAGACGGAACTTTCGGCCGTGCATGCAAATTTTTCCGTCGATATTGCGTCAGAATCAGCTCCCGACGGAATATGATGTCCATCGGAACAATGCCGATGGAATGGTGTATTCCGTCGGAACCTGTTCCCCACCCGCTATATTCCGACTGCGCATTTCGGTCGGATATTCCGTCGGAAAATCATTTTTCCAATCGAAAAAGTCACTTTTTCATTTGGAAATTCTGTCGGAAAAATAAGATTTTTTAGTAGTGGAAAAAACGTGATCTGAAGGGTGACATTCTATAGCCCAATTCTAACCTCATTATTCCATTATAGTTACGAATGCAATCCTTACTTTCAAAAGCACTATTACCCTAGCGTCTTAGGCTTCTATAGTTGACTCTCCCACTTATCTGTGTACAGTCGTTTTTGGTGTTTCGCTTTCGATTAGCATTCCAAAAAAAAAAGAAGAAGAATAAAAAAGAGTAATAACATTGGGAATGACGAGTATCCCTTTGAAGCATGCACTACTGGGTGCCACCCTTTGAAGCAATACTGCTACTAGTAAACTTGCTTCCCATATCAGTGAGTCAATAAATTAGTTAAGTGGGATTGAGTCAGACCGTGGTTAGCCTAACTCTCAAGGTGATGGTACACTCATACACCATACACTAGGGTGCATACATTGTTATGTAGGTTTTTAGGGTAAAGAATTGGAGTTAGATGTCATCCATGAGGACTTAAAGTTTTGAAGTGTCCATTTTGTTTATATATAGGCTAATATCTTGACTGTAGGGGTGATATCTTGTTGGAATTTTATACTGTCCCTGTTATGCAATTGTGTAAAGAATTTCTTTACTTTTTCCATTCTCACTTTTCTTTCCTTTCTTTTCCTTTTTCCTTTCAAAGATTTTGTGGGCATATCTTCTCCAAACCCTCACGAGAACTTACTCGTCCACTGGGGGGAATGTGAGGGTTTAAAGGGCATGTTGCACACGCTAAATGCAACTGTGATTCCTATAGATAGTGAGTTAGGATTTTCTATTTTTCTTATTCTTTTTAGTTAGTTAGTTTAGTTGTTTTACTTGAGGATGAGAAAAATCTTGGTGTGGGGTATTTGTTAGTGCTAAAAATATTATATTTTCACAATACGTTTTTATCTGATTTATGCTCGAAATAATTGTTATCTTTTAGATTTTTATTTGATTTTATTTTATCTTGTAGGTATTGAATAAATGGGAAAATATATGGGGAGTTGATGATTAAAGTGCTAGGAAAATGAATTCGTTTGAGTATCTCAGGTTCAGAAGCCCAAAAGCCCAAAAGAAGAGCAAAAGAAGAATTTAGAAATTAAAATCAGATCCAATGGGCTTAGAAATGTCTCGGCCCAACCCCCGAACCCAGCTAATCCATCAATTCCGCCACATGTGTCATGCACGTGTGGTTTAATCCCCCCCCCATTTCTGTCTCCTCTCAAACGCCTCACTTTCTGTCTCCTCTCAGCTCTATTCTCTCTCCTCTTTCTCGACTCTCAACCCAAAAAACCCCATTGGTCGCCATTCATTTTCTCTCCTCTCAGCCACAAAACACCCAGAAAATCGCCATGATTTTTGGACTTTGAATCTCCACTTTCGCCCTTTTTCTCTCTCCACCCCGAATCCCTCTCTCTCTCATCTTTAATCTCCATCAAAACCCATGCACACGACCATCTTCGACCACCTTCTTTAACCTCCACCAAAATCGACGCATCACCACAGCAAACCACCATGAAAATCGGTCATGGCATCCGCGAATTAAAGGTCCCAGGTGGAAGAAATTGCAGTATAAATAAGGGAGAGATTGCAGAGGACTTCATCTTGTTTTTATCTTCCAGATTCATCTTAGAGGCATACAAATTAGTAACATTTGATTTTTAGGTTGTAGAATTTGTTATCTATTTATGATTTTAGCAATTTCTGGGTCCTTCCCATTGTTGCTTCAAGGGCTTAGAAGCCATTGTTGACAACTTCAAATAGTGAATAAAATCTCTTTCTTCTATTCTTGAGCTTTTGTTGAGAGTTTTGGCATCAGATTGAATTAATTTGTAGATTTTTGATCCAAATTTGGATTGTTTGAATGCTCTATTTTCATTTTGTAACACTGTTTTTTACGGTTAAGGCTACTACTAGTATACTGTAGGTGCCTTGTGTTATTATTAGTCATTAATTTTTGTTTTTTAGTCCTTTTTCCCCAAATCCCCTTTCTTTCTATTCATTTCTTTAGCTCTGACATCTTTACTGTTTGTCTTCTTGTACCTAGCTTTCAACTTACCTTTATTATATTTCAATAATTTAGTCCTTTTCCACTTCCAAAACACAAATTGCGTGGTTTTGGTTTATTAAACGCAAAGGGTTTTAGTTCTTTCTTTCTTTTTGTTTATTTATTTTTGTTTTCCTTTCCAAGTAAAACTTAACATTATTTCTTTTATTAAGCTAGCACTTAGTTTTCCCCATTATAAGTCGGTTTATTAGTTTGGTTATAATTTTTCTTTAGTAGAGATATTTATATGTTAGTTAATCAAGTAGGTGAATTGAATATTATCATCTTTATGGGAACGATCGGTATTCACTGGACTATACTATAAGTTAGACACCGTGTGCTTGCGGCTAACCCTTTTACATGAACAAGTTTTTAGCGCCATTGCCGGGGACGATAAGTATTCAATCGACCATTTTTTTGTACTTTGCTATTTTTGTCGATATTTGTGTCTTTTATTGGTTTTGCGCTTTATTTTATTTAGTATCAGTTTCTTTTATTTATTATTTATTCTCTTTCTTGCCAAGTTTTAGTTATATGACTTTTATTTATTTTATTTCTTTTAAAAAAAACAAAAAGACTAAAAATACCATTGTGGGTGCGGGATTTGCATCATTGTTTGGGTTAGGGAGCCTAAAAGAAGAAGACTGATTAGGATCGAACCTGAATCTAAACCTGAACTTGCAAAAATGGTTGGACAAAAAAGAATTGAAAAGGCCTTAAATGAGATGTTTTACCCTCAGCGTTCAACCTTACCTTCATGTTTTAATTTACCCGTCTTAGGTACTAATGTGAACCTAAAACTGGAACCACATTACGTCCAGATGCTTCCTAAATTCACTAGACTTGAAGATCCTTATTTATTTTTAAGTGAGTTTGAAGAGGTATGCAATATAATACACTTTCATAATGTGAATACTAAAGTGGTTGAACTAAGATTTGTTCTTATCGCTTTAAAAGATAATGCCAAGAGATGGATGTATAGTTTGCCTGCTAACTCTTTTTCTAATTCGAATGATTTCATTAAGGTCTTTTTACGAAAATATTTTCTTAATGGCAAAACCGTTAAACTAAGGAATGAAATAAATCAATTTATTCAATTTGATGAGGAACCTTTTTAGAGGTACATGGAAAGATATAAGAACTTGTTAGCCCAGTGAACCCACCATGGTCTTGAATAGTGGCGTTTATGTAAAATTGTGTATGAGGATTTGGACCAACAAACTATGACTATGCTAGAGCCTATGTGTCAAGGTGGATTCTTATCCAAGAGTCCTACCACAACTTGAGAATTCTTGGAGGACCTAGCTGAGAAGGCAATGCAGTGGGAAACCACTAGAGATGATAGCCTTAGTTCTAGAATTGCCAGTGATAAGGGGGATATGCATGCAGTATCAGACTTGAGCCATATAGAGTCTAGATTTACAGCTTAAAAGAACCAGTTAAAGGGGTTGACTATTGAGCAACCTCATGTATTTCAAAGTGCTACCATTACATGTTCTCACTGTCAATCCCTAAACTTTTAACAAAGCAAGTGAACATGGCCTACCAAAGGCTAAGAAATGACCATTTTGCACCAACTTACAATCCACGGTGGCGAAATCACCCCAATGTTTATTGGAGTCAAAGCTAGAACTTTGGTGGTCCTAGCACACAAACCGGAATGTTCCCTGGAAACACTTCTATCCATCCCTACCAAGCACCTAGGTCACCTCCTCCCCCTATTGCTTACACCCAATCACCTCCTGACTATAATGAGATTGAGAAAAGATTTAACAATCTAGAGAGAGCACAAAATATCCTAGAGAAGGTAATGAGAACCATGGCAGAATAGTTATCTCAACTAGTCATTGCCAACAAGGAGAAGGGAACATTTCCTAGTCAGACAGCGCTTAGCCCGAATGTAGGTCCATCTTTGATGTGCCCAACAGTCTAGGATAATGTGAAAAGGGTTAATGCAATAACTTCACTTAGGTAAGGATGTTTAATTGATCATAACTTAGAAGACCTTGTGGATGTCCCTATTCAGTTATCTCCATCTCTATCTCCAACATCTATGTCTGGTAATGATTATGCCTCTAGGGATGCCACTGATGGCACCCCAACTGACTGTTCCTCATCTCGACCTAATGACGTAGTTGAAGAGACTTTGAAAGATGAGTCTAAGAAGGAAGATGATACATCTCAGCCTCCGAATGTTGAGCGGGTTTATAAATCTAGTGCACACTTTCTAAGTAGGCTAAGGAACAAGCAGAACAAGGCCCATGTTGATAAGATTAGAAAGATCGTCTCTCCAGTCAAAATCAACATACTCCTTCTAGATGCTATCCAGCAGATGCCTCCTTATGCTAACTTCTTGAAAGAGTTATGCACCACTAAGAGAACGATTAATGTCCAAAAAAAGGCCCTAACTAAATACAATGACCCCGGCTGCCCTACCATTTCTATAATCATAGGGGACCAAACCATCCATAGTGCATTGTTGGATTTAGGGGCCAGTGTTAATTTGCTTCCATACTCGGTGTATAAGAGGTTGGGATTGGGAGAGTTAAAACCTACCGGAATGATTCTCCGGTTAGCTGACCACTCCACTAGAGCTCTTAAGGGAATAGTCGAGGATGTTTTGATTAAAGTGGGTGAGTTCATATATGCTGTGGTTTTTGTTGTTCTGTAAACTGAGTTTGTTGCTAACTCTGAAACCCAAATACCTGTCATTCTTGGTCGACCTTTCCTAGCTACTTCAAATGCTTTGATTAATTGTAGGAATGGTATGCTGAAGTTGTCTTTTTGAAAACATCACTGTGGAGTTGAATATTTTTAATCAGCGAAGACAACCTGCTATTTTCGATGAATGTGACAGTCTTAATTGGCTGGATGTGCATACCTGTGATGACTCATGTGCGGACGGTTTGGTTGATAATGACGTATGTGATGAGATTGATCCACTCTCCCCTGATTCTTCTGATTCCCCTTCTTTTGCACATGCTCCTGATCCCGTATTAGAGTTGAAACCTTTGTATGATTCCCTTAAGTATGCCTTTTTGGGTCCTAATGAGACTTTTCTTGTGATTATTACATCTGACCTGATTGAGGACCAAGGGGATAAATTGTTGAAAGTACTTAGGGAACCCCAAGAGGCCATGGGGTGGACCTTAGGTGACATTAAAGGTATTAGCCCTTCCATTGTGCAGCATAGAATTCATCTTAAGGAGAATGCTAAACCTTATAGAGACCACCAAAGATATCTGAACCCTACCCTGCAAGAAGTTGTCCAAAACGAGGTCATTAAATGGTTAGATCACATGATAATCTATCTAATTTCTTATAGTGAGTGGGTCAACCCCATTCAAATCGTTCCTAAGAAGAACGGTATTGTCGTGATTAGGAATGACAAGAATGAGCTAGTCCCCACTGGAGTCCAGTCTGGGTGCCGTATATGTATTGACTATAGGAAACTGAATGCAACCACTAGAAAAGACCACTTCCATTTGCCTTTTATTGACCAGATGCTTCAGAGGTTAGCTGGACATAGTTACTACTACTTTTTACATGGATATTCTGGCTACACCCAACTCTCCATAGCACCTGAGGATCAAGACAAGACTACTTTCACATGCCCCTTTGGTACTTTTGCATTTAGGAGAATGTCGTTTGGTTTTCGTAATGCTCCTACCACTTTTTAGCGTTGCATGGTTTTGATATTTTTTTGATATGATTGAGCAATGCATTTAGGTGTTTATGGATGATTTTTCTGTGTTTGTTTCCTTATTTGATGGCTGTTTGGCCAATTTGACAAAAGTTTTGCAAAGATACAGGGAGAAGAAGTTTACTCTCAACTAGGAAAAATACCCTTTTATAGTAAAGAAGGGAATGGTTTTAGGGCATGTAATTTCACATGATGACATTGAAGTTGATAAAGTAAAAATTGATTTGATCGCTGGTCTTCCCCCTCCCACTTATGTGAAAGATATTAGGTCACTTTTAGGGCATGCAGGATTTTATAGGAAATTTATCCTGGATTTCAATAAAATTGCTAAGCCTTGGACCAACCTTTTAGCCAAATATGTACATTTTCACTTCTCAGAGGAGTATTTAAAGGCATTTAATATGCTACAGGAAGCCCTGACTTCTGCCCATATCCTACACCTTGCGATCTAGGGAGAGTCCTTTGAACTAATGTGTGATACTTTTGATTATGGTATACGGTTGTGTTAGGACAACGTGTAGATAAGAAGCCTCACATCATATATTATGCAAGTCATACTTTGAATGAGGCACAGTTGAACTACACAGTGACTGAAAAAGTGTTTTTAGCAGTTATGTTTGGTTTTAAAAAATTTCAACCTTACTTGATTGGCTCTCATGTGATTGTACATACTGACCATGCTGTGCTAAAGCATCTCTTGTCCAAGAAGGATGCAAAACCTAGGTTGCTTAGGTGGATTTTACTATTGCAAGAGTTTGATTGTGAGATTCGGGATAGAAAAGGTTCTGAGAACCTGGTTGCTGACTATCTATCTTGGATCATTTTGCAAAAAGAGAGTGAGTCCATCATATCTAAGTGCTTCCTCGACGAGAAGCTACTTATGGTTCAATCTGAACCATGGTATGTTGATATTGTCAACTACTTAATGACCGGTGAGATACCCATGGGTTGGACCAAACATGATAAGGACAAATTCTTTTATTTGGTGAAAATTTTCTGTTGGGGTGACCATTACTTATTCAAATATTGTTCTGATTAGATTTTTAGAAGTTGTATCCCTGATAACAAAATTAGAAGTGTCTTTTCTTTTGTCACAACCAAGTATGTGGGGGGCATTTTAGTGGGAAAAAAACAACTGCCAAAGTCCTTCAGTGTGGTTTGTATTGGCCTACCTTGTTCAAAGATGCCTGCTTGTACTGTAAAAGCTACCCTAAGTACAGTTTGGGAAAATCAGTAGGAGAGATATGATGCCCCTTAACCCTATAATTATTGTTGAGATTTTTGATGTTTGGGGGATTGATTTTATGGGACCATTTCCATCTTGTTTTGGGAATAAGTGTATTCTCCTTGCTGTAGACTATGTGTCTAAGTGGGTTGAGGTTGTGCCAACCAAGACAGTTGAGGCTAGAGTCTTTGTCAACTTCGTTAGGGAAAATATTTTCTCTAGGTATGGCATGCCAAGGGCCATTATTAGTGACCGAGGTACTAATTTCGACAATTGTTCTTTTGATTCACTATTGAAAAAGTACTTAATCCTTCATCATTTTGACACCGCCTATCATCCCTAGACTAGTGGCCAGGTAGAGGTTGCTAATAGGCAAATTAAACAGATATTGGAAAAGTCTGTGAGTAGAAACCATAAGGACTGGGTAGATAAGCTCATTAATGCTCTATAGTCTTATGAAATAGCTTTTAAGACCCCTTTAGGGATGTCACCTTTTAGGGTCGTCCTTGGTAAGCCTTGTCATCTTCCTGTAGAACTTGAGCATCGGGCTATGTGGGCTGTAAAGACTTGGAACCTTGACTTAGCAATGGCTGGGGTAGAAAGGAAGTTACAGTTGAGTGATTTAGAAGAGATTAGAGCCCACATAGCCCACATCGGGCTCTGATACCATTTTGTGGATCTTTGTTGATGCCATTTATAAACCTTTTTGAGTTTGTTAAACATGAGAACTACTGGCTTTTGAAAGATTTCGCGACTTTTTCCGTCGTTGTCTTCTAATAAAATCTTGATATTTGTGGTCATAACTTTGATTATGCCTGATTAGCATATTACCAAGAAAGGCTTCTGCCATTTTAAGTCGGTCTAATTGGCCAATTTGAAAGTCTAGTTCAGCTTGGTGGTATTCTTCTTCATAGTCGAAGATTTGGGCAAGTCCGAGGTAATCTCTATTGACTCTGATAAAAAATTTGGTATTCCCTTGTTGGTGAATACATTTTTGTATTTCTTGATTAATTAAGAACCTTATATGGCGTTGCTCACAGCTATTGGGATTCATGAGTAATATTACGATATGCACCAATAAAACTGTTACTAAAAGCATAACTGTATGAAGAACGACTACGTAAATAGAGTTGAGTCAATACCTCACTGGGCAACGGCCTCTTTCGCCGGTGTCCTCCTGACTATGGCTACTCCTCTGGCCAACCAAAGGTACTCCAGACTCGTGTCGATTGTGTCAGTTGTTGTTAACACACTTATGCAGAAAGTAACTTCTTTATTGATGATCGAAATATTACAATAATCCTAAGAGGAAGCTTTCTCCCTAATGGAGCTTCCCAGCTTATTGAAGAGAGCATATCCTAGATTTTTCTTTTTCGAGAGATTATTCTGTGTCCCTTTATACAATGGGATCACGCGACTTAAATAGCCTAAACAGAGCTACAACACACAGCAATAATTTGAAACTATAGTACAATAACTCATCTTGCTTTTGCAAGTGGACGACATCTTTTGTGGTGTCAACTGTAGACGTCTGCTTTGTACTGTTACAGATTCTTGGTCGTACAATTATTGAGGCTGCTTTTGACTCAGCTTGATCTCTACGTCAATAATAGGGCATCTTTTGGAATGTGTCCAACACGCTTCCAGATTACATGCGACGTGGGCAGATTGAACACCCTGCAGTTTTTATGGTGTGTAAAAGTCCACAAAGATGAACCAGTGTGGGGAAACTTCCTGGTACTCTACAGCTATTGATGAGGCTGATTCCAGCACTAACTTTGTTGATGGCATCAAACCGAGGTGTGCAATTCCCTTCGGCATAGATAAAGATGTTTTGGGGTGAATTATATAGAAACCCCTTGTTGGTTTCCCTGATATGGGTTAATTTCTTGAATAGGACTGCAAATCCCTCAGCTCTTCTATGGCAGACCCATAGTTCTGTAACGTCAGGCACAGAGACCATTTTGCTAGGTCGTAGTTTGATGTTGGCCTTGTTTGGTGTGCAAAGCTGAATAATCATCCATCCTGGTAGTGGGGCTAGATAAATTTCAGGACTGGCAGATAGAAACTTAAGGACAACCATGTCCGATCTTGAACTGCGTCTAAATTTCTGAACAGATTCAATTATAACCCGATGTAGGTTAATAATTTCATGATTGCCAGGGGAGCTTGTAATGCTTCCACAATAACCATATGTAACTGCTTTCAATACATCGTCGGGATTGCTTCCTGCAAGAAAGTGAATTCTGGGATATATTCCAGAAGTGTCAATCATAAGATTGTTAGTGTTCTTGGCGGAATATACCAAGTGAGTATAAGCACGGTAGTGCTTCATCGTTAAACCTGTTTGTAGGTTTGTATCGCTTAATGATTTTAAGCTTTGTGGTATGACGAGTGTATACTCGTCCTCCTCTTCTTCTGAGGATGCAGGGGACATGACTGCCTTTCCTTTTGTATGAAAAGTAGGCAATTCTGTCGTTTCCTGACATATTTCTTCTTGAAATAATTTAACCTTTTCAAAGGATTGAAGAAAGGACTGATGAAGATTTTCATCAATGTCAATAGCCTACATGGCTAAAATGTCATCAAGACTTGAAAGAGCATTAGAAATGCGAGGCTGAATATCCTCATAAAGAGCTTGTTGTAGCTCGATCCTTTTAGTCTGCGCACTGCAGAGCTCTTGTATTACCATCTCAAGTAGGGTTTTGATGTTCTTGCAAGGAGCTTCTTCCTCCTCCATCTCTGTCATTGGCTTCTCTGCTAAGAAAATCAACAAGATGGTTATTCTTACCTTTAATATGTTCAATATCGAATTGATATTCTTGAAAATACTGATGCCATCTATGGCGCCTTTAATACTCTGGAGTACAAGGAAGCTTATTAAAGATATAAGCCCTAACATTTGTATTGTCAGTCCTTACTAAAAATCGAACTGGTAGAATAAAGAAATGAAATTTGGCAAAACTTCGTTTAAGAGCGAGTAACTCTTTTTCATTGTTATGATAATTAATCTCAGCTGGTTTGAAGCTGCCATTAGCATATCGACAAACCTGTTCTTGACCATCAGCTTTTTTAGCCTTAAGAACTCCTCCCCAGTAGCGTTCTGAGGCGTCTGTTTCAACTATAAGTTGGTCGCCTGTTTCAGGAATGGCTAAACGCAATAACTGCGTACATAACTTCTTAAGTTGTTGGACAATGCTAGTGTGATAATCCTGCCATTGGTGGTTCATTCTCTTTTTTAAGAGGTCATGTAAGGGTCCGCGTAACCATGCAAGGTTCGGAAGGAAGTCATTGAAGTAGTTAATACATCCTAAAAAGCGTTCAACTTGTTTTCGGTCAGTTAATCGATCGGGAAAGTTGGCGATTTTTTCACAAATGTGAGTTTGCATTTCGATTCCTGTGTGGTCGATTTTGAGACCTAGGAACTCAATTTGTTCTTTGGCAATTTCAGCCTTTTTGGCAGAAAGGATAAGCCCATGGTCACGGCTTTTTTGAATAAACTTGAGGAGATGTGCTGCATGATCAACAATATTATTAGAAAAAACCAAAATATCATAAACATAAACGAGACAGAAGTCTGAATATTCGTTGAAGATACTATCCATTCTTCGTTGGACGATTTATGGGGCATTTTTGAGTCCCATAGGCATTACATTCCAGATGTACTGCCCTTGAGGTGTGCTAAATGCTATCAGAGGTTTAGCTGTTTCTTTGAGCTTAATCTGGTAAAACCCAGATTTGCAATCGAATTTGGAAAACCACTTTTTGTTAAGGGTTTTGTTAATAAGTAATTCCTTGTTGGGAAGGAAATACCCATCAAACACGGTGAGTTCATTGAGTCGTTTGTAGTTAATCACCATGCGGGGTTTGCCGCGTTTTTGCTCTGAATGGTTATTAACCATAAAGGCTGGGCTGCTATGAGGACATGAAAACTATAGGATGCATAAGAAGAGAGCAAAATTGTTCCATGATAGGCATATTCACATGAAGGACTTCGTCCTAGGTCCGAAGGTTTTGCTTTTTGACTCCAGGCTACACCTTTTTCTCGGTAAGTTGAGATCTGGTTGGACCGGTCCTTTTCTTATTTCTCATGTTTTTCAACATGGTGCTATCAAGATGCAAGACCCTACGAGAGGTACGTATTTCAAGGTGAATGCATAGAGGTTGAAACCATTTCTAGAGCTGCCTACAGAAGAGAGAGAAGTAGAGTGTCTGACGCCCTATGAACCACAATACAGAGATGGAGATGTGGAAATTAGCTTGGATGCGTCTAGCATTCAACCGGGTACTATTGTTCCTTTATATAAATCTTATTTTGTCTATATTTTCCTCTTAATTTCTTTTCTTTGATTTATTTTATTTATTTATGTGCTCCATTCTAATACTTTAGCATGCAATCCAGACATTGCACTGTTTAAGTGCGGGGGTGAGGGTTGCATTTCAAAAACACAAAAGATTTTCCTTCCTTTCCTTTTTGTTTCATTTCTTTCGTTTTGTTTTGCTTTGGGGAGTGTATACTATTTTGATGAACTTCACCCTTTGTGACCATGGTATTATGTTGCATATAGGTAAGATGTACATAGTAAAAACTTAATCCCAAGGGTGACATTCTACTCCCCAATTCTAACCTCATTATTCCATTATAGTTATGGATGCAATCCTTACTTTCAAAAGCACTATTACCCTAGGGTCTTAGGCTTCTGTAGTTGACTCTCCCACTTATCTGTGTGCAGTTGTTTTTGGTGTTCTGCTTTCAATTGGCATTCCCAAAAAGAAGAAGAAGAGAAAAGAGTAATAACAATGGTAATGACAAGTATCCCTTTAAGGCATGTGCTACTGGGCGCTGCCCTTTGAGGCAATATTGCTACCCCTAAACTTGCTTTCCATGTCGGTGAGTCAATAAGTTAGTTAAGTGGGATTGAGTCAAACCGTAGTTAGCCTAACTCTCAACGGCATGGTACACTCATACACCATACACTAGGGTGGATGCATTTTTATATTGGTTTGTGGGGTGAAAAATTGGAGTGAGATGTCATCCATGAGGACTTAAAGTTTTGAAGTGTACATTTTGTTTATATATACGCTAGTACCTTGACTAAAGGGGTGATATCTTGTTGGAATTTTATACAGGCCCCTTTATACAATTGTGTAATGAATTTCTCTTCTTTCTCACTTTTCTTTCCTTTCTTTCCCTTTTTCCTTTCTAAGATTTTGTGGGCATATCTTCTGTAAACCCTCATGAGACCTTACTCGTCAACTAGGGGGAATGTAAGGGTTTAAAGGGCTTGTTGCACACACTAAACGCAGTCGTGATTCCTACGACAGTGAGTTAGAATTTCTTTTGTTTCTTATTCTTTTTAGTTAGTCAGTTAGTTTAGTTGTTTACTCGAGGATGAGCAAAATCTTGGTGTGAGGGTATTTGTTCGTGCTAAAAATACGATATTTTCACAATACCTTTTTATTCGATTTATGGTCAAAATCATTGTTATATTTTAGATTTTTATTTGATTTTTTTTTTGTAGGTATTGAATAAATGGGAAAATATTTGGGAAGGTGATGATTAAAGCGCCCGAAAAATGAATTGGTTCGAGTGTCTCAGGTTCAGAAGCCCAAAAGCCCAAAAGAAAAGCAACAGAAGAATTTGCAAATTAAAATCAGATCCAGTGGGCTTAGAAATGTCTCAGCCCAACACCCGAGCCCAGCTAATCCATTAATTTCCCCCATCTGCCATGCACGTGTGGTTTAATTCGCCCCATTTCTCTCTCCTCTCAAACGCCTCAGTTTCTCTCTCTTCGCAGCTCTATTATCTCTCCTCTTTCTCGACTCTCAAACTAGAAAATCCTATTCCCCCATTCATTCTCTCTCCTCTCACCCACAAAACACCTAGAAAACTGCCATGACTTTCAAACCGCGAATCTCCACTTTCGTCATTTTTCTCTCTCCACCCCGAATCCCCCCCGCTCTCTCATCTTTAATCTCCATAGAAACCCACGCACACCACCATATTCGACCACCTTTTTCAAACTCCACCGAAATCGACACACCACCACAGCAAGCCACCACAGAAATCGGTTATGGCATCTGCAAATTGAAGGTCCCAGGTGGAAGAAATTGCAGTATAAATAGGGAGACATTGTCGAGGACTTTATCTTGTTTTCATCTTCTAGATTCATCTTAGTGGCATACAAATTAGTAACATTTGATTTTAGGTTGTTGAATTCGTTATTTGTTTACGATCTTAGCAATTTCTGGTTACTTTCCACTGTTGGTTCAAAGGCTTGGAAGCCATTGTTGACAACTTCGACTGGTAACAATCTCTTCCTCCTATTCTTGAGCTTTTGTTGAGAGTTTTGGCATCATAATGAATTAAGTTGCAGATTCTTGATCCAAATTTGGAATGTTTGAATGCTCTGTTTTCATATTCTAACACTCTGTTTTCTACGTTTAAGGCTACTCCTAGTATTCTGTAGGTGCCTTGTGTTATTATTAGTTATTAATTTTTGTTTTTTTAGTCCTTTTCCCCCAAATCCCCTTTATTTCTTTTCATTACTTTAGGTCTAATCTTTACTGTTTGTCTTCCTGTGCCTAGCTTTCCACTTAGCTGTATTATATTTCCATAATTTAGTCGTTTTCCACTTCCAGAACACAAATTGCTTGGTTTTGGTTTATTAAACGACAATGGGTTTTAGTTCTTTCTTTCTTTTTGTTTATTTTATTTTATTTTTCTTTCCAAGCAAAACGTAACATTATTTCTTTTATTAAATTAGTATTGGGTTTTTTTTCCCTTTATAAGTCGATTTATTAGTTTGGTTATAGTTTTTCGTTTAGTAGAGATATATATATTTTAGTTGATGAAGTGGGTGAATTCAATATTCTCATATTCGTGGGAACAATCTGTATTCACTGGACCATACTACAAGTTAGATACCGTGCACTTGCGGCTGCACTTTTTACATCAACAAGTTTTTGGCGCTGTTGCCGGGGATGGTAAGTATTCAATCGACCACTTTTTTTATACTTCGCTATTTTTGCCGATATTTGTGTCTTTTATTAGTTTTGCACTTTATTTTATTTAGTATCAGTTTCTTTTATTTATTATTGATTTTCTTTCTCGCCAAGTTTTAGTTAGATCACTTTTATTTATTTTATTTCTTGTAAAAAAAAAGACTGAAAATACGATTGTGGGTATGGGATTTGCATAATTGTTTGGGTTAGGAAGCCTAAAAGAAGAAGACTAATTAGGATTGAACCTAAATCTAAACCTGAACTTGGAGAAATGGTTGGAAAAGAAAGAACTAAAAAGCCATTGAATGAGATATTTTACCGTCAGCGTTCAACCATGCCTTCATGTTTTAATCTACCCTCCTTAAGTACTAATGTGAACCTAAAACTTGAACCACATTACATTCAGATGCTTCCTAAATTCACTGGACTTGAAGATCCTTATTTATTTTTAAGTGAGTTTGAAGAAGTAAGCAATATGATACATTTTCATGATGTGAATACTAATGTGGTTAAATTGAGATTTTTTTCAATCTCTTTAAAAGGTAATGTCGAGAGATGGGTGTCTAGTTTGCCTGCTAACTCTATTTCTAATTGGAATCATTTCGTTAAAGTGTTTTTGCAAAAATATTTTCCTAATGGAAAAACCGTTAAACTAAGGAATGAAATAAATCAGTTTATTCAGTTTGATAAGGAACCTTTTTGGAGGTACATAGAATGATTTACGAACTTGTTAGCCTAGTGTCGCCACCATGGTCTTGAATAGTGTCGTTTATGTCAAATTGCATATGAGGGTTTGGACTAACAAACTAGGACTATGCTAGAGTCTATGTGTCAAGGTGGATTCTTATCCAAAAGTCCTACCACAGCTTAGGAATTCCTAGAGGACTTAGCTGAGAAGATAATGCAGTGGGAAACTACTAGAGATAATAGCCTCAATTCTAGAATTCCTAGTCCTAAAGGGCGGATGCATGCAATATCAGACTTGAGCCATATAGAGTCTAGATTTACAGCTTTAAAGAACCACTTAAAGGGGTTAACTATTCAGCAACCTCAGGTCTTCCAAAGTTCTACCATTACACGTTCTCACTGTCAATCTCCAAACCATACCTTGAGTGCTTGTCCCTTCTATGCTCATCAGTTATCGACAGGAACTGAGCAAGTGAACATGGCCTACCAAAGGCCAAGAAATGCCCCTTTTACACCAACTAACAATCCAAGGTGGCGAAATCACCCCAATTTTTGCTGGAGTCAAGGCCAGAACTTACGTGGTCTTAGCACACAAATCGGAATGTTGCCTAAAAACATTTATAACCATCCCTACCAAGCAACTAGGCTACCTCCTCCCCCAGTTGCCCACACTCAATCACTTCCTGGCTATAACGAAATTGATAAAAGATTTAACAATCTAGAGAGAACACAAACTAGCCAAGAGAAGGCAATGAGAACCATGGCAGAACAATTGTCTCAGGGAGTCACTGCCAATTAAGGAGAATGGGACATTTCTGAGTCAGACATACCCTAACCCAAATTTAGGTCCATCTTTGATGCGCCTACCAGTCCAAGACACTGTGAAAAGGGTTAATGCAATAACTTGACTTTGGTCAGGAAGTTTAATTGATCATAATATAGAAGACCTTGTGGATGTTCCTATTCAGTTCTCTCTATCTTTGTCTCCACCATCTCTGTCTGATAATGATTACGCCTTTAGGGATGTTATTGATGGCACCCCAATTAACTGTTCCTCGTCCCGAACTAATGATTAGTTGACTTCGAAGAAACTAAGAAAGATGAGTCTATATAGGGAGATGATACATCTCAGCCTCTGAATGTTAAGCGAGTTTATAAACATGCTGCACCCTTTCCAAGTAGGCTAGGGAACAAGGACCAGGCCCATGTTCACAAGATTAGAGAGACCTTCTCTCAAGTCAAAATCAACATACGTCTTCTAGATGCTATCCTACAGATGCCTCCCAATGCCAAGTTCCTAAAAGAGTTATGCACCACTAAGAGAACAACTAATGTCCCACAGAAGTCTTTCCTAGACTCTAATGTGAGTTCCATTATCTCACGTCAGATCCCAACTAAACACAAAGACCACAGTTACCCTACCATTTCTATAGTCATACAGGACCAAACCATCCATAGAGCATCGTTGGATTTAGGGGCTTGTGTTAATTTGCTTCCATACCAAGTGTATGAGAGGCTGGGATTGGGAGAGTTAAAACCCACCGGAACGATTCTGCACATAGCTGACCATTCCAGTAGAGCTCTTAAGGGAATAGTTGAGGATGTTTTGATTAAAGTGGGTGAGTTCATATATCCTGTGGTTTTTGTTGTTTTGGAAACTGAGTATGTTGCTAACTCTGAAAGCCAAACACTTGCTGTTCTTGGTCAACCTTTCCTAGCTACTTCAAATGCTTTGATTAATTGTAGGAATGGTATGCTGAAGTTATCTTTGAGAAGCATGACTGTGGAGTTGAATATTTTTAATCTGCAAAGACAACCTACTATTTTTTATGAGTGTGACAATGTTAATTAGCTTGATGTGTATACTTGTGATGACTCATGTGCGAACGGTTTGATTGATAATGATGTATGTGATAAGATTGATCCCCCCTCCCGTGATTCTTCTCATTCCCCTTCTTTTGCACATGCTCCTGATCTCATATTAGAGTTGAAACCTTTGCCTGATTCCCTTAAGTATGTTTTTTTGGGTCCTAATGAGACTTTTCGGTGACTATTGCAACTGACCTGATTGAGGACCAAGAGGATAAATTGGTGAAAATACTTAGGGAACATCGAGAGGCCATAGGGTGGACCTTCGGTGAAATTAAAGCTATTAGCCCCTCCATTATGCAACATAGAATTCATCTTGAGGAGAATGCTAAACCTTATAGAGGCCACCAAAGACGTCTGAACAGTACCCTGCAAGAAGTTGTAAAAATAGGGGTCAATATATGGTTGGATCATAGGATAATCTATCCAATTTCTGACAGTGAGTGGGTCAGCCCCATTCACGTCATTCTTAAGAAGAACGGTATTACCGTTATTAGGATTAACAAGAATGAGCTAGTCCCCACTGGAGTCCAGTCTGGGTGGCGAGTATGTATTGACTATAGGAAACTAAATGCAACCACTAGAAAAGACCACTTCCGTTTACCTTTGATGGTCCAAATGTTTGAGAGGTTGGCTGGACATAGTTACTGCTGCTTTCTGGACGGATATTTTGGCTACACCCAAGTCTCCATGGCACTTGAGGATCAAGACAAGACAACTTTCACATGCCCCTTTGCTACTTTTGCATTTAGGAGAATGTCGTTTGGTCTTTGTAATGCTCCTGCCACTTTTTAGCATTGCATGATTTTGATATTTTCTTATATGATTGAGCAATGCATTGAGGTGTTCATAGATGATTTTTCTGCGTCTGGTTCCTTGTTTGATGATTGTTTGGCCAGTTTGACAAGAGTTTTGCAAAGATGTAGGGAGAAGAAGTTTACTCTCAACTGGGAAAAATGTCATTTTATGGTAAAGAAGGGAATAGTTTTAGGGCATGTAATTTCACATGATGGCATTGAAGTTGATAAAGCAAAAATTGATTTGATCGCTAGTCTTTCCCCTTCTACTTCTGTGAAAGACATTAGGTCACTTTTGGGGCATGCAGGATTTTATTTGCAATTTATCCAGGATTTCAGTAAAATTGATAAGCCATTGACCAGCCTTTTAGCCAAAGATGTACCTTTTCACTTCTCTGAGGAGTGTTTAAAGGCATTTAATAGGCTAAAGAAAGCCCTGACTTTTGCCTCTATCCTACACCCACCTATCAGGAGAGAGTCCTTTGATCTGATGTGTGATGCTTCTAATTATGCTGTAGGGGTTGTCTTAGGACAACGTGAGGATAAGAAACCTTACGTCGTACACTATGCGAGTCATTCTTTGAATGAGGCATAGTTGAACTGCACGGCAACTGAAAAGGAGTTTTTAGCAGTTGTGTCTGGTTTTGAAAAATTTTGACCTTACTTGATCAGCTCTCATGTGATTGTACATACTGACCATGTTGCGCAAAAGCATCTCTTCTCGAAGAAGGATGTAAAACCTAAGTTGCTTAGGTGGATTTTACTTTTGCAAGAGTTTGATTGTGAGATTCGGGATAGAAAAGGTTCTAAGAACCTAGTTGCTGACCATCTATCTTGGACCATTTTGCAAAAAAAGAGTGAGTCCATCATATCTGAGTGCTTCCCCGTCGAGCAACTACTTATGGTTCAATCAGAACCATGGTATGTTGATATTGCCAACTACTTAGTGACTGGTGAGGTACCCCTGCATAGGAGTAAACATGATAAAGACAAATTCTTTAATCTGGTGTAATGTTTCTATTGGGATGACCCTTATTTAAATATTATTCTGATCAGATTTTTAGATGGTGTATCCCTGATAACGAGATTAGAAGTGTCCTTTCTTTTTGTCACAACCAAGCATGTGGGGGGCATTTTAGTGCCAAGAAAACAGCTGTCAAAGTCCTTTAGTGTGGTTTGTATTGGCCTGTCTTGTTCAAAAATGCCTGCTTGTACTATAAAAGTCACCCTAGGTCTCAACAGTTTGGAAAATCAGTAGGAGAGATATCATGCCCCTTAAACCTATAATTATTGTTGAGATGTTTGTTGTTTGGGGGATTTATTTTACGAGACCATTTCTATCTTCTTTTAGGAATAAGTATAGTCTCCTTGCTATGGACTATGTGTCTAAGTGGGTTGAGGTTGTGCTAACCGGGACAACTGAGGCTAGAGTCGGTGTCAAGTTCCTAGGGAAAATATTTTCTCCAAGTGTGGCATGCCAATGCCTGTTATTAGTGATCGGGGTACTCATTTTGACAATCGTTCTTTTGATTCATTATTGAAAAGCTACTCAATCATTCATCCTTTAGCCACTGCCTATCATCCCCAGACTAGTGGCTAGGAAGAGGTTCCTAATGGGCAAATTAAACAGATATTGGAAAAGACTGTAAGTAGAAACCTTAAGGGTTGGGCAAATAAGCTCATTGATGCTCTCGGGGCTTATAGGACAGCTTTTAAGACCCCTTTAGGCATGTCACCTTTTAGGGTCATCTTAGGTAAGCCTTCTCATCTTCATGTAGAACTTGAGTATCGGGCTATGTGGGCTATAAAGACTTTGAACCTTCACTTAGAGACGGCTGGGGTAGAAAGGAAGTTACAATTAAGTGTGTTGGAAGAGATTAGAGTTGAGGCATATGAAAACTCTAGGATGCATAAGGAGAGAGCAAAATTGTTCCATGACAGGCATATTCACATGAAGGACTTCATCCTAGGTCCGAAGGTTTTGCTTTTTGACTCCAGGCTACACCTTTTTCTCGGTAAGTTGAGATCTCGTTGGACCGGTCCTTTTCTTATTTCTCATGTTTTTCCACATGGTGCTATCGAGATACAGGACCCTACGAGAGGTACGTATTTTAAGGTGAAGGGATTGAGGTTGAAACCATTTCTGGAGCTACCTACAGAAGAGAAAGAATTATAGTGTCTATCGAGAGAATTTCTAGAGCATTCAACCGGGTACTATTGTTCCTTTATATAAATCTTATTTTGTCTATATTTTCCTCTTAATTTCTTTTCTTTGATTTATTTTATTTATTTATGTGCTCCAGTCTAATACTTTAGCATGCAATCCAGACATTGCAATGTATAAGTCTGGGGGTGAGGGTGCATTTCAAAAAAAAAGAAAAGATTTTCTTTCCGTTCCATTTTCTTTCATTTCTTTTCTTTTGTTTTGTTCTAGGAAGTGTACACTATTTTGACGAACTTTACCCTTTGTGACCATGGTATTATGCTGTATATAGGTAAGATGTACGTGGTAAAAATGTAATCCGAAAGGGTGACAGTCTATGCCCCACTTTTAACTTTATTATTCCATTATAGTTATAAATCCAACCCTTACTTTCAAAAGCACTATTACCCTAGGGCCTTGGGCTTCTATAGTTAACTCTCCCACTTATCTATGCAGAATCATTTTTGCTGTTTTGCTTTCAATTGGCATTCCAAAAAAAAGGGAAGAAGAAGAAAAAGGAGTAATAACATCGGGAATGACAAGTATCCCTTTGACAAATGTGCTATCGGGTTCCACCCTTTGAGGCAATATTGCTATCGCGTAAACTTCCTTCCCATATCAGTGAGTCAATAAGTTAGTTAAGTGGAATTCAGTCAAACTGTAGTTAGCCTAACTCTCAAGGTGATGGTACACTCATACACCATACACTAGGGTGGATACATTGTTATGTTGGTTTGTGGGATGAAAGTTAAATGTCATCCATGAGGACTTAAAGTTTTAAAATGTACATTTTGTTTCTATATAGGGTAATGTCTTAACTATAGGGGTGATATCTTGTTGGAATTTTATACTAGCCCTTATATACAATTGTGTAAAGAATTTCTTTTATTTTTCCTTTCTCACTTTTCTTTCCTTTTTTTCCCTTTTTCCTTTCAAAGAATTTATGGGCATATCTTCTGCAAATCCTCACGAGACCTTACTCGTCCACTAGGGGGAACCTAAGGGTTTAAAGGGTTTGTTGCATATGCTAAATGCAACCGTGATTCTATAACAGTGAGTTAGGATTTTCTTTTTTTCTTATTCTTTTTAGTTAGTTAGTTTAGTTGTTTTACGCGAGGACGAGCAAAATAATGGTGTGGGGGTATTTGTTAGTGCTAAAAATATGATATTTTCACAATACCTTTTTGTTCGATTTATGCTTGAAATAGTTTTTACTTTTTACATTTTTATTTGATTTTGATTTGTTTTATAGGTATTGAATAAATTGGAAAATATTCGAGAAGCTGATGATTAAAGTGCCAGAAAAATGAATTGGTTCAAGTATCTCAGGTTCAAAAGCACAAAAGCCCAAAAGAAAAGCAAAAGAACAATTTCGAAATTAAAATAAGATCCAGTGGGCTCAGAAATGTCTCAGCCCAACACCTGACCCCAGCTAGTCCATTAATTCCCCCCATGTGTCGTGCACGTGTGGTTTAATTCCCCCCATTTCTCTCTGCTCTCGAACGCCTCACTTTCTCTCTCCTCTCAGGTCTATTCTCACTCCTCTCTCTTGGCTCTCAACCCAAAAAACCCCATTAACCTCCATTCATTCTCTTTCCTCTCAGCCACAAAACACCCAGAAAACCGCCATGATTTTCGGACCTTGAATCTCCACTTTCACCCTTTTTCTGTCTCCACCCCAAATCCCTCTCTCTCTCATCTTTAATCTCCAACAAAACCCATGCACACCACCATCTTCGACCACCTTCTTCAACCTCCATCAAAATCAACGCATCACCCTAACAAACCACCACGAATATCGGTCAAGGCATCCACGAATTAAAGGTCCCAGGTGGAAGGAATTGCAGTATAAATATGGGAGAGATTGTAGAGGACTTCATCTTGTTTTTAACTTCCAGATTCATCTTAGTGGCATAAAAATTAGTAACATTTGATTTTAGGTTCTTAAATTCATTATCTGTTTACAGTCTTAGGAATTTCTGGGTCCTTCCCATTGTTGATTCAAGGGCTTGGAAGCCATTGTTGACAACTTCGAGAAGTGAATAACAATCTCTTTCTCTGATTCTACCAGTCTATTTTCTATGTTGAAGGCTACTACTAGTATTCTCTCTCCTATTTCGGGGCTCTTAGAAAACCCTATTCCCCCATTCATTCTCTCTCCCCTCAGCTACAAAACACACAGAAAACCGCCATGATTTTCAGACCTTGAATCTCCACTTTCGCCCTTTTTCTCTCTCCAGCCCTGGAGCGTGTTGCTAATGGGTCGGATGTGATTTGCTCGAGTTTAGTTGCAAATTTTCTCTTTGTAACAAGATATGACGTGATTTAAAGGCTATGCCACCAATCAAGCCTAAGGATCCACCAAGAATTACTTAAAGGCAATGCCACCCACAATTATATAGAGGATTCCACTCAAGACTTACCACCTTTTGAGAAAGGATAAAGAGAACTCAAGATTTTTAAGAGAAAATGAAAGCATAAGCTTCTTTGCATAAACATTCAACAACCCTTTCTACATCCTAAGGCTTCCCCTTATATAGGAGAGCCTCTCACAAGCCAAATAATGCAACAAACAACACTCACATGACCATAAAGCAAGGGAGGGGACAAAAAAGCAACAAACAAAAGCTGAAAAGTGCTTTTTACTTTTTGTCAGCACTTTTCAGTTTACATAGGTCAACTTTAAAAGGCTATATCTCTTAGGTTTCTTGCCCAAATCTGCTGAAATAGACCTTCCTAGAAAGCTTAGGAAGTCATCTTTCACATGGTTTAAGTGGCAGGTAATTTGGAGCTACCGTTTGGGATATATGGGGCAAAATGTGTAGCATATGCAGGCTGGGGTTGATTCTGCTGCATTTAGAAAAAGGCTCCACTTGACCTATGACCCAATGCCTTAGCCTAGAAATATTTTTATGCCCTTTATCTGACATAAGAAGGTTCCCAAAAAGTGGGTTTGTAGCATTTTAAACCCATTCTAAGCTTACATAAATCAGCCCACAAAACCGGGTAATTTTGCCGTTAGCATGCAACTTGCTGTTTTAGGGCTTCTTTATTATCTCCGAGGGTTTACCTTAATTTTGATGGACTAAACCCTTTATAAGGCCCCTTGACCTTCCCAAAATAGAAGAGGAACGCATCCCAAAGGTTTAGGAAGATGTTGGAATTGGAGCTCCAAATCAACACAAGGGCCAAGTCCCAATTGATGGGGCTTGTGAGCATTAAGGAGGATTTGTTAGTTCTCTTGGACTTGTATGTGCATGCCATTCGTTTCAACCCTGAATCCCTCTCCCTCTCATCTTTAATCTCCACTGATGCCCATGTACACCACCATCTTCGACCACCTTCCTTAACCTCCACCGAAATTGACGCGCCACTACAGCAAACTACGATGAAAATTGGTCATGGCATCCCTGAACTGAAGGTCCCAGGTGGAAGAAATTGCAGTACAAATAGGGGAGAGATTGTAGAGGACTTCATCTTGTTTTCATCTTTCAGATTCATCTTAGTGGGATACAAATTAGTAACATATGATTTTAGGTTGTTGAATTCGTTATCTTTTTATGATCTTAGCAATTTTTGGGTCCTTCTCATTGTTGGTTCAAGGGCTTGGAAGCCATTGTTGACAACTTCGAATGGTGAATAACAATCTCTTTCTCCTATTCTTGAGCTTTTGTTGAGAGTTTTGGCATCAGAATGAATTAACTTGCAAATTTTTTATCCAAATTTGGACTGTTTGAATGCTCTGTTTTCATTTTCTAACACTCGGTTTTCTATGTTTAAGGCTACTGCTAGTATTCTATGGCTGCATTGTGTTATTATTAGTTATTAATTTTCGTTTTTTTAGTCCTTTTCCCCCAAATCCCCTTTCTTTATTTTCATTTCTTTAGCTCTGACATCTTTATTGTTTGTCTTCTTGTGCCTAGCTTTCCACTTAGCTTTATTATATTTCCATAATTTAGTCCTTTTCCACTTCCAGAACACGATTTGCGGGGTTCTGGTTTATTAAACGACAAAGGGTTTTAGTTCTTTCTTTCTTTTTGTTTATTTTCTTTTGTTTTCCTTTCCAGGTAAAACTTAACATTACTTCGTTTATTAAATTAGTATCGGGTTTTTTTCCCTTTATAAGTCGATTTACTAGTTTGGTTATAATTTTCGTTTAGCAGAGATATTTATACGTTAGTTAATCAAGTGGGTGAATTTAATATTATCACCTTTATGGGAACAATCCGCATTCACTGGACTATACTACAAGTTAGACACCGTGTTCTTGTAGCTACACTTTTTACACTAATAAATTTTTGTTGACGTTGTAGGGGATGGCAAGTATTCAATCGACCACTTTTTTGTACTTTGCTATTTTTTGCAATTTTTGTGTCTTTTATTAGTTTGGGCTTTATTTTATTTAGTATTAGTTTCTTTTATTTATTATTTATTCTCTTTCTTGCCAAGTTTTAGTTAGAACACTTTCATTTATTTTATTTCTTGTCAAAGAAAAAACAAAAAGACTAAAAATACAATTGTGGGTGTGGGATGTGCATGATTGTTTGGGTTAGGGAGCTTAAAAGAAGAAGATTGATTAGGACCGAACCTGAATCTGAACCTGAACTTTAAAAAATGGTTGGACAGGAAAGAACTAAAAAGGCCTTGAATGAGATATTTTACAATGATGGGCCGTCAACAGAATATTCGATAGTATGAGCATCTTTCTTTTCCCACTCAGCGTTCAACCTTGCCTTCATGTTTTAATCTACCCACATTAGGTGCTAATGTGAAACTGAAATTGGAACCACATTACCTTCGATAGTATGCCTACTAGCTCTATTTCAAACTGGAACGATTTCATTAAAGTCTTCTTGCGAAAATATTTGCCTAATGACAAACCTGTTAAACTAAGGAATGAAATAAATTAGTTTATTCAGTTTGATAAGAAACCTTTTTTGAGGTACATAGAAAGATTTAAGAACTTGTTAGCCCAGTGTCCCAACCATGGTCTTGAATAGTGGCGTTTATGTCAAATTATATATGAGGGTTTGGACCAACAAACTAGCACTATGCTAGAATCTATGTGTCAAGGTGGATTCTTATCCAGGAGTCCAACCATAGCTTGGGAATTCCTAGAGGAATTAGCTAAGAAGACAATGTAGTGGGAAACCACTAGAGATGATAGCCCCAGTTCTAGACATGCCCGTGCTATAGGGGTAATGCATGCAGTATCATACTTAAGCCATATAAAGTCTAGACTTAAAGCTTTAAAGAACCAGTTAAAGGGGTTGACTATTTAGCAACCTCAGGTCTTTTAAAGTGCTACCGTTACATGTTCTCATTATCAATCTCCACACCATACCTTGAGTGCTTGTCCCTTCGATGCTCGTCTGTTATCGACTGGAACTAAGCAAGTGAACATGGCCTACCAAAAGCTAAGAAATGACCCGTTTGCACCAACTTACAATCCAAGGTGGTGAAATCACCCCAATTTTTCCTAGAGTCAAGGCCAAAACTTAGGTGGTCCTAGCACACAGATCGGAGTGTTCCCAGGAAACACTTTCATCCATCCCTACCAAGCACCTAGGCTACCTCTTCTCCCTGTTGCCCACACTAAATCTAGTCATGATTATAATGAAATTCATAAAAGATCTAACAATCTAGACAGAGCACAAAATAGCCTAGAGAAGGTGAGAACCATGGCAGAAAAGTTGTCTCAGCTAGTCACAGCCAACAAGGAGAAAGGAACATTTCCTAATCAGACATAGCCTAACCCGAATGTAGGTCCATCTTTGATGCACCCACTAGTCCAGAACAATGTAAAAGGGGTTAATGCAAGAACTTCACTTTGGTCAGGACGTTTAATTGATCATAACTTAGAAGACCTTGTGGATGTCCCTGTTCAGTTCTCTCTATCTATGTCTCCACCATCTCTGCTTGATAATGATTCTACCTTTAGGGATGCTATTGATGGCACTCCAATGGACTGTTCCTTATTCCGACCTAACGACTTAGTTAACTGCGAAGAAACTAAGAAAGATGAGCCTAAGAAGGCAGATGATACATCTCAGCCTCTGAATGTTAAGCTGGTTTATAAGCCTGCTGCACCCTTTCCAAGTAGGCTAAGGAAAAAAAATGACCAGGCCCATGTTGATACGATTAGAGAGACCTTCTCCTAAGTCAAAATCAACATACCTCTTCTAGATGTTATCCTGTAGATGCCTCTCTATGCCAAGTTCCTAAAAAAGTTATGCACCACTAAGAGAACGACTAATGTCCAAAAGAAAACTTTCGTAGCCTCTAATCTGAGTTCCATTATCTCATGTCAGGTCCAAGCTAAATACAAAGACCCCAGTTGCCCTACCGTTTCTATAGCCATAGGGGGCCAAACCATCCATAGAGCATTGTTGGATTTAGGGGCTAGTGTTAATTTGCTTTCATACTCGGTGTATGGGAGGCTGAAATTGGGAGAGTTAAAACCCACCAGAATGATTCTCCAATTAGCTGACCATTCCACTAGAGCTCCTAAGGGAATGGTCGAGCATGTTTTGATTAAAGTGGGAGAGATCATGTGTCCTTTGGATTTTGTTGTTCTGAAAACTGAGTCTGTTTCTAACTTTGAAACCTAAATACTTTTTATTCTTTATCAACCTCTCCTAGCTACTTCAAATGCTTTGATTAATTATATGAATGGTATGCTGAAGCTGTCTTTTAGAAACACGACTGTGGAGTTGAATATTTTTAATCTGCAAAGACAATCTGCTATTTTTTTATTAGTGTGACAGTGTTAATTGGCTTGATGTGTATACTTGTGATGACTGATGTGCAGACGGTTTGATTGATAATGACGTATGTGATAAGATTGATCCCCTCTGCCCTGATTCTTCTAATTCCCCTTCTTTTGCACATGCTCCTGATCTCGTATTAGAGTTGAAAACCTTGCCTAATTCTCTTAAGTATGTCTTTTTGGGTCCTAATAAGACTTTTCTGGTGATTATTGCAACTGACTTGATTGAGGACCAAGAGGATAAATTTTTGAAAGTACTTAGGGCACACCAAGAGGCCATAGGGTGGACCTTATGTGACATTAAAGGTATTAACCCCTCCATTGTGCAACATAGAATTCATCTTGAGGAGAATGCTAAACCTTATAGAGACCACCAAAGATGTCTGAACTCTAACCTACTGGAAGTCACCATAAAGGAGGTCATTATATGGTTACATCACAGGATAATCCTTCCAATTTCTGACGGTGAGTGGGTCAGCCGCATTCAAGTTGTTCCTAATAAGAACGGTAATACCGTGATTAGGAATGACAAGAATGAGCTAGTCCCCACTAGAGTCCAGTCTGGGTGGTGTGTATGTATTGACTTTAAGAAACTGAATGCAGCCACTCTAAAAGATCACTTCCCTTCGCTTTTTATGGACTAAATGCTTAAGAGGTTAGTTGGACATAGTTACTATTGCTTGTGGATGGATATTTTGGCTAAACTTGAGTCTCTATAGCACTGAGGATCAAGACAATAGTACTTTCACATGCCCCTTTGGTAGTTTTACATTTAGGAGAATGTCGTTTGGTCTTTGTAATGCTCCTGCCACTTTTTAGTATTGCATGATTTCGATATTTTCTTATATGATTGAGCAATGCATTGAGGTGTGTATGGATTATTTTTCTATGTTTCGTTCCATATTTGATGACTGTTTGGCCAATTTGATAAAAGTTTTGCAAGGATGTAGGGAGAAGAAGTTGAGTCTCACCTGGGAAAAATGTCATTTTATGGTAAAAAAGTGAATTGTTTTAAGGCATGTAATTTCACATGATGGGATTGAAATTGATAAAGCGAAAATTGATTTCATCACTAATCTTCCCCCTCCCACTTGGGTGAAAGATATTAAGTCATTTTTAGGACATATAGGATTTTATAGGGATTTATCCAGGATTTCAGTAAAATTGCTAAGCCCTTGACCAACCTTTTAGCCAAAGATGTACCTTTTCCATTCTCCGAGGAGTGTTTAAAGGCATTTAATAGGCTAAAGGAAGCCCTGACTTCTGCCCCTATCCTACACCCTCGCCATCTGGGGAGAGTCCTTTGAACTAATGTATGATTCTTTTGATTATGCTGTCGGGTATGTCTTAGGAATACGTGTAGATAGGAAACCTCACGTTATATATTATGCAAGTCATACTTTGAATGAGGCACAATTGAACTACATAGTGACTACAAAAGGTTTTTTAGCAATTGTGTTTGGTTTTGAAAAATTTCTACCTTACTTGATTGGCTCTCATGTGATTGTACATACTGGCCATGTTGCGCTAACACATCTCTTCTCCAAGAAGGATGCAAAACCCTGGTTGCTTAGGTGGATTTTACTTCTACAGGAGTTTGATTGTGAGATTCAGGATACAAAAGGTTCTGAGAACTTGGTTGCTAACCATCTATCTCAGATCATTTTGCAAAAAAAGAGTGAGTCCATCATATCTGAGTGCTTCCACGACGAGTAGCCACTTATGGCTAACTCAGAACCATGGTATGTTGATATTGTCAACTACTTAGTGACCGGTGAGGTACCCCTGCATTGGAGTAAACATGATAAGGACAAATTCTTTTATCTAGTGAAAATTTTCTGTTGGGATGACCCTTACTTATTCAACTATTGTTCTGATCTTTTTAGAATATGTATCTCTGATAATGAGATTGGAAGTGTCCTTTCTTTTTGTCACAACCAAGCATTTGGGGGGCATTTTAGTGGGAAGAAAATAGCTGCCAAAGTACTTTAGTGTGGTTTGTATTGGCTTACCTTGTTCAAAGATGCCTGCTTATACTATAAACACCGCCCTAGGTATCAACAGTTTGGGAAAATTAGTAGGAGAGATATAATGCCCCTTCACCCTATAAATATTATTGAGATTTTTGATGTTTGAGGGATTAATTTTATAGTACAATTGCCATCTTGTTTTGGGATTGAGTATAGTCTACTTGTTGTAGACTACGTGCCTAAGTGGGTTGAGGCTATGCTAACCGGGACAATTGAGGCTAGAGTCGGTGTCAAGTCCCTTAGGAAAAATATTTTCTCCAGGTATGGCATGCCAAGGCCTATTATTAGTGACCGAGGTACTCATTTTGACAATCGTTCTTTTGAGTCATTGTTGCAAAAGTAATCAATCATTCATTGTTTAGCCACTGCCCATCATCGCCAGACTAGTGGCCAGGTAGAGGTTTGTAATAGGCCAGTTAAACAGATATTAGAAAAGACTGTAAGTAGGAACTGTAAGGATTGGGCAGATAAGCTCATTGATGCTCTCCGGGCTTATAGGACAGCTTTTAAGACCCCTTTAGGTATGTCATCTTTTAGGGTCGTCTTTGGTGAGGCTTGTCATCTTCCTGTAGACCATGAGCATTGGGCTATGTGGGCTATGAAGACTTTGAACTTGACTTAGAGACGGCTGGGATAGAAAGGAAGTTATAGTTAAGTGATTTAAAAGAGATCAGAGCTGAGGCCTATGAAAACTCTAGGTTGCATAAGGAGATAGAAAAATTGTTCCATGACAGGCATATTCATAGGAAGGAGTTCGTCCTAGGTTAGAAGGTTTTGCTTTATGACACCACACTATACCTTTTTCCAGGTAAGTTAAGATCTAGTTGGATCGATCCTTTTATTGTTTCCCATGTTTTTCCACATGGTGCTATCGAGATATAGGACCCTACGAGAGGTATTCATTTCAAGGTGAATGGACAAAGGTTGAAACTATTTCTGGAGCTACCTGCATAAGAGAGAGAAGTGGAGTCTCTGATGCTCTACGAACCACAATATAGAGATTGAGATGTGGAAATTAGCTTGGATGCATCCAACAATCAACCAGGTACTATTGTTCCTTTGTATAAATTCTATTTTGTATATATTTTCCTCTTAATTTCTTTTCTTTGTTTTATTTTATTTATTTATGTGCTCCATTATAATACTTTGGGATGCAATCAAGACATTGCGTTGTTTAAGTATGGGCGTGAGGGTTGCATTTCAAAAAAATAAAAAAGATTTTCTTTCCTTTCCTTTTTCTTTCATTTCTTTTGTTTTATTTTTTTTTTGGAGTGTATACTATTTTGACGAGCTTGACCCTTTGGGACCATGGTATTATGTTGTACATAGGTAAGATGCACATGGTGAAAACGTAATCCAAAGGGTGACATTTTGTACGCCACTTCTAACCTCATTATTCCATTATAGTTATTAATCAAATCCTTACTTTCAAAAGCACTATTACTCTAGTGTCTTAGGCTTCTATAGTTGACTCTCCCACTTATATGTGTACAGTCATTTTTGGCATTTTGCTTTCAACTGGCATTCCAAAAAAAAAGAAGAAAAAAAAAAGAGTAATAACATCAATGAATGACAAGTACCCCTTTGATGCATGCACTACTCGGTGCCACCCTTTAAGGCAATATTGCTAGTGGGTAAACTTACTTCCCATATCGGTGAGTCAATAAGCTAGTTAAGTGGGATTGAGTCAAACCGTAGTTAGCCTAACTCTCAAGATGATGGTACACTCATACACCATACACTAGGGTGGATACATTGTTATGTTGGTTTGTAGGGTGAAAGTTAGATGTCATCCATGAGGACTTAAAGTTTTGAAGTGTATATTTTGTTTATATACAGGCTAACATTTTGACTATAGGGGTGATATCTTGTTGGAATTTTTTATTGGCCCGTTTATACAATTGTGCAAAGAATTTCTTTTCTTTTTCCTTTCTCACTTTTCCTTCCTTTCTTTTCCTTTTTCCATTCAAAGATTTTGTGGGCATATCTTCTGCAAACTCTCACGAGACCTTACTCCCCTATTAGGGGGAACCTAAGGGTTTAAAGGGCTTGTTGCACACGCTAAATGCAACCGTGATTCCTACGACAGTTAGTTAGGATTTTCTTTTTTTCTTATTCTTTTTAGTTAGTTAGTTTAGTTGTTTTACTAGAGGACGAGCAAAATCTTAATATGGGGGTATTTGTTCGTGCTAAAAATATGATATTTTCACAATACCTTTTTATTCGATTTATGCTCGAAATAATTGTTATTTATTAGGTTTTTATTTGATTTCATTTTGTTTTGTAGGTAATGAATAAATGGGAAAATATGCGGGAAGCTGATGATTAAAGTTCCAGGAAAATGAATTGGTTCGAGTATCTCAAGTTCTGAAGCACAAAAGCCCAAAAGAAAAGCAAAAGAAGAATTTGAAAATTAAAATCAGATCCATTGGGATCAGAAATGTCTCAGCCCAACACCCGAGCCCAGCTAATCCATTAATTCCCCTCATGTGTCGTGCACGTGTGCTTTAATCCCCCCTCCCTTCTCTCTCCTCTCAAATGCCTCACTTTCTCTCTCCTCTCATCTCTTTTCTCTCTCCTCTTTCTCGGCTCTCAACACAAAAAACCCTATTCCCCCCATTCATTCTTTCTCTTCGCAGCTACAAAACACACAGAAAACTGCCATGATTTTCAGACCTTGAATCTCCACTTTCGGCCTTTTTCTCTCTCCACCCCTAATCCCTCTTTCTCTCATCTTTAATCTCCATCGAAACCCACACACACCACCGTCTTCGACCACGTTCTTCAACCTCCACCGAAATCGACGCATCACCACAGCAAACCACCGTGAAAATCGACCATGGCATCCACGAATTGAAGGTCCCAGGTAGAAGAAATTGCAATATAAATAGGGGACAGATTGTAGAGGACTTCATCTTGTTTTCATCTTCCAGACTCATCTTAGTGGCATACAAATTAGTAACATTTGATTTTAGGTTATTGAATTTGTTATCTGTTTATGATCTTAGCAATTTATGGGTCCTTCTCATTGTTGGTTCAAGGGCTTCGAAGCTATTGTTAACAACTTCGAATGGTGAATAACAATCTCTTTCTCCTATTCTTGAGCTTTTATTGACAGTTTTGGCATCAGAATGAATTAACTTGCAAATTTTTAATCCAAATTTGAACTGTTTGAATGCTCTGTTTTCATTTTCTAACACTCTGTTTTCTACGTTTAAGGCTACAACTAGTATTCTATAAGTGCCTTGTGCTATTATTAGTTATTAATTTTTGCCTTTTTTAGTCCTTTTCCCCCCAAATCCCCTTTCTTTCTTTTCATTTCTTTAGCTCTCACATCTTTACTGTTTGTCTTCTTGTGCCTAGATTTCCACTTAGCTTTATTATATTTCCATAATTTAGTCCTTTTCCACTTCCAGAACACGAATTGCATGGTTTTGGTTTATTAAACGACAAAGGGTTTTAGTTCTTTCTTTCTTTTTGTTTATTTTATTTTGTTTTCCTTTCCAGGTAAAACTTAACATTATTTCTTTTATTAAATTAGTATCGGGTTTTTTCCCCCTTTATAAGTTGATTTACTTGTTTCGTTATAATTTTCGTTTAGCAAAGATATTTATATGTTAGTTAATCAATTGGGTGAATTTAATATTATCATCTTCATGGGAACGATCCGCATTCACTAGACTATGCTGCAAGTTAGACACAGTGGGCTTGTGGCTACACTTTTTGCATCAAGAAGTTTTTGGCGTCGTTGCAGGGGATGATTAGTATTCAATCGACCACTTTTTTGTACTTTTCTATTTTTGCCGATTTTTGTGTCTTTTATTAGTTTTGCACTTTATTTTATTTAGTATCAATTTCTCTTGTTTATTATTTATTCTCTTTCTTGCCAAGTTTTAGTTGGATCACTTTTATTTATTTTATTTCTTATCAAAAGAAAACAAAAAGACTAAAAATATGATTGTGGGTATGGGATTTGCATGATTGTTTGGGTTAGGGAGCCTAAAAGAAGAAGACTGATTAGGATCGAACCTAAATCTGAACCTAAACATGAAAAAATTGTTGGACAAGAAAGAACTGAAAAGGTCTTGAATGAGATATCTTACCCTCAGTGTTCAATCTTACCTTTATGTTTTAATCTACCCACCTTAGGTACTATTGTGAACCTAAAACTAAAACCACATTATGTTCAGATGCTTCCTAAATTCATTGGACTTGAAGATGCTTATTTATTTTTAAGTGAGTTTGAAGAAGTATGCAATATGATACATTTTCATAATGTGAATACTAATGTGGTTAAACTGAGGTTTGCTCCTATCACTTTAAAAGTTAATGCCAAGAGATGGATGTATAGTTTTCCTAGTAACTCTATTTCTAATTGGAATGATTTCGTTAAAGTCCTTTTGTGAAAATATTTAAATAATGGCAAAACCGTTAAACTAAGGAATGAAATAAATAAGTTTATTCAATTTGATAAGGAACCTTTTTGTAGGTACATAGAAATATTTAACTTGTTAGCCCAGTGAACCAACCATGGTCTTGAATAGTGGCATTCATGTCAAATTAAGTATGAGGGTTTAGACCAACAAACTAGCACTATGCTAGAGTCTATGTGTCAAGGTAGATTCTTGTCCACGAGTCCAACCATAGCTTGGGAATTCCTAGAGGACTTAGATAAGAAGACAATGTAGTGGGAAACCACTAGAGATGATAGCCCCAGTTCTAGAATTACCAGTGCTATGGGGGGTATGCATGCAGTATCAGACTTAAGCCATAGAGAGTCTAAACTTAAAGCTTTAAAGAACCAGTTAAAGGGGTTGACTGTTTAGCAACCTCAAGTCTTTCAAACTGCTACCATTACATGTTCTCACTGTCAATCTCAGGACTACACCTTGAGTGCTTGTCCCTTCTATGCTCATCAGTTATCGACTGGAACTAAGCAAGTGAACATGGCCTACTAAAGGCTAAGAAACGACCCTTTTGCACCAACTTACAATCCAGGGTGGTGAAATCACCCCAATTTTTCCTAGAGTCAAGGCCAAAACTTAGGTGGTCCTACCACACAGATCGGAATGTTTCTAGGAAAAACTTTTATCCATCCCTACCAAGCACCTAGGCTACCTCTTCTCCCTGTTTCCACACTCAATCACCTCTTAGCTATAATAAAATTGATAAAAGATTTAACAATCTGGAGAGAGCACAAAAAAGCCTAGAGAAGGTAATGAGAACCATGGCAGAACAGTTGTCTCAGCTAGTCACGGCCAATAAGGAGAAGGGAACATTTCCTAGTCAGACAGAGCCTAACCCGAATGTAGGTCCATCTTTGATGCGCCCACCAATCCAAGACAATGTGAAAGTGGTTAATGCAATAACTTCACTTTGGTCAGGACATTTAATTGATAATAAGTTAGAAGACCTTGAGGATGTCCCCATTCAATTCTCTCTATCTGTGTCTCCACCATCTCTACCTGATAATGATTATGCCTTTAGGGATGCTACTGATGGCACTCCAATGGAATGTTCCTCGTCCCGACCTAATGACTTAGTTGACTCTGAAGAAACTAAGAAAGACAAGCCTAAGAAGGGAGATGATACATCTCAGCCTCTGAATGTTAAGCTGGTTTATAAACCTGTTGCAGCCTTTCCAAGTAGGCTAAGGAACAAGAAGCAACAGGCCCATGTTGATAAGATTAGAGAGACCTTCTCTCAAGTCAAAATCAACATACCCCTTCTAGATGTTATCCTGCAGATGCCTCCCTATGCCAAGTTCCTGAAAGAGTTATGCACCACTAAGAGAATGACTAATGTCCCAAAGAAGACTTTCTTAGCCTCTAATGTGAGTTCCATTATCTGACGTCAGATCCTAGCTAAATACAAAGACCCCAGTTGCCCTACTATTTCTATAGTCATAGAGGACTAAACCATCCATAGAGCATTGTTGGATTTAGGGGCTAGTGTTAATTTGCTTCCATACTCGGTGTATGAGAGGCTAGGAGTGGGTGAGTTAAAACCCACCAGAACAATTCTCCAGTTAGTAGACCATTCCACTAGAGCTCCTAAGGGAATAGTTGAGGATATTTTGATTAAAGTGGGTGAGGTCATATATCCTGTGGATTTTGTTGTTCTGGAAACTGAGTCTGTTGCTAACTTTAAAGCCCAAATACCTGTCATTGCCGGTCGACCTTTCTTAACTACTTCAAATGCCTTGCTTAATTATAGGAATGGTATGCTGAAGTTGTCTTTTAGAAACATGACTGTGGAGTTGAATATTTTTAATCTGCAAAGACAACCTGCTATTTTTGATGGCTGTGACAGTGTTAATTGGCTTGATGTGTATACTTGTGATGACTTTTTTGTGTGGACGGTTTGATTGATAATGATGTATATGATAAGATTGAACCCTTCTCCCCTGATTCTTCTTATTCCCCTTCTTTTGCACATGCTCATGATCTCGTATTAGAGTTGAGACCTTTACCTGATTCCCTTAAGTTTGTCTTTTGGGGTCCTAATCAGACTTTTTCAGTGATTGTTACATCTAACCTGATTGAGGACCAAGAGGATAAATTGTTGAAAGTACTTAGGGAACACCAAGAGGCCATAGGGTGGACCTTTGGTGACATTAAAGGTATTAGCCCCTCCATTGTCCAACATAGAATTCATCTTGGGGAGAATGCTAAACCTTATAGAGGCCACCAAAGACGTCTAAACTCTACCATATAAGAAGACGTCGAAAAAGAGGTCATTATATGGTTAGATCATAGGATATCTAATTTCTGAGAGTGAGTAGGTCAGCCCCGTTCAAGTCGTTCCTAAGAAGAATAGCATTATCGTGATTAGAAATTACAAGAATCAGCTAGTCCCCACTAGAGTCCAGTCTGGTTGGCGTGTATGTATTGACTGTAGGAAACTGAATGCAGCCACTAGAAAAGACCACTTCCCTTCGCCTTTTATGGACCAAATGCTTGAGAGGTTAGCTGGACATAGTCACTACTGCTTTCTGGATGGATATTCTGGTTACATCCAAGTCTCCATAGCACTTGAGGATCAAGACAAGATGACTTTTGCATGAGCCTTTAGTACTTTTGTAATTAGGTGAATGTCGTTTCGTCTTTGTAATGCTCCTGCCACTTTTCAGCGTTGCATGATTTTGATATTTTCTTATATGATGGAGCAATGCATTAAGGTGTTTATGGATGAATTTTTTGTGTTTGGTTCCTTGTTTGATGACTGTTTTGCCAATTTGACAAAAGTTTTGCAAAGATGCAGGGAGAAGAAGTCGACTCTCAACAGGGAAAATTGCAATTTTATGGTAAGAAGGGCATTGTTTTAGGGCATGTAATTTCACATGATGGGATTGAAGTTGATAGAGGAAAAATTGATTTGATCGCTGATCTTCCCCTTCCCACTTGAGGGAAAGATATTAGGTCATTTTTAGGTCATGAAGGATTTTATAGGCGATTTACCAAGGATTTCAGTAAAATTGCTAAGCCCTTGACCAACCTTTTAGCCAAAGATGTACCTTTTCACTTCTTTAAGGAGTGTTTAAATGCATTTAATAGGCTAAAGGAAGCCCTGACTTCTGCCCCTATCCTACACCCTCTCATCTGGGGAGAGTCCTTTGAACTGATGTGTGATGCTTCCGTTTGTGCTGTAAGGGTTGTCTTAGCACAACATGTAGATGGGAAACTGCACTTCATATACTATACGAGTCGTGCTTTGAATGAGGCATAGTTGAACTACACAGTGACTGAAAAAGAGTTTTAAGCAGTTGTGTTTGGTTTAGAAAAATTTCGACCTTACTTGATTGGCTCTCATGCGCTTGTACACACTGACCATGCTACGATAAAGCATCTCTTCCCCTAGAATGATGCAAAACCCAGGTCGCTTAGGTGGATTTTACTTTTGCAGGAGTTTGATTGTGAGATTCGGGATAAAAAAAGGTTATGGGAACCTGGTTGTTGACCATCTATCTCGGATCATTTTTGCAAAGAGAGAGTGAGTCCATCATATCTGAATGCTTCCACGACGAGCAGCTACTTATGGTTCAATCTAAACCATGGTATGTTGATATTGTCAACTACTTAGTAACTGAAAAGATACCCCTAGGTTAAAGTAAACATGATAAGGACAAATTCTTTTATCAGGTGAAATTTTTCTATTGGGATGACCCTCACTTATTCAAATATTATTCTGATAAGATTTTTAAAAGGTGTATCCCTGATAATGAGATTAGAAGTGTCCTTTCTTTTTGTCACAGCCAAGCATGTGGGGGGCATATTAGTAGGAAGAAAACAGTTGCCAAAGTCGTTCAGTATGGTTTGTATTGGCCAACCTTGTTCAAAGATGCCCACTTGCACTGTAAAAGCTGCCCTAGGTGCCAACAGTTGTGGAAAATCGGTAGGAGAGATGAGATGCCCCTTAACCCTATAATTATTGTTGAGATTTTTTATGTTTGGGAATTGACTTTTTGGGACAATTTCTATCTTCTTTTGGGAATGAATATAGTCTCCTTGCTGTAGCCAATTTATCTAAGTGGGTTGAGGTTGTGCTAACCAGGACAACTGAGGCTAGAGTCAGTCTTAAGTTCCTTAGGGAAAATATTTTCTCCAAGTATGGCATGCTAAAGCCTATTATTAGTGACCGGGGTACTCATTTTGACAATCGTTATTTTGATTCATTGTTGAAAAAGTACTCAATCATTCATCATTTACCCACCGCCTATCATCCCCAGATTAGTAGCCAGGTAGAGGTTTCTAATAGGAAAATTAAACAGATATTAGAAAAGACTGTAAGTAGAAACCGTAAAGATTGGACAGATAAGCTTATTGATGCTCTCTAGGCTTATAGGACAACTTTTAAGACCCCTTTAGGTATGTCACCTTTTAGGGTCATCTTTGGTAAGCCTTGTCATCTTCCTGTAGAACCGGAGCATCGGGCTATGTGGGCTATAAAGACTTTGAACCTTAACTTAGAGACGGCTGGGGTAGAAAGGAAGTTACTGTAACAGCCCACGACCACCCGCCATTGAGGTATTGTCCGCTTTGGACAGGCGGGACGCTACCACCATCGCTGCCCTCACGGTTTTGTCCTCAAAAGGCGCCTCAATGGGTTGAGGTATCCCCACGCTTATAAGGCGTGGTTCATTCTCCTCAACTACCGATGTGGGATACCTTCATCCACTCCCATATGAGATGCTAGTTTTAAGTGGGACTTATTTACAACTAGATTAAACATATGAAACACATAATTCTCGTTTCAACCATAAATGTTGTTTTTCATAACTATAAGAAGTCTATGTATAAACCCTTTTGTTCATTAACTTTCAGTGCATTTATTGTAAATTTAAAGTTTAACCATAGGTTTTATATATTCGAATAGTAAACCATAGATATGAGGTTAATTCGAAGAGAGTTATATATGCCTAGCTTCAATCAAGCTGGAAGAAGTAGGCTTGAGGTGTTAATTGGAAGTGAGTTACATATGTTTAGTATCGATTGAATCAATTTTGGTGATTTACCCCCGAGTTGCTAAATCGAAGTCGTTATATGTATTCAAATGTATGTGTGGGCAAACAAGTGAGTTAAGCTTATTATGTTTATGAGCAAGCTTATTACGTTTGAAAACAAATGAAGTCGGCTCTATGATTTAGCAAAACTGTCAAGTTAGAAGCAAAGTCGTTTATGGTTAGGCAACCTTAGCATGTTTATAAAGAGCCTTTTAGTTGAAAATTGAGTCGTTTTACAATTAATAAATGCGTTACCTTTATAAGAAGTTTTTAAGTCAAAAGTAAGGTCGTTTCACAAGTTAATAAACGTATTGCGTGTTTAAAAAGCTTTTAAGTTAAAAATGAAGTCGTTTTACAAACTAGCAACGTTTTACTAACCGTATTACGTTTATATATAACTTTAAAGTTAGAAACGAAATCGTTTTCGACTTAGCAAGCTTATTACGTTTTTAAGAAGCTTTGAAGTTTCAAAGGAAGTCGATTTATGTATTAACAAACCTATAACATTTATAAGAAGTTTTTAAGCTTCGAACTTAGTTTGAATTAAGCATTAACTAATCACATTATGTTTCAAACGAGTATCGTTTTACGATTTAGCAAACGAATTACGTTTTTACGAAGCTTTTAAGTTAAAAATGAAATCGTTTTACGATTTAACAAACTAATTACGATTTTACGAAACTTTTAAGTTAGAAATGATTTCGTAAACGTATTTCACCAAGTAGTTTAGCAAATTTATTTCGGATGTGAAAGGCTTTTAAACTATTCGCAAAATCGATTTATGAGTTAGTCAACTTGATTTGCATCAAATTCATTCTTTTGCGTTTAAAAGGGGTTGAAACAATCTTAAAAGAACAACTGGGGTTGTGTATTGCAAACCCTAGCTTTGAAGTGCACGCTAGTAGCTACCAAGTTTTAAATTGTGAGTTAGGATACTCACCCTGTTTTAAGAGGCATTTCTTGTAGTTTGCCTAAAGCTAAAGTTGTAAGAAAATTATGTTTTCATGTTTTACGTTCATAAAACCTATATATGAATAAGTAGAAGTATGTTTTGTCCACTAAGTATGTATGTGTATGTAAGTATTTACGTGTATGAATGTTATAAGTTCTTAAGATATATATATATATATATATATATATAT
>JACYFF010031957.1:84833215-84843409 GCA_017589665.1 Selenicereus undatus | reverse complement strand
CCAAAGTAACAGCCATCCAAGAGGCTAAAGACATGAACAAGATCACCCTCGACGAGTTGATTGGTAATCTCCAAACCTATGAACTCCGAAAGAACTCACAACAAAAAGAGTAGCAAAAGAAGGATCGTGGGCTTGCCTTGAAAGCACATAAGGACACTGACTCTGACCTTGAAAATGAAGATATGGCCCTAATGACCAGAAAATTCAAGAAATTCTTCAAAAAGGTCAAGGAAAACAACAAAAGAAAAGACTTCAGTAAGTCCAGAAACACCCCCAAAGAACAGCTCACAGGGTGTTTCAAGTGCGGCAAACCAGATCACTTAGTCAAAAATTGTCCTCTGCTTCGAGAAGATCAGATGCCCGAACACCTTCGAAAACAGGGTCGAAAACACCTTGTAAACAATCTGGGCAAGCGATTCTCGAAAGCTATGCTGGCTGCTTGGGGAGATTCCTTTGAGGATGAAGGAGAATCTGAAGCTGAAGAAGAGGTCGTAGCACTGATGGCAGAAAGTGATTCAGATTCAGATGATGAGTCAACAATCAGTTTATCAGATCTCAAGAACAAGGTACATGGTCTTAACAAAGCCACTTTAGAAGAACTTCTATATAATTTGATAGACACCTGTACTGATCTAAAAAGAGAAGTTGGTGACCTAGAGCTTGAAAATAAAATTCTTAAAAATGAGAAACTCGGTTTACATGAGAATACTAACATGCTTAGAGAAGATCTCTTTCTAAAAGAAGGCGATTATACTCAAGTAGAGAAAAGACTCTCTCAAGCGGAAGAAACAGTTGAATCCCTGCTCAATGAAATGCAGAGCTTGAATGCTACCATAGAAAAATTGGAAACTGATCTTGCCACAAACAAATGCTGGAACAAATCCTCACAAGCCCTTGATTGGCTAAACACTCATCACAATAGAAACAAAAAGGGACTTGGTTACAAGCATAAACGGGCCGTTTACCCAATACATAGGAAGTATGTGGGAATACCTGAAAACATCATTTGCTTTCATTGTGGTAAAACGGGTCATTATAGATACACTTGCCCTTTAAGAAAACATGCCAATGAAAAGAATGAAAGGTATGTGAAACAAATCTGGATTAGAAAAGATGAGCTTTACATGTCTAAAAGAATGGGACGCAAGTGGATCTGGGTTCCCAGAACTAACCCGTGATTTATTTTGCAGGCTGAAGTGAGAGAGAACAACCTTACAAACAACTCCACGAACACCCTTGAGAACAGGAAGTTGTGGTTTCTTGATAATGGGTGTTCACGGCAAATGACTGGTGAAAGATCAAATTTTCTCTCACTTACAGCTTTGAATGGTGGGAGTGTAGTATTTGGAAACAGCAAGTCTGGGACAATTGTCGGTATAGGTAATATTGGTAAAACTCTCTCCCACTCAACTGATAATGTGCACTTAGTTGATGGGTTAAAGCACAATTTGCTAAGTGTGTCCCAACTGTGTGACAAGAACAACCAAGTACTGTTTTCAAAAACACGTTGCTTGGTGGTGAATGACTACACAGGAGATGTTGTGTTGAGGGGGAAGCGATGTCAAAATGTTTATAAAGTTTGTATTTCCACTCTTCCCCAAAATAATCTGACTTGTTTAAATGCATTAAATGATGATATAATGCTATGGCATAAGAGACTAGGTCATGCAAGCCTGTCCTTGTTAAACAAACTTGTGTCCAAAGATTTGGTTGTTGGACTACCTTCCATCAAGTATAATGATGACAAGGTATGTGAAGCTTGTGCAAAAGGAAAACAAGTCAAATCTTCTTTAAAATCTAAAAAGTGTGTAAGCACTACCCGACCTCTCGAGTTATTGCATATTGATCTATGTGGTCCCATGAGGATAGCTAGTAGAGGAGGGAAAAGGTATGTGCTTGTAATAGTGGATGATTACTCTCGATTTACTTGGACCTTGTTCTTGGCCTCCAAGGATGAAACTTTTGAGAATTTCATTGCCCTTCTCAAAAAGATTGAAAAGAGAGTAGGACACTCATTCGTTAGCTTGAGGTCTTATCATGGGACTGAAAATGCAACTTTTACAAAATTTTGTAATGAACATGGTGTTGATCATAACTTCTCAACCCCGAGAACACCCCAGCAGAATGGGGTGGTTGAACGAAAAAATCGTACCCTAGAGGACATGACTAGAACAATGCTTATTGCTAGTGGTCTTCCTAAGAACTTTTGGGCAGAAGCTTTGAACACATCATGTTACATTATAAATAGATGCATGATTAGACCCATTTTGAACAAAACTCCTTATGAACTTCTTAAAGGCAGAAAACCCAACATTATGCATCTAAGAACATTTGGTTATAGATGTTTCGTGCATAACAACGGGAAAGATGCCTTAGGAAAGTTTGATTCAAGGAGTGATGAGGCAATATTTCTTGGTTATTCCTCTCACAGTAAGGCATACAAAGTCTTTAACAAAAGAACCTTGTGTGTTGAGAAAAGTGTGCATGTGTTTTTTGATGAATCTAACTCTTTGAAAGAGAGTAATGCACAAGATGAAGAGTAGAATTAGGTCTTGTCCAAAAGGAATTGTTGAACCAAGGTAACCAAGCTAAGAACACCCTGAAGAAAACAGGTACAAAAGCTGTTCCTCAAAACGACAGGCAAGGTGAACATCAAACAGGGGGAAACACCGTTGAACCCTATTCGGAACCATGTTCTTTAGGAACCAGCTTGCAAACAGGTGCAGAAACAGGATCAGGAAGTGTTCTTGAGCCTGATCCTACACACACTTTAGTTAGAATAGAACATGTGTCTGTGGATCCAATTAATCCAAGACCATGGAAGCACCATAGTTCGCACCCTCTTGATCAAATCTTGTCAGATATTAATACTGGAGTGCAAACTAGATCTAAACTTAAGAATTTTTGTGCTTTCTATGCTTTTCTTTCTAACATTGAGCCAAAAAGTGTGAATGAAGCCCTTGCAGATTCAGATTGGATCACGGCTATGCAAGAAAAGCTTCATCAATTTGAAAGAAACAAAGTGTGGCACCTTGTACCTAAACCTGTAGATAGCACAATCATTGGAACCAAGTGGGTGTTCTGAAATAGGCTAGATGAGTCAGAAACACTCACTAGGAACAAGGCAAGGCTGGTGGTTCAAGGGTACAATCAAGAAGAAGGGATTGATTATGAGGAAACCTTTACACCAGTTGCTAGAATTGAGGCTATTCTAATCTTAATAGCCTTTGCAGCCCATATGGAAATCAAGCTATATCAAATGGATGTGAAAAGTGCATTCCTAAACGAATACCTTAAAGAAGAGGTGTACGTCAAACAACCCCCTGGTTTTGAAAATGGTGATTTTCCAAATCATGTTTTCAAACTTGACAAAGCACTTTATGGTTTAAAACAAGCTCCAACAGCTTGGTACGAACGGTTGTCAAGCTTTTTACTTGAAAATAATTTTAGAAGAGGCAAGGTAGACAATACCTTGTTTCTAAAATCAAAGGGGGAACATTTATTGATCGTTCAAGTATATGTCGATGACATTATATTTGGTGCAACTCATCATGATTTATGCAATGAATTTTCAAATATGATGAGGAGTGAGTTTGAGATAAGCATGATGGGTGAGCTTAACTTTTTCTTAGGCTTACAAATCAAGCAAACTCCAAACGACACCATGATCCATCAACAAAAGTATCTCAAGGAGCTACTTAAGCGTTTTGGGATGGAGTCGGCCAAACCCATAGACACTCCTATTTCTCCTTCAACCAAGTTGGTTATGGATGATGGGAGTCCCTTAGTTGAGGAGAAACTCTATAGGGGCATGATTGGGTCACTCCTATACCTAACCGCTAGTAGACCGGATACTGTTTTTAGTGTTGGTTTATGTGCCCGTTTTCAGTCTAGTCCTAAAGAGACTCATCTTCAGGCTATTAAACGGATACTAAGATACTTAAAGCATAAACCTGATTTAGCTCTATGGTATCCTAAAGGTTGCAATTTTAATCTTGTTGGATATACTGACGCTGACTATGCAGGTTTCCTAGTTGATAGAAAGAGTACCTCAGGTATGGCTCATTTTCTTGGACCTTGTTTGGTATCTTGGGCTACCAAGAAGCAACATTCAGTTGCCATGTCCACAGCAGAAGCTGAATATGTTGCAGCAGCTTCATGTTGTGCTCAACTGTTGTGGATAAGACAACAACTTAAGGATTTTTGTGTTGACACTGGATGCATTCCGATTTTTTGTGATAATACTAGCGCTATTAATATTGCCAAAAACCCATGCCAACACAAAAGAACAAAGCATATTGACATTCGACATCATTTCTTGAGAGATAATGTTGAAAAGGGTTTGATTTTTATGAATTTTTGCTCAACGGAAAATCAAATTGCTGATATATTCACTAAGGCACTAGCTAGACATCAATTTGAGAGAAACAGACTGGAATTGGGGTTGGTGAAAACACCCTGAGAACACCTGTTCTCAGAGTTAGATCCAGCTGACAAAAACACCTTATAATACCTATTTTATCTCCATGTTCGCAATTCTTGTTATGAAAAAGATGGTCTATGCTTAACGAATATGTATAGTCTTGTGTGCTATTATGATTATATACTGCTGTCTTGGGAGATGGAGAAAGAGTATTCATGACAGACCTTGGAATGAGAGAAGCATGTTCAAGAACAGGCGGCTCGAACAGGTATGCCTTAATTGCCATTATTGTATGCTGCATGCTTAAATTCTAGGTGTTCCCTAGGTGGCCCTTCATAACGGGTGGGGAGTTTAAAAAACCCCCTTGCGTGCGTCTGTCTTCCCCTTCTTGCTCTCTCTCTCTCTCTCTCCTCCGTTCTTACTTTCAAACCCTAGCAAAACCCTCAAAACCTGAAATTCTTCCTTGCAATAATGGCTTCCAAAACTGATTCTTCATCAATCTCTGAAAGTAACAACATGATTATACCCTTGATTCCGGCTCCTCCTCGCCCAATTATCCACACAATCTTCGGGTATCTCACTCAGTTAAACCTCAACAGTATTGGGCTTGAGTTGAATGCTATTCCCTACTCCTTTTGTTGGGAATTAGTGGTGTATGTGGGAACAATCCCTTGTCCCATTTCTTCTGAAGCAGGTGCTCGTTCTTCAGGTTTCCAAGACCAATTCTTGGAGAACCCAGAAACCATCGTTGGGGATCTTGAACCTTGTTCTTCTGCACTATTCTCTGAAACAACTCAAAGAACAGGGGATGTGTTCTTCGATGATATGTTCATGGATTTGAAGGAGAACTCTGGTGAGAAAACAGGAGAAAGTCCTGTACAAGGGGGTAACTCTGTTCCTCTAGTCTCTCAAACTAGAGAGAAGAGGAAAAGGGTAAAAATGGTGGCTAGGCGCACCCGAACGCCAAGAACGCGACCACCACCAAGGTCTTGCCCGTCTCTAACTCCCTCTTCTCCTCCTTTTCAACCTTCTCGCAAATCTGCGAGAATTGTTTTCAGATTGACCCCCAGATCCTCTAAACCCTCTGCTCCTATCATCGAAGAGATTTCCTATTCTACTGAAGGGTTCTCAAGTTCTGACTCTAAAGACACCACCTTCAAACAGGGGACACCGGTGTTTTCCGAGTCCTCTGAAGATCAAGCCCCTCCAAAATCAGCCACTAAACCTACTGTGAAGCCCTCTCCTGCAAAAACACCCCTCAAGCGAAAGCCCAGAACAACCCCCCTACCAGAAGCTACCACCTCTGTTCCTGCCCCCAAACGCCCAAAGCAGTTCACTCCCTCTCCTATGTCTAACAAACATGCGCAGTTGCTTAAGCGCAATGTCGTCAGGGGGAAGGTAGTGTCTGTAAGCTTTTTTGAGGAACAGGGTCTGGGGGTGTTCTTGACCAAGCTCGAGCCCAAGGCTGGCTTAAGTTGTTTGCAAGCACCCAGCAAGGGTGTTCTGTGCCTCAGTTGGCTGAGTTTTATGCCAACTGCGAGGTCACCGAAGGGGTGATGACAAGTTTAGTGAGTGGGCAAGGCATCAAGGTTGATGCGCCCACACTTGGGAAAATTCTGGGAGTGCCCTCACAAGGCTTTGCTGTGTATGTGAGGGAAGACAAAACAGCCCTGGAACCAGCCAGGCTCCTAGAGGTGTCCCAATGCCTAAGTCAGAAACAGGACATGAGAACACCCCTCTCGGTTAAAAAGGGTGATCTGATCCCTCTCCACCAACTACTTTTCATGTGTGTCATTAAGAACGTGATTCCAAGGGGTCAAGGGAGAAACTCAGCAGACCTTTTTGATCAGTGCCTGGTCGACTTCTTGGATATGGAGGAACCCATAAATCTTCCTGCTATTATGATTCGCCACATTGGGCGAATTGCGAACACCACCCGGCCTCATGATCTCGGGTATGGGTTTCTGCTGACAAGGGTGTTTGAGCACTTTGGGATAGTGCTCACACGGAGAGTAGCAGCCCAAGTCGTTGATAAAATTGGGATTGACACTCTGCTAGGGTGTGGCTATGAGATTGGGGAAGGGTTCGTCTCCAAACAGGGTCGTCGACCACCTCGACCACCTATTTCTGGGCAACCTTCCATCAAGGTTGAGACTGTTCTTGAGGACAATGCTCGCCTCAAGGATGAGCTATCAGCTGTCAAGGCTGCTTTTGCTGAGGCACAAGCCCTCTCTGCCAAACGCTATGAAGACTTGCTTGCTCTTCTCTCCACCCTTGCCCGTAGCATTCCTCCCCTGCAATCGAAACCACCCCCTGCTCCCTGATTGTCTAGGCTGTTTTTTTTATTTCTGTTTTTTTTGCAAATTGTACTGCTTTGCTTATTAATGACATATCTACTTGCAGTCTCTCTTGCTTGTTGTTCCTTCTGCTTTATACGCTGTATACTATGTGTTCCTCATCTTTGCTATGCTGTTCTTGCTTTTTAATGATGCTAAAAGGGGGAAGACGAGTGAAAACCTATTGACAATATGACAATGTATGACAAGTGAACCTGACATTGACTTATGTGGATCCCTATCAGCATTCGTTTTTTTGTTTTGTCAATATGGTCACTTAGTTTGTCATCATCAAAAAGGGGGAATTTGTTGAGTTATTATATTTAAGTTTTGATGATAAAAAATCCAAGTGTAAAAATTTGTCCAAGTAATGTTGCTCCAAACACGATCTCCAAACAGGCCTAACTGGTGTTTATAATCTTCATTGTGTTAACCGATTTGCTACATGTCAGAACAAGTCCTTAAAACAGGTTTTACTTGGTGATTCTATATTAAGTCAAGAACGCCATCTCGATAGTTGATTGTAAGGCATGTTCCTGAACTCTAGCAATGCAAAGAACAACCTCAGCAAACAAGGTGGCCTTGGTGTTCACAGCAGCTCTACAAATCTTAGACAAGATGACTGGTTCAAAACAAGAAGTCTTGGGTATATATGTTTTATTTATTTAGACTCTGCAGGAAAAAATTGAAAGAAAGTCAATAAAAATTCCACTAATGTAGCTAAATCGGAGGCTTCCCTTGCCTCTTTCTGATTGCCCTCCGCAGTCTTGGGGACAGTTCATACTTGTTGCAACGGATTCTTTTCACGAGTGAGCTGAAGCTACGTACCAAAGAGCGCGAAACTACAAGTGAAGGGGCGCTATCCGGAACCCGTAAGGTCGGGGACAATCTGCTTCGATTGGGCCTTGCAGGCAGACAGGCTAAGCCTTTCCGCGCAGTTCTTCTGAATTTCGAATAGTATTCAAGATCCTCTGTTTTCGAATCTGTAAACGAGTCTGGATTGAGTTAAAGGCTAATATGCCAATATTGAAAACACTTTTTAAACACCTCTTGAATCGGTATTTGCGCTAAGTGCTTCAGAACACCAGTTGCGAACAACCCTGCAAACAGGGTGTCTAGGGTGTTTCTGAACTGAAATGGCCATACCCGGTTATCTTTGAAAATTCATTTCGGTTGGCCAAGATCTCCAGAATACTTTCTTTAAACTCCAAGATTGCTATTTTTCTGGAAAGGATATTTCTTGAAAATATTATGGGAGATTTGCGAAAATAGGTTTTGGGAGATTTGCCAAAACTGAAAGATTCCCTTTGCCTATATTCTCGGATATGATAAAGTTTCAAAAGCTGAAGATTTCTGGTTGATTTTTTTGAATCCTCTTCACAGGTATGAGAAGATAAGGGTTATCTCTTAAGATAACAAATCCCTTATACTTTGGGAAAAACTTGTCACTATCCGTTGGGGAGTATTTTTTCTTGAAAATCATTTTCCATACTTAGCTGATTCTTTTGGTCTTGACCGTTGGATTTTTGTGTATAAAATCTAAGCTCTTTCACTCCCACAAGAAGTAAGAAAAGAAAGCAAGAGAAAAACTAGAAACACACAACATACGCAAAAAGGAAAAATTCAAAAGTGGTTTTCTAGTGAGAAAATTTTTTCGAGCTACTCTTGAGGAAAGAAAACCGACACAAGTTGTGTTTAAACTAAGCTTTCAATATATTGGCATACTAGGACTTCATTGTACCTTACATCTGCTTAAGACATAAGCACCCAGTAAGGTGTTTTGTAACCCTGATCTTGATTCAGAAAAGTGAGTGAGTGGTCCTCAGTCATGTGGACTTTGGACGTGTCCAATCTGGTGAGATTTGGACGTGGTGTAACTTGTCTTAGCGAAGAAGGTTACATGGTTGCAAGTTGTAACAAGGTGTGTTGCATTTGTAATGTTTGAAGCCCGATAGTGAAAGTGGTTAAATCCTACACGAGGTAGGTCGTCGTTTTTCACACCTCAGTTGGGCTAGAGGTGTTTTCCACGTAAAAAATTGTGGGTGCTTTATTTTCCGTATTTATCTTGTTGATTTTCGCATTTGCAATATTTGAGAACACCCTCTGCAAACAAGTCACAAGGGTGTTTGTTATTCACAACGCGAAAATCAAACACCACAATTCACCCCCCCTCTTGTGGTTGAATACTCACGATCTCAACAAGTGGTATAAGAGCAGGTTCTCTCACAAAAGGCTAACACCTTGAGAGATTCTGAAGATGAGTACACCACAAGGAATTCTTGAAGGGCAGTCCATTACTCGTCCACCCTATTTCAACGGCCAACATTATAGTTGGTGGAAGAATAGGATGGAAAACTATATTCAGGCAGAACATTATGAGTTATGGATGCTCATCAAGAATGGGCCCCTTGTTCCCACCAAGGTGCTTGAAGATGGTAAGACGGTTTTAAAGGAACCTAAAGACTTTGATGCTGAAGATTATAAGAAAATGGAAAAAAATGCTAAGGCCAAGAAGCTGCTATATTTTGGCCTAGGACCCGATGAATACACTCGCATCTCTGAGTGTGAATCAGCCCAAGCAATCTGGAATGCCCTGCAAGTTGCTCATGAAGGTACGACTCAAGTTAAACAATCTAGAATTAAGCTACTTATGCGACAATATGAGTTGTTTGATATGGGTGATCGTGAGACTGTGATGGATATGTATACACAGTTTACCCACATCACGAATGAGTAAAAATCCCTGGGAAAATCTTTCACCACTGAAGAGTTGGTGAGGAAAATCCTAAGAATTCTACCTCGTACGTGGGAGGCCAAAGTAACAGCCATCCAAGAGGCTAAAGACATGAACAAGATCACCCTCGACGAGTTGATTGGTAATCTCCAAACCTATGAACTCCGAAAGAACTCACAACAAAAAGAGTAGCAAAAGAAGGATCGTGGGCTTGCCTTGAAAGCACATAAGGACACTGACTCTGACCTTGAAAATGAAGATATGGCCCTAATGACCAGAAAATTCAAGAAATTCTTCAAAAAGGTCAAGGAAAACAACAAAAGAAAAGACTTCAGTAAGTCCAGAAACACCCCCAAAGAACAGCTCACAGGGTGTTTCAAGTGCGGCAAACCAGATCACTTAGTCAAAAATTGTCCTCTGCTTCGAGAAGATCAGATGCCCGAACACCTTCGAAAACAGGGTCGAAAACACCTTGTAAACAATCTGGGCAAGCGATTCTCGAAAGCTATGCTGGCTGCTTGGGGAGATTCCTTTGAGGATGAAGGAGAATCTGAAGCTGAAGAAGAGGTCGTAGCACTGATGGCAGAAAGTGATTCAGATTCAGATGATGAGTCAACAATCAGTTTATCAGATCTCAAGAACAAGGTACATGGTCTTAACAAAGCCACTTTAGAAGAACTTCTATATAATTTGATAGACAC
>JACYFF010031957.1:84803780-84833115 GCA_017589665.1 Selenicereus undatus | reverse complement strand
GATTTATGCAGTCAAAAAAGGTGATACGATGAAAATGATAAACATGTGTTTTTCCCTAATTAGTTTTTTTCGAAGAAATGCAATCTATCCAGAACCTAGTTTATTCTTTCAAAATCTACCAAATTTCCTAAACTTAGCAAAAGTCGTTCTTTCAAACTAATTTGTCTTCATCCAAGTTAAATAATTTTTATTATTCTCTAGTCCTGCTAACATGCGAATCTCTCTTTTGAGTTGACGCTATGTTAGGTTTCGTCAAATTTTCCGACAATCGAATGTCACATTTCCGTTTCACTCAAACGTTTTAAGTGTGCAAGCAAACATTGGCCGAAACTCCACTCACCACATGAAAATCACTTGATAAAACGAAGTCAAACAAATAATGAATCAAAGCACAATTGTAACGATAAACATGATCCAATTACACTTTCATTAACAAATAAATCGCTAGATAAAATAAACTACTCACACATTATTAAAGATTCAACAACTAACCAATTATTCAGCGAAAATCTAAGAGCGAAGGGCTTGACAAAGACAACATTCAACTAGGGGCTCCGAACCGCCTCAAAACCAAAGTCACACTCAAGATTTCTTACTAAAACAACAACAATCTAAAAATCCTAACTGAAGAGTATAATTTTGAGAAAGAAAATGAACTAAAACTATGCTTCCTCCTCCTCTTTTCCTGTTGCTGAAAGACAAGGTTTTATAGAATGACATAGACGTTTCAGCTGCAGAGCCAAAGGAAGACGTAGAGGCTATAGTTACACAGCTCACCACAATCCATGGCAGGCACCACGGCTCGACCGTGGTCTTAGCTGGAATCGAATTTCTACTCTTCTCTTGGTCCACGAGCATAGCATCACATGCGTGTCTGTGGGGGAGGCCAAAATACATCTAATGAGGGTCAAATGCTGGGTCAAAATGGCCTAAAATCCTACAAAACACATCAAACAACCATACCTAAGCATAAATCAAGAATAGGAGTATAAATAGTAACTTAAAACACATAATTCTCGAAAAAATATAGCAAAATGACCCTAAAATGATGTATACACTAAGCACTTATCATTTCTTTATAGAAAACTATTGGGATGTAAAGATAAAAAATTATGAAGGACAGATGAGGAACACATCAAAGTAGTAGTCACCTGGCTATAAACAGACATGGAAGTGTCGGCCTGACTACACCCAAAACCATAAGATAGAAGGAAACTACTGAATTTATGGAACTAAGCTGTAGCAGCCTACTTGAGACCATAAATAGCTTTCCTGAGTTTACAAACATAACTTAGAAAAATCAGGATGAACAAACCCAAGAGGCTCTTTCATGTAAACTTCTTCTATAAGAGTGTTATGAAGGAAGGCATTTTTTACATCCAGTTGTCTAATAGGTCAATTTTGAGTGAGAGTAAGAGATAGAACAAGAAGAATGTTGGGAGTTTTACGACTGCACTGAATGTCTCATAGTAGTCAATTCCAGCCTATTGGTAATTGCCAAAAGCAACCAACCGAGTCGTGTGCCTTTCGACAAACCCATCAGAATTAAACTTAACTCGATAAACCCACTTACAACCTACCAAATTTTGTCCAAGTTAGGTTGGCATCAAATCCCAAGTGTCGTTAGCAACTAATGCATTGAATTCCTCTGCTATGGCCTCTCTTCATTTAGAATCTTGATTAGCTTGTTTAAAAGTTGTGGGTTCAAGGCCCAATATGTCTATGACAAGAGACAAAACAATGTCGGGTTTATGGACTCCATTTTTGGACCTAGTCTGCATAGGGTGAAAATTAACAGAATAACAACCCGAAACTAAGTTGGATGTGGTACTAGCGGGCATACGAGTCTCTTCTATTCGACTTGGAAGCGTTTGCAGAGTTGAACGAGAAGGGTTGGAATGCGGAGTAGATGCAAGCAAATGATGGGTTGGGCCAGGGATGGTTGGGTGAGAGCTAGAAATAGGACAGGCAACACTAGGAGTTACCGCGGCAGGAGGAGAATGGCATGAATTATTGGACCTACGCCTAGAAAATGAAGGGTCCAACAAGGAGAGCTCGAAAATAGTGGGAGAGTCACAGGAGGTGTGTGGGCCAGAAACCGGGGACAGAGATGTGAGAAGAATGGGACTGGGCTCGGTGATCATCGGACATGAACAAGAGAAAGGGTATAGAAGATGAGGAAATGTCGAAAATTTGAGTAGCCCTGATTGTAGAAGTGGAGAGGCTAGAAAAACACTTGGGAAGACATAAGGAGCACGGGCAACAGACGAGTGAGATTGAGATGCAAGTTCAAGATGCGAAACAGTATTTTCATGAAAAACTAGATAACGACTGATATAAAATCTCCTGTGAGTGGATCAAAACATTTGTATACTTTTGTAATGAGGGGCGTATTGAAGTGATAGGGCCGCAAGCCCATGGTGGTGTTGTAGTATGTTAAGGTTGATCCCACAGAGATTGGGTCAAGCTATTGGGTTATATTCCATCAAGATTTGCTAAGCGAATCCAAATTTGAGAATGAAATTTAACTATGCTACTTATCCAATCTAATAGATAATCAATCAAGGAATTTAATTAAACCAAGCAATTTTGCAATCCAAAATTTCTTTAGATGGGAAATTCCAAAACTGACAATCGAATTATCAAACCCTCTTTTAAGGTGGAATGAAATTCTTCAATCTAATCAACTACCATTTCTCAAGGGTTTTTGATTAATCTAAAGACCATTATGAATGCGATGATCAAATTTAGGGTTTCTTCAACAGTGAGTCTTTCTTAAGATCCACACAGTTAAGTCGAATCTTAGTTTTCCAACATCTAGTTTCACCTTTTGGTTCTTCACCACATGTCCAAAACAAGCAAGAAATTGATAAAGTTTCCTACTTGCAAATCAACGTCTAAGATTCAATATAATAATCCCAAGAAATCCAAAGCACTTTTGAGATGAAAACAAGAATTGGTTCAATCACAACAATTCAACTCAATCCCAAGATTTACAATCCAAAACATAACATAAAAGTCAACAACAATATGAAACCATAAAAATCTAAAGAGAAAAGAGAAGAGAATGGAGAAGAATTGCTCAGCTGATGTGCGCTTGAACTGTCGTCGCAAACCCGATCCGGAATCCTTGCAGTCTTAACCTGCAACTTGCTCTCAACCCTCTCTAATCTAATCTAAGTCATAACTTGGTGGTGGATTTGGTAGAATGGGATGCATTAAGGATGCCAAGGAGGACAACAAACACCATTTTTATTCATAGAAATCAAAGCTCCTAAAGTACAAAACTTGTCCAAAACAAAAGGCCGCAAAGAAAACTTGCATAGATGGTGAAATAGGGTCCGCTACGGCTATGGCCCTCGCCACTATCTAACCGTGGTACCCTCTGGCAGGCCATTTGTCATGATGATTCATTTGCTACTTCTTCTGGATCTTCCTAGATGGTGGTTCTGGCCGTGGTTTGACTGTATTGGTTGTCTTTGGGCCTCTTTTGCTATCTTTTTTTGATCTATAAGGCCTCAAAATCTTTACTCTATTCATATAACTTGGCTCAAAAAGTGAAAATCTGGAAACACTATCACAACAAGCGAAACCAAGTGTAATAGAATAAAAAAGACATAAATCATACAATTAAGCATATTAATCCACTAAAAACCCATCAAAATGTCCGTAAAATGATATGCTCTATAGGTACTTATCAAACTCCCCCATGCTTGAACAGTTGCTTGTCCTCAAGCAAACACCAGAGAAAACGAATAAGGGGAGATACATCTAGGACACAAAACATAAGAACCTCCTTAAAGTAGGCAAGTCATAGCATATCAGAAGCAAGAAACACAATCAACGGCAACCGCAAGTAGCGCGCAAGGCATTTCAAAATCAGGAGGGGGAGAAGATTTTCGAAAAAGTGGAGACCACAAGCTCGATATCAGACTTGATCACCTCCAAAGAACCACATAGCACATTATGCAAGCACATGGAATTGAATAGAGCTAAATAACCAGTAGTACCTTACTTTGGGAAAATGTGAATCATTCTCACTCATGGTTTGAAATATAGCATGGGTTCACTCAAGACTTATTCCAAAGATGCAAACTTCCATAGGCTTCTCAAGACTCTCAAATTCTCCACCATTAAGAATGCAATGTGCACAAGACAATCAAGAGGACTTCACTTGGGTTGTAATGTGGGATAAAAGAGTAAAGGAAAAAGGAGGGGAGAAATGTATTTGGGGCAATGTGGAGCTACTTAGCCAAGTGACTAGGGAGCAACCAACAAACCGCCAAGTAACTATGAAGTTCACCAACACTCCAAACCTCAAAATACAACGAACGTATCCTAATGAATCAAGTAAGAAATGAGTTGATCAAGAAGGAACATAAGTAGTGTACGTATCTAATGTCAATCACTTATTCATTCATTTTTGTTTTCTTATTCTTCTCTTTTTTTTTTCTTGCTTTTGTTTCTATGATTTTTTTCAATATAACTTTTTTCTTTTTTTTTGGGAAATGAAACAAAAATTGCAATTATTGAAAGGCATAGGATCACTAACTATTATCACACAACCTAATTTATATGTACATATGCAACCCAACAAGAGAGGAATAAATCCAAATGCTGAATAACATCAATCCCTCAAACAAATCAACATACCAAAGGCACCTTAAACTCAGCTACCCTCAAACCACCCACTACATAGATGAAGTAATGCTCCGTAAACTTGGCATAAAGATTGGAATATGTGTTTGGCCAATAGCTAATATGAAGGAATCACTACAAGAAAAGGATTATAGGCTCACAGGGGCTAGCAAAGGGGATAAACATGTAATACAGAGGTAGGCTATTTGGCTATGTGGCTAAAATGACCAAAGAAAAAATACCTCTATTATATCATCAACTATGCACACGCAAATATGGTTTTGAACAAGAGTCCAAGCAAGTTCTAGAGATGCAACATGGAAAAATCACACACATGAAAGAAGCGTGAGACTAAATATAATCAATTAGTCCAAATAAAGCTCAAAATCTCATGGGACATCTACCAAAGTCCCATTTGGCTCATGGAATGACTCTGATGTACCAACATTAGTGCTAGGACTTCAAGGGATAACAAAGTTCTCAATCAAGACAATGGTCAAAAGAAGAATATTTACAAAACCTTCTTAAATTTTAGCAGCAAAAGGGATTACAAATCAAAAGTTACTCAAACTCATGAAACATATTTTGCCTAGAAAAAGAATCATTGGAGGTTATCTATAACCAATCCTCGCCATCTATACATGCAATCCTAAATGCGAATCTAAATGCTACTAAATGCAAAACACTAATGTAGATAAAAAGAAGCCTAAAACCACATGAGCTAACATGTATGCAAACTAATAACCAAAACGAAAAATATGAACCTGCCCTTCCCCCATGCTTAAATAAAGCATTATTATTCAAACGAAATAAAATTAAGAGAAGGGGAAGGGAAGAAAATATAACAATCTCACCAGGTTAGGTGCTAAGTGCACCTAAGCTAAGACCTCCTCGCAAACAGGCCAAATGGAGTATCAGCCACTACATCACATCTTCAGGTCTTGGTTCATTAAATCAGACGTAGTCAACACGCGTAGGAGCTTGTCAAACTCTTGAGACCACAATTTAGAAAATACAACGTAAGAGGCAATCACCAAAATCATTCCAATGACAATAAGTATCCTCTTAGCCTTATCACAAGCCTTAGAAAAATGATTGGAAGGATTAAGGAATGTAGTCCATGTGATTTTCCTAGGCAAGTCTCCTACACATACACAGTAAGGATCGATGGAGGGATCATACCCTCTAAATTAACCTAGGGACACATAATCATCAATATTCCCACCAAGCATACTAAACATGTTACCCTTATAGCCGAAATCAATATTACCAAGGAAATTATTAACGGGCTCATCAAGATAATACTTGGGGGACTAAGAGGGTAGTGAACAAATAGGTCAATCATAGGAATGATCAAGCGGATTAGGGAGAACAATATTACATCTAAGGCTAAGAGACTCCTCATGCATAAACACATCACGCGACCCCTCCAAAGGAGTCTTGTCTAGATTATACACCTCATACAAAGTATCTTCCAACTCAAAACATACATCAACAGCAGTAAACCTAGCAACAAACCCAAAAGGCTCACCCACCTCAAGCCCAGTGCCCTAAGCTAAAGGAAAGGATGAATTATGTAAGGCCAGGACACAAAAGTCAGGTTAAGCATAGTAGGCACAAGAAGGACACGAATTAGCAGAATGGTCAGAATTACACAAGTCACGCCAAAAAGGAGCATAATAAGATCCAGCATAGAATGCACAGGAATCAGAAAATGAATATCTAGAAACACAACTAGTCTTCTCAAATTCAAATGAATCCCAAGCAATTCACTCAAGCAAACACCATGCCTCATCAACATTTTTACCATGAAAACCCCAATACCCTAACAGAGCTCGGGTTTCAGTATTCATACTCTCATGAACAATGTACAGTATTTTCCATTTACCAACACAATAACCACATTGCGCAAGAAAGACATTTAAACGTTTAAAACACCTCTAAAATAATTCACACACAAATTGGGGAAAATGGAAAATTTCCATCCTTATTTTTTCTAAAACTTTTTTATTTTTTTGAAATTTTAAAGTTTTTTGTTTTTTTTTTTCAAACGAAAACAAAATGCTTAGTCAAACATATCGAAAAAACCCAATTTCTTAACTATTGAGTTAGTCTTACGAAAGTGACCAAGCGTTTTATTATCTTTTATTCTTTATTATTATTTTTTTTTCTTGTTTGAGTGCGGCTGGTAGTGTTGGTGATAGTTCTTGCAGGAATCTTCCCCGTTTATGCGAAGTCCATTCCTATACGAACTCGATCCCGAGGTTGAGAGGAATTTCCGCTTGAAGAGGAAGAAGAAAAGGATTGAAGAACAAAGATGCGAGGTAAGAAGAATTGCAACAATCATGGCGGGAGGAGGAGGTGACCAAAGAAGGACCCTTACAGATTTTGTTACCCCTGGAGTCCAAGGGATCGCCTCGAGTATCGCTCGCCCTAATGTTGATGCGAATAATTTCAAGGTCAAACTGGCACTGATTTCCATGATGCAACAATCCTAGTTTGGAGGAACTCCTTTGGAAGACCCGAATCTTCACATCTCGATCTTTTTAGAGGTGTGTGACACGTTAAAGCTTAATGGAGTCTCCACAGATGCCATTCGATTGCGATTAGTCCCCTTCTCATTAAGGGATAAAGTAAGAGCTTGGCTACATTCTTTACCATCGGGATGTACTACCACTTGGGATCAATTAACAAGAGCTTTCCTCGCCAAGTTTTCCCCTCCAAGAAAAACGACAAGTTTGAGGAATGAAATCACCAACCTCACTGAAAATGATGATGAGACGCTCTATGAAGCTTAGGAGTGGTTTGAAGATTTCCTGCGTTTATGCCCCTATCATGGCCTTCAATGATGGATGATTGTCCAAGCTTTTTATAATGCTCTGACCTAACCTATAAGGTGCATTATTGATGCAACGACAGGAGGTACCTTGATGAATAAAACTGAAGATGAGGCCTATAACCTAATTAAGGAGATGGCACTTAATAATTTCTAATGGTCCACCGAACAAGGCCAACCGAAACGGGTTGGAGGTAAGCTTGAAGTTGATGCACTTACTTTGCTTTCCGCTAAAGTTGATTCTGCAACTCAAAGATTGGACCGAATGAATGCTGATGTTGTTAATTCTACTTCCCGTTCCTCATGTGAAATTCGTGGTTCTATTGAGCATGTGACTTTGAATTGTCAAGTTGGGAGTCCTTTTGCCGAAGAGCCTACTGAAGTGAACTATGTTCAAGATTTCAACTCGAGATCGACTAATGACCCTTACTCTAGTACCTGTAATCTGGGTTGGTGGAATCATCCAAATTTCTCATATATGTCTAATCCAAATCCTTCGAGTGTGCCCCCAATGAATGCTATACCACCTCCCAGTTTCTAAAGACCTCGTTTCGCTTCTCAAATACCCCAAGAGTCCAATTTATAAGCTATGATGGAAAGTATGCTTAGGGCATAACAAATGCAGGATGAGTATATTAAGCAATTAGCCTCTAAGGTTGATGTGCTTAATACTCATAATGAGATCTTGGAAGTCCAGATTGCCAAAAAAGCTAGCTTTCCATCTACGACCCCTAATATACTTCTTCGCAAGCCCGAACTACCCCTAGGGAGCAATGCAATGCTATGATTTTTAGAGGAGGGAAACAACTAGAGGGACTTAAGAATGTTAGCAACAATGAGTGTTTACATGGCAAGAATAAACATATTGAGAATGTTGAGGAAGAGGAGTCCACACCTTCTAAGGAGGTGATTGGTGATGTTGCGTATAAGTCTGATGAGGTTCCTAAGGACCCTAGGATCATTTCCCCAAAACCCTACACCCCACATTTACCATTTCCTCAAAGGATGGCTAAAGTAAAACTCGATTTGCAATTTGGGAAGTTTTTAGAAGTCCCTAAGAAACTCTACATAAACATTCTGTTCACTTAATCCCTAACTCAAATGCCTTCATATGCTAAATTTTTGAAAGAACTCCTGCCCAACAAAAGAAAGCTAGAAGAACATAAAACTATAACTTTGACTAAAGAGTGCAGTCTAGCGATCCAAAACAAGCTTCCAGCTAAGATGAAGGATCTCAGTAGTTTTTCAATTCCCTGCCTAATAAGGAATGAGCCTATAGACAGTGCTTTGTGTGATTTGGGATCAAGCATGAGCTTGACGCCCCTTTCTCTGCGTGAAAAATTAGAACTAGGAGAAATGAGACTGACTAGTATCTACTTACAATGGGCGGGCTGTTATATGAACTACACTATGGGTGTTTTAGAGGATGTTCCAATAAAAGTAGAAGATTTATATGTGCGGGAAGACTTTGTAATTTCAGAAATGAAGGAGGATATGCGCACCCCATGATTCTTGGGAGGCCATTCTTGGCCATTGCTAGGCGCCGAATTGATGTGAAAAACAGTACATTATCTTTTGATGTGAGGGATCATCTTGTGGAGTTTAATTTACTAAAAGTTGCTAAATTTCCTTCCATTCTGATCAGTGCAATAAGATCGATGTTGTTGATGGATTGATACGGGAAAATATCTCTAACCTTGATTCTAATGTTCCTCTGAAGCACCTGATGTTGAATAATAGCACTACAAACGATGAAAATCCCGACTTAGCCAAGTGTGCCCAACTTCTGGAAGTCTCCCCACCTATTCCGCCATCCATTGCTAAGGTGGAACCATTACAGGATGAAAATAAGCCCTCGGCTCATGAGGCAAAAGCTCCCGTGGTAGAGCTGAAACCTCTCCCTTCATCCCTAAGGTATGAACTTCTTGGACCGAAATCTATATATTTTGTGATTTTGAACGCAAGTTTGAATGCATCTCAAATCAACTCTTTGCTTAGAGTACTTAGGAAGCATCGTAAAGTCATAGGATACACCCTTGATGATTTAAAAGGAATTCATCCTTGTGTATCCATTGAATCTTAATGGATGACGACCATAAGCCCTTAATTGAACACCAAAGAAGATTGAACCCTAGCATGCAAGAGGTGGTAAAAAAGAAAATTTTGAAGTTGCTTAAAGCCGGCATTGTGTACCATATCTCCGATAGTACGTGGGTAAGCCTGGTTCATGTTGTACCAAGGAAAGGAGGGATAACTGTTGTCAAAAATGAGAATAATGAGTTAATCCCTACTAGGATTGTCACGAGCTGGCATATGTGTATTGAATGTCGAAAATTGAATAAAGCAACCCGTAAAGATTACTTCCCCCTTCCCTTCATTGACCAAATACTTGAACGGTTGGCTAAGAACTCATACTTTTGCTACTTAGATAGATAGTCAGGATTCTTTCGAATCCCTGTCCATCCTAATGGCCAAGAAAAAACTACTTTTACATGTCCTTATGGTACGCATGCTTATAGGAGGATGCCATTTGGCTATGCAATGCCCCTTCACATTTAAAAGTTGTATGATGACTATTTTCTCTTATTTTATTGAGGACATAATGGAAGTCTTCATGGATGATTTTTTTGTGTATGGTGCAACCTATGACCATTGCTTGAATAACTTGTCTAAGATTTTGCAAAGATGTAGAAATGTGAATTTGGTCCTAAATTGAGAGAAATGTCATTTTGTGGTGCAAGAGGGGGTCGTCCTTTGCCATGTTGTCTCTAACAAAGGCATTGAAGTTGATAAAGAAAAGGTGGAGGTGATTGAGAAACTGCCACGAACAACTTCTATAAAAGGGGTGAGGAGTTTTCTTGGACAGGTCGATTTTTACGGGCGATTCATAAAGGATTTTTCGAAAACTGCAAAACCTCTCATCCAATTGCTTGTCAAGGCTGTGGCTTTTGAGTTTAATTGTAACACCCCGAGTGTGGCTTAAAACGATCGAAGTGACAACTTATATCAGCAAAGGTGCACCTTTCTTTTCAGGAAGCCCACTCTTAAAAACTCCACAGCTAAGCGTGCTTGTTGGGGAGCAAACTTGGGATGTGCGACCTCCAGGAAAGTTTCCCAGGCAGCATGCGAGTGAGGATGAAGCATGCCGGAAAGACTTGTGGTTACTTGTCAGGTCGTCGACGACCCTTGAAGCCATTAATGGTAAGACCCAAGACCGAGAGGGGTCGAGGCATTACAGATGGTATCAGAGCCGACCCGCGACCACAAGTTACGCTAATGGATGGAGAGCCTGTGGGCAATCACCAAGCGGGGCAAAGGCACTAGGTGTGGACCAGCGGTCAAGAGGACTCATAAGTCGGTCGGTTAAGCGTGCTTGCTGGGGAGCAATCTTTCGATGGGTGACATCCTGGGAAGTTTCCCAGGCAACGTGTGAGCGAGGACTAAGCACGTCAGAAAGACTTGTGGTTATTTGTGGGGCCAGTCAATGATCATTGAAGCCGTTATTGGTAAGTCCCGGGATCGAGAGGGGTCGGGGCATTACATTAATGAAGAATGGTTGAGTGCTTTTCACAGGTTAAAAGAGGTACTAATCATGGCTCCAGTTATGCAAGCTCTATATTGGGAGCTACCTTTTGAAGTAATGTGTGATGCGGGTAAGTATGCAGTGGGCGTCGTTCTTGGCCAACGAAAGGGCAATAAGCCATATACCGTACAATATGCGAGCCACACTGGTGACAGGGCTTAAGTGAATTATGCCACAACAGAGATGGAATTCTTAGCAATTGTCTTTACCTTGAAAAATTTCGATCCTACTCGATCAATTCCAAGGTGATTGGTTTTATAGATCGTGCCGCTTTGAAACATATAATGAAGAAATCCGACTCTAAACACTGACTCATCCGATGGGTCCTCCTTATTCAAGAATTTGATTTGGAGATCAAAGATAAGGTCGGGGTTAGTGAATGTAGTTGTCAATCATCTATCTTGCCAAGGCCCCGAGGTTACTCCTAGTGAAGAGCTCCCCATTGATGACTCCTCCCCCAATGAGCAGCTATTAGGTATTTCCCAACAAGCTACCCCATAGTATGTTGATTTGGTTAACATGAAGGTGTGCAAAGTGTTACCTTCAGGTTTGTCCTACCAATAAAGAAAGAAGTTCTTTACCGATGCCAAATACTACGTACGGGAAGAGCCTTTTCTTTACAAGCTGTGTGGAGATGGAGTTTATAGAAGATGTTTGGCCGAAGATGAGGTCCGTAGTGTCTTGCACCATTGGCATGCTTCAACTTTTGGTGGCCACTTTGGACCAGATAAAATGATTGCAAAAGTACTCCAAGGGGGCTTCTATTGGCCCATGCTCTTTAAAGGCGCAAGGAAATTTCTCACGACTTGTGATAGATGTCGTCAAACAGGGAACATTTTCGAGAGGCATGAGATGCCTCAAGTGACATACTTGAGGTGGAGTTGTTTGATGCATGGGGAATTGACTTCACGTGTCCCTTTCCTCCTTCCCATAACAACCTTTACATCCTTGTAGCGGTTGATTGTGCTTCTAAATGGGTGGAAGTCATTGCCACCCTAAAGAATAAGTCCAAGGTTTTCCTTAAGTTTTTCAAGAAGAATATTTTCACAAGGTTTGGCATGCCAAGAGGTCTTCTAAGTGACAATGGCGCACACCTTTGTAATAAGCCTCTGAAGTCACAATTGAAAAAAATATAGGGTATTTCATAAGATCACTATGCCTCACCATCCCCAAACAAGTGGGCAAGTGGAGCTCTCGAATAGAGAATTGAAGAGTATATTGGAGAAAACGATGGATCGATCCCGCGAAGATTGGTCTTTCGAGCTTGATGATGCTCTTTGAGCTTACCACACCACCTACAAAACTCCTCTAGGCACTACTCCATACTGGTTGTTGTTTGGGATGTCTTGTCACTTGCAGTAGGGATGGAACAAAAGGCATATTGGGCTATAAAGACACTCAATTTTGATCTTAAGGTAGCCAACGAAAGGAGATTCTTGCAAATAAATGTGCTAGATGAAAGAAGGTTTGGCCTATGATAGTTCAAGTATTTACAAAGAGCGAACTAAGAAAGGGCACGACAAACTTATCATGAAGAAGAGGTTTGAAAAAGGTGACATGGTCCTATTATTCAACTCCAGATTGAGATAATTTTCAGGCAAACTAAAATCCTGATAGTGAAGACCATTTACGGACACCAAAGTTCAAGCTGGTGGCTTAGTTGAAATATGGAGTGAGTCTACCGGTGCGTTCACAGTCAATGGACAGCGATCAAAACCATATCTTGTGGGACAACCTATTTATAAGACAACTGTCCACACACTTAGTGATTCACAAGCCTAGAAGTAGGTTAAAGCTCTTGACTTTCAAGGAGTGGTTCTTAGGAGGCAACCGAAGCCCCTTTATATTTGTAGTTGGTACCTAACGGAAAAAAGAAAGAAAAAAAAAAGAAACAAAAAAAAAGAGAGAAGAGAAGAGAAGAAAAAAATAATAATAAGAAACAAGAGAAAAAAATATTTTTACACAATAAAATGTTGGCACCACGACTAAGAAGTTCATCACCGTGGCCATGGGACACCAAGTTAGAAAAACAAAAAATTTTAGAGTTAGCAAACACCACAGTCAGACCATGGTGGACCCCATGGTCCGTGGTGACTTGCTACGGCCCGCAATCTAGGGTTTTAACCACGGTGACCTCTCATTTCCCCCAAATTCATCTTCTTGTTTGAGCTTCCCTCTCAACCTTAATTTTCTCGCTCTAAAACCACCATAGCTAAAACCCTGAATCTTCCTTTATTTCTTCTTAGTTTTCCTCCATTTTTACTCAAAATTCATCCTTTTCACTTACACTTTCTCTTTCTTCCACAAATTTCATCTCATTCTTCTTCCTCTTTTTCAAACTCATCTCACTTTCACCCATCCACCTTAACGATCTTCTTCTTTCTCTATCTCTTCTCCATTTCACTTAAAATCTTCATTTTTCTTCCTGAAATTTTAATTTTTAGGTTTTTAGTTTAGATTCTTGTTTCATTGTGCAACAATGGCACCTACCAAGATGCAAATGAGGACCAAGGAGGTTGGATCCTCATGTTAATCACCAACTCGACCTCAAAGGACATCCCGAACCTCCACTAATGCACGTGCTCAAGGTAACATTCCTCACCCCCTTATTTTGACAAATCCTAATCATGTTGCTACATATAACTGTTTGAATGAACACATGGTTGTGGCAACTCGATATTATGATAAGGAATTATTAGCACGTTTTGGAATGTTTGATGATATTAGGTGCTTGTTAGCTCGAGGTTGTATGGGACACTTCATTGAAATACAAGAGCATACATATCGGGACCTGACCCTAGATTTCCTAAGTACACTCCATGTCGAGGTCACTAGAGGGCCTTGATGTCAAGAGGCGTACATTTCGTTTTATTCTCAGGGACAATCATACGAATTGAAATTAGGTATCCTTAATAGTATATTCTGTTTTGCACCTAGTATAGATTTACCAAACAAACAAATCCCTTGCGAATTCAACCGTAATGCATTTGGGGGCTAGCTTTCGGGGAGTGTTAGGTACAACACTAGTTCACCGAAGTGCACACATATTAGAAATCCTTGCATTCATATTGCTCAGCATATCATGGCTTGTTGTTTCTTTGCTCGTGATGATAGTCTGAATGTCCCAAGATTATCTGAGTTGTATTTCTTGTCATGTATGATTGAAGGTGTTCAGCTTGACCTTGGTTCATTTTTGGCCGGGCAATTGTATAGTGCTGCTGTTAACACTAAGGGTAGGATAGTCATCTGTGGGATTGTGACTGCTATTACTAGATTTTTGGGTTTTGAGCCCAACCCTGAGGATGCAGTCTCTGAGTCCGAGTGGCTTGATCAAGCCGCCTTTGATATTATTAACTTTTGTAGAGTACAGGCTGTGCGTTTGTGCTGGATTTATCCTGGGGATCGACTTTCGCCGCTTTCAAATGTCGATCTCACCACCTTACTTCACTGGGCTAACTTTTCTTGGGTACCTAGTGATGTTGAGGTTCTTCAACCCGCACCCCACCCTCGGCCCCCTGATTCTAGTCAAGCAAGACCTAGTTTTTCCTCTTAATCACCCTCTACTGACTATGCTGACCGCCAAGCCACCCTTAGGTCCGTTTAGGAGGAGCAAGTGTCCCTCTGAGCTTTAGTTGCTTCCGGGCACGCCATTCTTCGGGACTTTGCCCAAGAGCGCTAGGACGAGCTTCATGGGATGCTTGCTATCCAGACTTAATATTTCCAGGACTATATGGTATGTTTAGAGACCTGGCGGGATAGGCATATCCCCTGTGGCTAACCACCCCATCCTCCACCAACACCTCCTTTCCGATATATTTTTGCTTTTCCCCTTCCCTTTTTACCTGATGTGCCCATATTGAGGGCAATGTGATTCAAGCATGGGGGAGTTGTGTAGATTTTTTGGCGTCTGATGCCTTATTTGATTTGGTGTGCCAGTGTGTTGTATATATTATTTGTGATAGTATTTTGGAGTTTTTATTGTAAGTTTTAGTTTTATTTAGTTAGCACCATTTGAGACGTGCATTTTGTTTTTTTTTTTCACTCTATGTTGCATTTTTAGTTTTTTAGTTATTATTAGTTTCTTCTCATAATTCTTGCATTTTCCCTACACTATTATTAAGGAGCATGCATAAAAAAAAAGGAAAAAATCCCTCCAATGATGATCTTTGTAGACTAGGTAGACTTCTTTGGTTTAGTTTAATCCTTTGGTTCGCCCAAATTGTGCATAAAATGTTTAAGAATGAGTTTTCGAATTGAGGTTCATGTTTTGACCGCAAGTTGAGTTCATGTTTTTACCCAATGACTCTTTACATGAACTTTGGCTTGTGTTTACTAATGAGCTAGTTTTGACCTTGGTAGATTTCTAGTGAGGCTTTGAGCTTTTAGAGACTATTTATCAATTTAGTCTCATATTTCATTCATGTGTGACTCTTCCTTTATATTATTGCTCTAGAACTTTCTTTGACTCTCACTCAAGATAACATTTTACATATGCATTTAGATAATATAATTTGGGCATTCTTTGATTTGTGAAACCCAATGGCCAAATAGCCATCTTTGTTACATACTAGATCCCTTGCTAGGCCCTTTGAGCTTATATCCGTTTTTCTTGATTTGAACCTCCTACTATACCCTTTGGGCAAATTATTATCTTACCCTTAAGCCAAGACTGGAGGAGCATTTTATTCCGTTTCAATAAGTTTGATTTGGAGCTAGTAAGGAGTATTGAGATCTTTTAGATGGTTTTGCTTGTTTGGTGAAGGGATGTGTGATCTTGTTTCAAAAAAAGAAAGAAAATTCCTTGTTCTTCTCGTATAAAGTTTAGAGAAGAGTTGGAAGTCAAAGTTTGGTATGGATTTCCCTTGGCCAACTCTTTTCAAAAAAAAAGGAAAACATCAGAAAACAAAAAAGAAACAAAGAAAGAACACAACAAAAAAACAAAGGTGAATAATAAGAGAGTGTTAACCCTATCGGAAGTGTCAATTTTACTGGTCTTTCAACTCTTTGTCTCTTCAAATTAGGGATGTATTTTGTTGATTTGTATTGGTTTAGGGATGATGTTGTACTGATGCATTGGAACTATTTAGCTCTTAGTCTATGGCTTCTAGCTCCATATTTCCAAAACATTTTTTCCCCTCTTACCTTTACCCATGGCCCCATTACAACCTTATGAAAGTGCTCATGATTATCTAGTGTGTTTGGATTTTAGTTATAGCGAATTTAAGAGTCTTGTCAAGCTTATAGTAGATTTCAGTCTAAGGAATGAGAATTGAGGGAACCTTTATATATATTTTCAAACACATGAGTGATGAGTGCCACATAACTAGTGAGGTTCCACTGGCCTTGCTAGCTTCGTTTGTTTCATATGCCGAATAATTGTGTTTGATAATTTGAAGGGATTAATTCAAATTTGACGTTGTGTTTTATCAAGTGGTTTTTAAATTTTTCATTCCCTAGTCTATCTACTAAATAAGTTTTGCATCTTTTTTAGCTAACTTTGGATCAGCTTTGTCGTTGAAACACTAGTTCGTCTATCCTGAGTAGGTTTTCACCTAATTCTTGGTTTTAGCATTGCTTAGGGAAAAGCAATAGTTTAAGCATGCGGGTGTTTCATAAGTGCTTAGTGTATATATCATTTTAGGGTCATTTCGCTACATTTTTAGGAGAATTATGTGCTTTAATTACCATTTATACTCCAATTCTCGATTTATGCTTGGGTATGGTTGTTTGATGGGTTTTACAGGATTTTATGCCATTTTGACCTAGCATTTGACCTTTATTTGATGTATTTTTACCTTCCCTACGGACACCCATGTGATGTTATGCCGATGGAGCAAGAGAAGAGCAGAAATTTGGTTCCAGCCAAGACCAGTGGTGCTCGCCATGGACCGTGGTGAACTGTGTAACTATGGCCTCTTCGTCTTCCTTCGGCTATGTGGCTAACAACGTCCATGTCCTTTTATAAAACTTTTCACTTTTCAGCAGCAAGGGAAAAGGCGGAGGAGGCATAGTTTTAGTTCATTTTCTTTCTCAAAATTTTTCTTTTTAGTTAGGATTTTTAGATTGTTGTTGTTTTAATGAGAAATCTAAAGTGTGAGTTCGGTTTTGAGGGGGTTTGAAGCCCTTCGTTGAATCTTATCTTTGTGAAGCCCTTCCCTCTTAGATTTTCGCTGAATAGTTGGTTAGTTGTTGAATATTTAATCATGAGGGAGGAGTTTATTTTGTCTGGGGATTATGTCATTGGATCATGTTTATCATTAGAATTGTGCTTTGATTATTGATTGGTTTGATTTCCTTTTGTCAAGTGATTTTCTTGTTGTGAGTAGAGTTTTGGCCAAAGTTTGCTTGCACTCTTGAAACGATTGAGTGAAAAACTGAAAGGTGACATTCGATTGTTAAACAGCTTGATAAAACCTAACATAGCGCCAACTCGAAAGAGAGATTTGCATGTTAGAGGGATTGGAGAGTAATCAAAATTATTTAACTTGGATCAAGACAAATTAGTTTGAAAGAACGACTTTTACTTTGTTTAGGAAATTTGGTTGATTTCGAATGAATTGACTAAATTCTGAATAGATTGCAATTCTTTGAAAAAAATCAGGTTAGAGAAAAGCATATGTTTATCATTTTGACCCAATCACCTTCCTTGACTGCATAAATCCCTAGGCATTTCTTCTATATTGAATTTAGAATTAGCAGAATTGAAGTTATTGAATTAAAACCCCTTGATTTAGTATTTGCCTAGCGTATTCTGATAGACAAAGCTCAATAGATTACTTTGATCCCTGAGGATGATCTTTTTATGTATACTACGACTACCCCAGCGCTTGCAGTAGTGGTCAAGGAACCTGTGTGACCTGCACTAATTTTTGGGGGCTCAAGTGGTACGAAATTCTAAGGGCACGTTTCTGGCCCAGCAGAAATATGTTCATGATCTCATGCGCAAATTCCATATGCATACTGTTAAGCTTGTTCGTACCCCAACTCTTTTAGAACCTTGTTGACTTTGATTGATGGAGAGTTACCTACAGACCCCTATGAGTAAAAGAGTATGGTAGGTGTATTGCAATATTGGACTATGATTAGACCTAATATTCCCTATGTCGTTCATGTAGTTTCCAAGTTTATTCATGCTCCCCATACTACTCACTGCACGTATCAAGTGTATTTTTAGGTATTTGCAGGGTACATGTGATTATGGACTTCAGCTTCGTCCCGTAACCTCTCTATCCCTTATTGCTTCCTACTTGGATGCTGACTGCGATGGCTGTAAGGACTTCTGCCGCTCCACTATAGGTTACAAGGTGCTTTTTGGTCCTAATTTGATTTCCTAGCATTCCAGGAAGCAACCCACTGTTTCTAAGTCTTCTGCTAAAGCGGAGTATAGAGCTATTACTTACAATGTTGCTGAAACCGTATGGATACGTAAGCTTCTGTGTGATCTTGGTATTCGTCTCTCCGGAGCCACAATGGTCTACTGTGATGAGGTCAGCGCTTCCTACATGATTGTTAATCCTATTCAAAATGAACGTAGTAAACACATTGCTGCTAATTATCACTTTGTTCATTAAAGGGTGGCTCGTGGTGATCTTGTGGTTTGTCACATTCCAACTAAGCTTGACTTAGCAGACATATTCACTAAGGGGTTATGTCCTAAGTTTTTTGAATTTTTGAGGGTCAATATGTCCGTGCATCCCCCGAAGTGATTGAGGGGGGCGTAATGGTGTATATATGAAATATATAATTTTTGTAAGAATAGTTTGTACCTTGATTATTATAAATACAACCTTAGTGGCAACCAATTGGGGTAGAGACGTGGTCTAACCCTATGGATGTTGCTTGCCTCTCAAGTTTCTTTTCAACCGGTTGCACCACCCTGCCTCGATCTCCTTCTTACCGTCGCTGTCTTGTGCACCACCTTCTTCTCGCTCTTGCTGTACCCGCTATGGCTAGCACTCCCACCATGCCTCCTTCCACACCACCTGCTTCTTAGACCACTATTGCCTTCTCTATCATGAACCACCGTTTCCCTCTGCCACTTACACTTCTTCAGTTCTGATGGAGGAGGGCCTGCTACCATAGCCATTGCAGCCATCTTTCCCATCAGCAGCTTTTGTAGGCTTCCCGTACTTCGCATGGCAATCTTCACCGTCCATACCATCCCTGCTCTTACCGTCCGTCCTTGGCCCTTCACCATCAATCCCGTTTGCCTCGCCAAGGGTTCCATCTTTCTTCATCCACGGCGACTCCTCTTGGCTCTCTCCCCTGTCTCTCCTACCTTTGTTACATCTCGGGTTGCGCTCGATCAATATTAAGAATTTTATCACCACAACGTTGACAAAATTTCAAGACTTTCCTCCATGGCATACCCAATTTAATGCTTTTCTGGTTATCCAACAAATTCACAATTGCTTGGACAGTACATTCTCCACCTCCATGACTTAAGTTCTTGATGCTCCTGGTATTCAATGCCACGACCCTACATACTCGGTTAGGCTTCGATTGGAACAATTGCTTCGGTAATGGCTCTTTGCAACAATCTCCTCGGATCTTTTGACTTAAGTGGATGACATCCCTTATTTACTTCAAATTTGGGATCATCTTGCGCATTAGTTTAATACCGTTAGCTTGGCTTTTTCCATGGACCTCAAACACACCTTGTCGAATTTTCCCAAGGACAAGAGTCAGAGTATGGAAGACTATCTTTGTAGCATCAAACAAATCACTGACTCTCTTGCCTCAATTGGTTCTCTAGTCTCAGACATGGATCTTGTTACTCTTACTCTTAACGGAATGGATGAGGGCTACCATATTCTTGCCACGCCGTTGTCTTATGGTGCCTCATCTCTCCGTTTTGACGACTTGAGGGCCAAGTCGATTCACTATGAACAACGCTTGGAATTTTTGAACACCAAAGACACTTCTAATCTACAACATCAGGCGTTAGCCGTTTTTGCTGCGACGAATTCTTCTGTTTCCTTTTCTACGACTCAGTCTAATAAAGGGCGCAATAATAGTGGCGGCCGAGGTCGAAAACGGTTTAAAAACTGCCATTGTGGATGCAATCAAGGGGGCAATTCCCGATTCACCAATATTTTTTCCAATCAAAATCAACCTTCAAACGGTAGTGTGCCACCAAGAACTGCATATGGTAGTACAGTGTTTTTATATTCTAATATTTGCTTGACTGCCCGGCACACAATTGTAGGTTGACCCAATCATTATCTTCCTCAATAGCAATCTACCCCGGTTCAGGCCTATGCTACCTTGAATGCAGTTGACGCCAACGAATCAGTGTGGTATCCTAATTCGACAGAAGCCTCCTAAATGACACCTAATGAAGGTAACTTTCTTTATAAATCTCTTTACAAGGTTACTGAATGCGTCCATGTTCGGAATGGTACTCGTCTTCCAATGAAAAACATTGGTTTTGTTGCTATTCCTGGTGACACACGACCTTTATCCCTTAAGAATGTGTTTCATGTTTCCTCTTTAAAACACAATTTCATTTATGTTTGTCAATTATGTCGGGATAATGATTCTTCTATCATTTTTCATGAATCTTCTTTTTGTGTCAAGAATGAAACCTCCGGCAGGACTCTGCTTCAGGCTCCCTCTAGAGGTAATATCTATCCACTTCATGTCCCTTCTTCTGCATCCATTCCTGTCCTAGCTGCCTTTGTTGATCCAGCCGTTGCTTGGCATCATCATCATTGTGGAGCACGAACATTATCTAGGCTTAGCCATTCGAATTTAATTTCTTTTTTTGATAAGTTTCAGGATACATGCAACTCTTGCCGTCTTGCAAAATTTCGTCGTTTACGATTTCAAAGAGTTAAAGATTGTTATGATGTACCTTTGTGTATTATTTATTCGGATATGTGGGAATCTCCTATGTTATCTTATAATGGTAATACGTATTATGGCTGCTTTGTAGATGATTTTTCCCGTTTCACTTGGATTTATCCACTTAAGCGAAAATTAGACACTTTCATTGCTTTCTGCACTATTCAGAATTTAGTGCGAATCTCTTTAATACCATTATTAAAATCATCCAAAGTGATGGGGGACGTGAATATGATAACAGTAATTTTAATGCTTATTTTTCTAACCATGGCATTTATTTCAGAAAGGTATGTCCCAACAGTCAAGGTCAAAATGGTGTTGTGGAGCGTAAGCATCATCATTTAACTAAGATGGTTTAGGCTCTTCTTCTTAAAACTACTTTACCTGCTAGTTTTCAGATTGATGCTGCTTATGCTGTAATTTTTACCTTCAATCACCTTCCTTCTGCCATTTTACAACGTGTAAGTCCCTCCGAAAAACTGTTTCACAAATCTCCTAATTACAACTTTCTGAAAAATTTTGGCCGTGCTTGTTTTCCATATTTTTCTGCATCCTCTGTAAACAAGTTGGCACCAAGGTCTGTTCTCTGTGTTTTTCTTAGATACGCCCCTCATTACAGAAGCATACAAATGTTTTCATCAAGTCACAAGAGGATTTTATATCAGTCTTCATGTGGTTTTTCACGGAAATACATTTTCCGTATCTTTAACTTGCATCTCACTCACACTCTTCTATTGTCCGTTTCCCACCATTCTACTCCTGCCACTGTAACTCCTAGTGTTGCCTCACCTATTTCTATCTCTTATCCCACCAACCCCGGCCGAACCCATCATGCGCCTGCATCTGCTCCAGATTCCAACACCTCTCCTTGCCCTCCATAATCACAACCCATTCGAATGCATAAGACTTGTCAGCTTGGTAGTACCGTATCTAACCTAGTTTTGGGTTGTCATTCTATTAATCAGCATCCTGTGAAGACTAAGTCCAAAAGTTTTGTCCATAAACCCAAGATTATTTTGTCTCTTGACATAGAAATTATGGGTCATGAACCCACATCTTTTAAACAAGCTGATCAAGATTCTAAATGGAGGGAGGCCATATTATATTAGAGTAATTCAATGCATTACTTGCCAATGACACTTGGGATTTGGTACCATCCCAACCTGCATAAAATTTAGTAGGTTGTAAGTGGATTTATCGAGTTAAGGTTAATTCTTATGGGTCTATCAAAAGGTACAAGGCTCGGTTGGTTGCTTTTGGCAATCGCCAGTAGGTTTGCATTGACTACCATAAAACTTTCGGTCCAGTTGTCAAACTCCCCACAATCCCTCTTGTTCTCTCTCTTACTCTCACTCAAAATTGACCTAATAGACAAGTGGACGAAAAAAATGCCTTCTCTGATGGCACTCTTATAGAAGAAGTTTAAATGAAACAGCCTCCTGGGTTTGTTCATCCAAAATTTTCCAACTCATGTTTGTAAACTCAAGAAAGCGATTTATGGTCTCAAGTAGGCTCATATAGCTCGGTTCCAGAAATTCAACAGTTTCCTTCTGTCCTATGGTTTTGTTTCTAGTCAAGCCAACACTTCCATGTTTATTTATAGCCAGGGCACTACTATTTTGATCTTGCTTCTCTATGTGGATGATATTATTCTCACTGGTCGTTCCTCATCTGTCCTTCCTAATTTCGTATCTTTACAGTTCCAACAATTTGCTGTGAAGAACCTGGCTTACCTGGATTATTATGGGGGGGTTCAAGTGGTATGAAATTCTAAGGGCATGTTTCTGACCTGGTAGAAATATGTTCGTCATCTCAATTGCAAATTCCATATGCATACTGCTAAACCTATTCTTACTCCTTCTCTTGCTAGAACGTCAACCACTTTGACTGATGAAGAGTTACTTGCAAACCCCTCTGAGTAGAAGAGTATGGTAGGTGCATTGAAAAATTTGACTATGACTTGATCTGATATTACGTATGCTGTTTATGTAGTTTCCAAGTTTATGCTTGCTCGTTGTACTGCTCACTTGCACGCTATTAAGCTATTTTTAGCTATTTGCAGGGCACATTGGATTATGGACTTCAGCTTTGTCCCGCTACCTCTCTATCTTTCATTGTCGCCTACTATGATGCTGATTGGGCTGGGTGCAACGACTCTTGCTGCTCCACTACAGGACATGCGGTGCTTTTAGTTCCTAGTTTGATTTCCTAGCGTTCCAAGAAGCAAGCCACTGTTTCTAATTTTTCTACTGTAGTAGAGTATAGAGTTTTTGCGTACACTATCGCTGAAAATATATTGATACGTAAGCTTCTATGTGATCTTGGTATTCGTCTCTCTGAACCCACAAAGGTCTACTATCATAATGTCAGCTTCGTACATGGCTCTTAATCCTGTTAAACATGATCGTAGTAAACACATTGCTATTGATTATCAGTTCGTTCGTTAATGGGTTGTAACACCCCCAGCCCCTAGGGTTAAAAGCATTACATTTTCTTAACTTTCTACTTAAATTATGAGACGAAACGGACAGAGTTTCCCCGAAAAACTGACCGTTTTCAGGCTAAACGCCTTACAATAAGTCATTGTAAATCATGAAAGCGTAAACATATAAAACGTAGCTCAACGGCCACACGCCGGAGTACATAACTCGACGAGCCACCCGCTCGGAGTACACCAAACAGAATAGTTCATTAATATATAAAAAGTAAAAGATACAACTCAACAGTTCACACAACCGGAGTATGGGGTTTACATCCCAAAATACATAACTAACTTTGACAAAAAGACATCTAGCTAACTGGATGGTTGGCTCATATGGCCATACAGAGTGACCCATGAACAATATGCATCACATGAACGTAGAATACTTGTTTACAATCATTTCAAACAAAGAACACATGACATGACTTCATTAAGCACGTAAGATCCTTTAAAATGGATCTAAACGGCACCTGGCAAGCAAGAACAGGTTCCATCTTGACATAGCTGACTCAACTTCTTCCCGTTATAAACAAAACCTGGGGAAAAGGGGGAAGAGTAGTGGGATGAGCAACCACACGCTCAATGAGTGTCCCCCAACTCCCTTAAAATCAAAACCGTTGCAGGCAATAATATCTTTACTAGTCGCATATCACGTATCCATACTTTACTATCATATTAGGCATTCATAGAATTTGTATGAAAACATTACTAATCATAAACTTGACTTTAAGCACTCAAATATAATACTAGGCAACATATCATAGGACATAGGTTGTAGAACGTGAACATCGGACAAGCCATGACTGATATATGCACTAGGCACGTATGAATGTCATTGCATAATTTACTAACATGTCACAATTTCTAATGAAGTCATAATAATGTCACATAACTTAAGCTTATCAGGTTATGGATGAAACATGCTCATAAGGCCTTCTATTTCGTAATTGTATCTTACTTAGCATCTCATTCACATTTCATTTATAAGAAAAGCATAGAACATGCAAAGAAAACTTTCTTTCCTTTCTTTAAAAACATTTCAATTAGCCTGTTGAGGCTCATAAAAACTCTTCTCTTAGCATCTTAAGGCTCATATTCTTTTATGTTGGTGGCATACTGACCCTTATAAACTTTTCATATTGCATAAAGACTTTCTTTCCTTTTGAAACACCTAAAATGGCAAAGTGCCCATTGCTTTTCTCATCTTGGTAGGAAAATACTTCTGGCGTAAGATCATTACAGGGTGCTGATTGGGTGAGAACTATTCTCGAGCCCATAGTGAGACCTAACGCTCACACTTAAGCTCTTACTCTCGGGATGGCTACATAACATATCAGACCATTACATTAACCCTCGTCAGGGCCTTAAGGGTTTTCGGACCTTCCCCTAGGTTAACATCGTTCATATCATATCATATTGTCCGCAACACATTATCTTAGCCACTTAAAGCGTATCGGCCACAACGGCTATAACTTTGCGTTTCAAACGGTAAAATCATTCAACGTATAACTCACACCTTTTTAAAACTCTTTAGGGATCCCCCCTTTCAAGCGAGTTCACCCTCAAAACTATTTTCATTTAATTAAAATTGGCCATCATGCACTAATAGATATGGCTACTATCATTTCAAAACATGAAATCTTTCTTCGAAAAACTCACCCTTATGCACGTAATGCAATTTAAACAATTAAGCACATATATCACATATATCACATTGGTAAGGGGGTTCAGATGCATCACATGTAAGCACTTCATAATCAATTCAACACAATGACCCACACATGGCCTCGCAATCCACACGATTACGGTCAATTCACAACCCGAACTCCCTCCTCACAAGCACCGTACCTCAAGATCCTGGAACCACTTATAGTTCTTCCTCAAACCATCAAACTACCATCTCGGTTTCAACATCACAATTTAACATCCTAATCATTATCATATACTGGAAGGCAATGCATAACTTACGCAACTTACCAATGTCGGACTTCTCAATTAAATAACTAGCGATTATCGAAGCGCAACAGCAAACATTTATAATCATGCGCATATATGTACATTTAAGCATTCATGCGAGCTTGACTTGAAATGGGCGTCTAATGTGTTAGGTTAAATTGACTAGGCATGAAACGTTTCACTACTCAGGCTATTATGGTCATTTAAACATAATGCGATTCTAAACAGTCGTAATTCGTTGTTTCGACATTGCATTTCAAGCCTGTTTAAGCCATTTAAGCATAATACGATTCTAGACATTCGTTTATTACTTCGAAGTCATCAATCGAGTCTAAATAAACTATTTGAACCTATTTAGGCCCCTTTAAACATAATGCATTCAAGACATTCGTTTATTATATCGAAGTTACTAATCAAGTTAACTTTTCAAGCATGCATAACTCATTTCGAACTATGTTTTCAGGCATGAACTAACTAAACTAACATGTATCGATTCAAGCCACTTTCGAGTATTAATCAACTAAACTAACATTTAACGATTCAAAGTCGTTTTCAGGCATAAACAAACTAAACTTAACATGCATCGCAACTTAAAGCTTAAAACCATTTTGAAACTACTAATACTTAGGAGCTGAGAAACACCCACCTGGACTCCAAGCTGGAGGACCCGATTTTGGGGTTTTAAGGCTGAATTTGGATGTTCAAGAACCCGAAATCCATCCTTCCCCTTTGCTGCCACACTCAAACCTTAAGCAAACCAACCCAAGCCCGTTTTTAGCACTCCTTTGGTCATGCCTTCTCACCGGAATCGGGCCCAATCACGAATCAGGGTTCGCGGTAGTAGTGGTGTGGTTAGGGTTTCAAAATCCCAACTTTTAAACCCTCATCTTCGTGGCCTTAGTGGTCGCCGAACTCGAGCCTACCGGAACCCTAGCCGTCGACCACCGTCGTGACTGCCATGGTCACGACCGCTCTCCTCGCCGTCTCGATCTCCCTTCCGCTCTCTTCTCTGCTCGCCGGCGGCGAACGACCAGTGGAGGAGGCGATAGGCTGGCATGCGCACTGGGGTGGTGTCGCTGCTGCCGTGCCTGCCCTTCCTCCGCCCCTCTCCTCCTCTTTCTCTCTCTCTTCAGGTGCTTCATGGGGCTGGGGACCAAAGGAAACCCCCCGTCATGGTTTTCCACCGTGAAAGAGAGGGGCTTGGCCCCCCTTTTGTTCAACATTTGTTTTGTTTTTAGTCAATTGCTAGTCTAATTTGTATCTTAATTCTAAACCCAAATCATTAAAACGACCTTCTAACAACTATTCATTCCCAAATATATAAAGGTTCGATTTAATAAACATCTAGGGTTGACAACCTAATCGCATTCAGGAAATGACTAAATAAATTGAATAACGGCTAAATTAAACTATCGATAAAATTTGAAGGTGCAAATAGCACGAATTAACTTTAAAATCAATAATGGCAATAGTAATCCTTTTTAATAAAATTATTGCTCCCAAAAGCACATCGATAATAGTTTTAACTCATACAGTTATTAAAAATACAATTTTATAACGTAAAAAGGTAATACCACTGGCTTAACGGAAAACAAAAACGCGGGTCTTACATGGGTGGCTCATGGTGATCTTGTGGTTCGTTACAATGCAGCCAAGCTTCATGATAAGTGCTTAATGTATACATCATTTTAGGACCATTTGGCCACATTTTTACGAGAATTATGTGATTTACGTTACTATTTATACTCCTATTGTTGATTAATGCTTGGTTATGGTTGTTCAATGTGTTTTTGTAGGATTTGAGGCCATTTCGACTCAACATTTGACCCTTATTGGATGTATTTTGACCTCCCCCACGAACACTCATGTTATGCTATGCCCGTGGAGTAAGAGAAGAGTAGAAATTTAGTTCCAGCTGAGACCATGGTCGGATCTTGGTGCTTGCCACGGACAGTGGTGAGATGTGTAACTGTGGCCTCTTCATCTTCATTCGGCTATGTGGTTGAAAACCTCCATGTTCTTTTATAAAACCCCATTTTTCTGCAGAGGGAATAGGAAGGGCACAGAGACAAGAAAGCATAGCTTAGTTTGGTTTCTTTCTCAAAATTTTACTCTTTAGTTATTTTTTTTAGTTTGATTGGTGATTTAGTGAGAAATCTTCAGTGTGAGTTCGGTTTCGAAGCGGTTTGAAGCCCTTGGTTGAAGGCTACATCTGCCAAGCCCTTCCTTCTCAAATTTTCGCAGAATTATTGGTTAGTTGTTTAATTTTTAATCATGTGTGAGTAGTTTATCTTTTGTCCAAGGATTTATTTGTTAATGAAAGTGTAATTGGATCATGTTCATCATTAGAGTCGTGCTTTGATTCATGCTTCGTCTGATTTCGTTTAATCAAGTGATTTTTATGTCGTGAGTAGATTTTTGGCCGAAGTTTGCTTGCACACATGAAACCATTGAGTGAAAAACTGAAAGGTGACGCTCAATTGTTAGACTGCTTGATGAAACCTAACAAAGCATCGACTCGAAACAGCGATTTTCTTGTTAGGAGGACTAGATAGTAATCACAAATATTTAACCTGGACTAAGGCAAATTAGTTTGAAAGAATGACTTTTGTTTAGTTTAAGTAAATTTGGTTGATTTCAAAAGAATAGACTAAATTTTTGGATAGATTAAAATTGCTCGAAATTATACGATCTGAGAAAAGTGCATGTTTATCATTTTGATCCAGTCACCCTTCTTAATTGCACAAATCCGTAGACGTTTTCTTCTATATTGAATTTAGAATTAGTAGATTTGAAGTTGTTTAATCAAAACCGTTAATTTAGTATTTGCTTAGCCTATTCTGATAGGAAAAGCTCAATAAATTACTTTGGTCCATGAGGATGATATTTTTATCTATACTACGGCTACCCGTGGGCTTGCGGCAATGGGAAGGGTTTTTGGCGTCGTTGTTGTGGAATCATTGGTTAACCATTGAGTTGGTCTTACCAAAAGTGACTAAGCATTTTATTGTCTTATATTCATTTTTATTATTATTTTCTTGTTTGATTACGCCGGTGGTGTTGGTGATAGTGCTTGCAGTAATCTTCCCCATTTATGCGAAGTTCAGTCCTCTATGAACCCAATCCTGAGATCGAGAGGACTTTTCGCTTAAGAAGGAAAAAGAAAAATATTAAAGAAAAAAGATACGAGGCAAGGAGAATTCCAACAAACATGGCGGGAGGAGGAGGGGACCAAAGAAGGAGTCTTAGAGATTTCGTTACCCATGGAGTTCAAGGGATCGCCTCAAGCATCGCTTGTGCAAGCATTGATGCTAACAATTTTGAGCTCTAACCAGGACTCATTTCCAATATGGAACAATCCCAGTTTGGAGGAAGTCCTTTGGAAGACCTGAATCTACATCTCTCGGTCCTTTTAGAGGTGTGTGATACATTGAAGCTTAATGAGGTCTGTTGAGATCGTGAGTATTCTACCACAAGAGGGGGGGTGAATTGTGGTGTCTGATTTTCGCGTTGTGAATAACAAACACCCTTGTGACTTGTTTGCAGAGGATGTTCTCAAATATTGCAAATGCGAAAATCACTAAGATAAATGCGGAAAATAAAGCATACACAATTTTTTACGTGGAAAACACCTCTAGCCCAACTGAGGTGTGAAAAACCACGACCTACCCCGTGTAAGATTTAACCACTTTCACTATCGGGCTTCAAACGTTACAAATGCAACACACCTTGTTACAACTTGCAACCATGTAACCTTCTTCCCTAAGACAGGTTACACCACGTCTAAATCTCACCAGATTGGACACGTCCAAAGTCCACACGACTAAGGACCACTCACTTACTTTTCTGATTCAAGATCAGGGTTACAAAACACCTTACTGGGTGCTTATGTCTTAAGCAGATGTAAGGTACAATGAAGTCCTAGTATGCTAATATATTGAAAGCTCAGTTTAAACACAACTTGTGTCGGTTTTCTTTTCTCAAGAGTAGCTCG
>JACYFF010031957.1:84771638-84793780 GCA_017589665.1 Selenicereus undatus | reverse complement strand
GCACCCTGTTTGCAGGGTTGTTCGCAACTGGTGTTCTGAAGCACTTAGCGCAAATACTGATTCAAGAGGTGTTTAAAAAGCGTTTTCAATATTGGCATATTAACAAGAGTCTAACTAAATAAAACATATATACCCAAGACTTCTTGTTTTGAACCAATCATCTTGTCTAAGATTTGTAGAGCTGCTGTGAACACCAAGGCCACCTTGTTTGCTGAGGTTGTTCTTTGCATTACTAGAGTTCAGGAACATGCCTTACAATCAACTGTCGAGATGGCGTTCTTGACTTAATATAGAATCACCAAGTAAAACCTGTTTTAAGGACTTGTTCTGACGTGTAGCAAACCGGTTAACACAATGAAGATTATAAACACCAGTTAGGCCTGTTTGGAGATCGTGTTTGAAGCAACAGTACTTGGACAAATTTTTACACTTGGATTTGTTATCATCAAAACTTAAATATAATAACTCAACAAGGTCTCTACCTACGCCATTTGATTGCGACTATTTTCCTTCTGACTGAGGGATAAGGGAAGAGCTTGGCTACATTCTTTGCCATCAGGATGTATCACCACGTGAGATAATCTAATAAGATCCTTACTCACCAAATTCTTCCCTCCGAGCAAAACAACAAGCTTAAGGAATCGGATCACCAACTTCACTCAAGAAGATGATGAGACGCTCTATGAAGCTTAGGAGCGGTTTATGATTTGCTGCGCTTATGCCCCCGTCATGGTCTTCAACGATGGATGATCGTTCAGGCTTTTTATAATGGTGTGACCCAACCTGTAAGGTGTACTATTGATATGGCGGCTGGAGGTAACTTGATGAACACAACTAAAGATGAGGCCTATAACCAAATTGAGGAGATGGCACTTAACAACTTTCAATGGTCCACCAAATGAGGCCAACCCAACCGGGTTGGAGGTAAGCTTGAAGTTGATGCACTTACTTTACATTTTGCTAAAGTATATGCTATGACTAAAAGATTAGACCGAATGAATGTTAATGCTCTAAATTACAGAGCCCTTCACCCACGTGAAATTTGTTGTTCTATTGAGTATGTGACTTTGAATTGTCAAGTTGGGAGTCCTTTTTCCCATGACTCTAGTGAAGTCAACTACGTTCAAAATTTCAAACCAAGACCGACCAATGACCCTTACTCTGGTAGCTACAATCTGGGTTGGACGAACCATCCAAATTTCTCATATAGGTCTAATTCAAACTCTTCGAATATGCCTCCAATGAATGCTTGACCACCTCCTAGTTTCCAAAGACCTCCTTTCCCTTCTTAACTACCCCAAAAGTCCAATTTAGAAGCAACAATGGAAAGTATGCTTATGACACAACAAAAGCAGGATAAGTATATTAAGCAATTAGCTTCTAAGGTTCATGTGCTTACAACTCATAATAATATGTTAGAAGCCCCAATAGCACAAAAAGCTAGCTTTTCATCTATGCCCCGGGATGGACCCCTAGCAAGCGCGAACTGAACCCTCATGAGCAATGTAATTCTGTTACCTTGAAGGAAGACGTAGAGGACTTTACTAACCCCAAGGACATACCAATTGTAGAGGGTAGAAAAATAATTATGGTTGGAGATGAGGAGGGAAATGATGGTCGCAAGGCCACCACATTCATAGACAATGAAACTTTAGAGATCGCTACATTGTTTCCACCTAAGCTTCCTGATGCAGGCAGTTTCTCTATCCCCTATGCTATAGTAAAGGTGGACATTGAGAGAGCATTATGTGATCTTAATGTAAACATTAGTTTAATGCCATAATATTTGTTTCATAAGCTTCACCTTGGGCCATTAGAAACCACACCGTTTTCGCTACAAGTAGCAGATGGTTCTGAAATGCAACCCATAGGTAGATTATAAGATGTGCTAGCAAATATAGCAGACATTTGGGTATTCGAAGACTTTATCATAGTTGATATGCCGAGACCAATGATGCTCAAATTTATCCTAGGACGACCCATATTTGCTGTGGCTAGTTGCCGTATAGATGTAAGAAAGGGACGGATTACGTTTGAAGTGCAAGGGCGTTACATTTTGTTATGTGATATAAAGGAGAAGGTGGTATCTCTTAATTCTTATCTTCTCGATGAATTTCCTCCTTCCCCTAAGATTGACATGGAGGATGTCTTGAATTGTGAAGATCCTCCTAACTTTGACTGAATTTCTACTAAGGACCCCGACTAAAGGTATGTTAAGGTCGAGTTTGCTGCTTCTATACTACCTAGCTTGGCCAAGGTTGAGGCCCATGCTTCTAATGAATCTACTGTGAGTGGTTATTACAGATTCGCTCAAACTGTTCTCTCTTTGCCCCCAATGGAAGGATTTGAAGCGGTTTGTCCTATATGCTGATAGCGTGTTATGGCATAAACTGATGAAGACGAAGGACCTTCAACAAGAGTTTTTAAGATGGTACCTTCAATTGTAGAAGTTTAATTTTTGTGGTCTGTAATAAAGGAATTGTCCATACACTCACGGATCCGGACCAAGGCTAGAAGTATGGTGAAGCTCTTAAGCTTAAAAGAGCGCTTCTTGGGACCACGGCCAAAAAGCTTACCTTTAGTTTTCAATATTTTTGCATTTTTTCAATAAAAAATTAAAAAATGAAAAAAATGAGAAAAACTGAAAAAGAGAGAAATAAGAGTAGAATAAAAGTAAAAAAAATATATATACAATAAAATGTTTGGCACCACGGCCAAGAAGCTTAGCACCGTGGCCGTGGGGTGTCAAACCAGAAAAATAAAAAAAATATGGGGACATCAGACACGACAAATGGCCTGTGTAGACCCCACGATCCTTGGTGATCTGCTACAGTTCACAGTTAACGGTTTTAACCACAGAGACCCCTAATTTCCCCTAAATTCATCTTCCTCTTTGAGCTTATCTCTCTCTACCTCCATTTTCTCTCTCTAAAGCCACACAGCCAAAATATTCACTCCTCGCTCACTTCATCTCATTTTCACTCCATTTTCACCGAAAATCCTTCCTTTTCATTTAATCCATTTTTTTCTTCATCTCTTGCTTCTTCTTCTTCCAACTCATCTCACATTCACTCGTTCACCATAACCATCTCTTTCTCTCTCTAATTGTTCTTCTTTTTACTTAATTTCATCATTTTTCTTCCTCAAATTTTCTTATTTAGGTTTTAGTTTTAGTGTTTGGTTCATTTTGAAACAATGGCACCAATCAAAAGACAAAGGAGTCTCAAGGAGGTTGGATCATCAAGTCAAGCACCATCCTAACCTCAAAGAAGACCGCAAACCTCCAGCAATTCAAGTTCCCAACGTAACATTCCTCACCCCCTTGGTTTGATAAATCTTAATCATGTTGCTAGATATAACTGTTTGAATGAACGTATGGTTGTGGCAACTCGATATTATGAAGAGGACTTGTTAGCACGCTTAGCAATGTTGGATGATATTAGGTGGTTGTTTGCATGAGGAGGTATGAGACACTCTATTCAAATTAAAGAGCATACACACCAGGTCTTGACCCTAGAGTTCCTGCGTACACCCTAGGTTAGGGTCATTAGAGGGCCTCAATGTTAAGCTAGGTACATTTCTTTCTTTTTTGAAGGACAATTGTACGAGTTGAACTGATGTACCTTTAACAGTATATTCGGTTTTCCACCTAGTATGGATTTACTGAATTAACAAGTCCCCCACAAATTCAAGCCAAATGCATTATGGGGCGAACTTTCGAGGAGTGTTAGGTACAACACTAGTTCATCCAAATCCACACATATTAGGAACCCTTGTATTCGGCTAGCCCAGCGCATCTTAGATTGCTATTTCTTTGCTTGGGACGATAGTGTGAATGTCCTGAGATTATTTGAGTTATGATTCTTGCCCTATATGCTTGATAGTGTCCAGCTTGACCCACATTGATTTTTATCTAGGCAATTGTATAGTGCTGTTGTTAGCACTAAGGGTAAGATAGTCATCGGTGGTATTGTGACTACTATTGCTACATTTTTTGGTATTGAGCCTAATGATCAGGTTATATTTTCTGGGTCTGAGCAGCTTGATCAAGCTGCTTTTGAACATATGAACTTTTGTAGAGTAAAGGTTGGGTGTTTATGTTGGATTTACACTGGGGAACAGCTTTTACCTCTTCACAATGTCGATCGCACCACCTTACTTCATCAAACTAAGCTTTATTGGGTACCTAGTGACGCCGAGGTTGTTCAACCCACACCTCACCCTCGACCCCCTCAATCTAGTCAACCAGGACCTAGGTCTTCCTCCCAACCACCTACTGACTATTCCGATCTCCAAGCCGCCTTTAAGTCCATTCAGTAGGAGCAAGTGTCCCATTGAGCTTATGTTCCTTTAGAAAACGCCGCTCTTCGTGACTTTCTCCAAGAGCGCCATGACGAGCTTCCTGGGATGCTTGCTGCCCATACTCAATATTTCCAGGACTATACGGCATGTTTATAGATCTAGCATGATTGGCATAGTTTTTATCACCTCCTCCACCACCTCCTTTATGATATCTGTGTGCTACTCCCCTTCCCCTTTTCTCTATGTGCCCGCTTTGAGGGCAATGTGTGATTCAAGCACGAGGGTGTTTGTCACTATTTTGGGCGTTTGTCACTATTTTGGTCTACTGGTGTATTGTACATATTGTTTGTGGTAGTTGTTTTTGGATGCTTTATTGTAGTTTTTTTTTCTTTTATTTGATTAGAAGCATTTTAGAAGTACGTTTAGTTTTTATTTTCTTTTCTTTTCATTTTAGATTGCATTGTTAGTTTAATTTTAGTTTCCTTCCTTGTTTTTGCATTATAGGAGCATGCACAAAAAAAAAACAAAACGAAAAAAAAAGTGTAAAACAAAAATAATCCTCCGATGATGATCTTTGTAGAGTAGGTAGACGTCTTTGGCTTAGTTTGATCCTCTGGTTCGCCCAAATTGTGCATAAAAATGTTTGAGAATGAATTTTCGAAATGCGTTTCATGTTTTGACCATATGTTGAGTGTGAATTGATTACCCCATGACTCTTTATGTAAATTTTGGCATGCCTTGACTAATGAGCTAGTTATAACATTGTTAGATATCCCATGAGGCTTTGAGCTTTTGGAGACTATTTATAAATTTAGTCTCATGTTTCTTTCATGTGTGACTCTTCCTTGACATCAATTCTCTAGAACTTACTTTGACTCTCATTCAAGATCACATTTCGCATATGCATTTAAGCAATATGATTGAGGCATTTTTGTGATTTATTAAATCCAACGGCCAAATAGCGACCTTTGTTGTATATTATATCCCTTGCTAGCCCCTTTAAACCTATATATGATTTCTTGATTGAACCTCCTATTATAGCCTATGGCCAAATGATTATCTTACCCTTAAGCCAAGACTAGATGAGTGTTTCATTCTTTTGCATCAATTTTGATTTGGGAGCTACAAAGGAGAGTTGAGATCTCTTAGTGGATTTTGGCTATTTGGTAAAGGGATATGTAATCTTTATTGATAAAAAGGAAATCCCTTGTCTTTATGTGCAAAATTTACAGAAGAGTTGAGATTCAAACTTTACATGAATTTATCTTGGCTAACTCTTTTGTTTAAAAAAAAAGGTCAAAGGAAAAGAAAAGAAAAGAAAAAAAGAAGAGGAAAAACATAAAAAAAATAAAATTGAAGAGTGTTAGCCTTGTTGGGATTGTAAGATTGTTATGACTTTCAACTCTTAGTCTCTTCAAATTGGGGATGTATTTTGTTGATTTGTATTAGTTTAGGGATGATGTTGTATGATGCATTGGAAATATTTGGTTCTCAGTCTATGGCTTCTAGCTCCACATTTCGTAAACATTTGTTCCCCTCTTACCTTTATGAATTGCCCCATTACAACCTTCTGAAAGTTCTCATGATTGTCTCGTGTGTTTGCATTTTAATGAAGGTGAATTTCAGAGTCTTGTCTTGCTTATGGTATATTTGACTTTATGGAATTAGAATTGAAGGAACCTTTATATATTTTCAAACACATGAGTGATGAGTGCCACATAACTATGGTGAGGTTCTACTGGCCTTGCTACCTTCATTTGTTTCATATGTTGAATGATTGCATTTGATGGTTCGGGGGAATTGATTTAAATTTGTCATTGTGGTTTTCGAGCTTTTCATTCCCTAGTCTGTTTGCTAAATGATTTTTGCATCTTTTTGGGCTAACTTTGCATAGGCTTTACCGTTCAAATACCACCTATATCTATCCTGAGGAGGTTGTCTATATTTCTTTGACTCTAGCGTTGCTTGAGGACAAGCAACATTTTAATCATGGGGAAGTTTGACAAATGCTTAATTTATACATCATTTTAGGGCCATTTTGCAACATTTTTATGAGAACTATGTGCTTTAAGTTACTATTTATACTCATATTCTCGATTTATGCTTGCGTATGACTGTTTGATGTGTGTTTGCAGGATTTTAGGCCATTTCGACCCAACATTTGACCTTCATTGGATGTATTTTGGCCTCCCCCATGGAGAGCCATGTGATGTTATGCTCGTGGAGAAAGAGAAGAGAAGAAATTCGATTCTAACCATGACCACGGTCAGACAGTGGTGCTTACCACGGACCGTGATGAACTGTGTAACTATGACCTCTTCGCCTTCTTTCGGCTGTGTGGCTGAAAACGTCCATGTTCTTCAATAAAAGCCCAATTTTTAGCAGAAGGAAGAGGAAGGGAAGAGAAAAAAAGAAAGCACAACTTACTTTAGTTTCTTTCTCAAAATTTTACTCTTTAGTTAGTTTCTTTTTTTAAAAGTTTGATTGTTGATTTAGTGAGAAATCTTGAGTATGAGTTTGGTTCCGAAGCGATTTGAAGCCGTTTGTTAAAGGCTATCTTTATCAAGCTCTTCCCTCTCAGATTTTCGCAGAATTCTTGGCTAGTTATTGAATCTTTAATCATGTGAGTGGTTTATCCTTTGTTTAGGGATTTATTTGTTAATGAAAGTGTAATTGGATCATGTTTATCATTAGACTTGTGCTTTGATTCATGATTGGTTTGATTTCATTTTATCAAGTGATTTTTATGTCATGAGTAGATTTTTGGCCAAAGTTTGATTGCACACTTGACGTAGTTGCGTGAGAAACTAAAAGGTGACATTTAACTGTTGGACCGCCTGATGAAACCTAACAAAGCGTCGACTCGAAAAGAGGTATTTATGTGTTAGGACAACTAGAGAGCAATCAAAAATATTTAACCTGGATTAAGGAAAATTAGTTTGAAGGAACGACTTTTTTTTAGTTGAGGCAAATGTAGTTGATTTAAAAAGAATAGACTGAGTTTTGGATAGATTTAAATTCCTCGAAATTATTCGATTAGCGTAAAGAGCATGTTTATCATTTTGATCCTATCACCTTTCTTAATTGCAAAAATCCTTAAACGTGTTCTTCTATATTGAATTTAGAATTAGTAGATTTAAAGTTGTTGAATCAAAACCCTTGATTTAGTATTTGCTTAGCATATACTAATAGGTAAAGCTCAATAGATTACAATGGTCCCTGATGACTATCTTTTTATCTATACTACGACTACCCGAGTGCTTGTGGTAGTGGTCACTTTAGTTATCAGAGTTATTCTCTAACGAGTTGTGTTCTAAGCTGTTTGAATTTTTGAGGGTCAATCTGTCCGTGCATCCCCCTGAACAAATTGAGGTGGCATAATAGTGTATACATGAAATATGTAATTTTTATAACTCTACTTTGTATCGTGATCAACATAAATACAGTGCCAATGCCACCCTATTGGTGGTAGAGCCTCATAATTATCATCACATGGTGTCAGAACCGTTGTCTAACCCTGGGGGTCTTGCTTGCCTCTCAAGTTTCTTTTTAACCGATTGCACCGACCTGCCCCAGCATCCTTCTTGCCATCGCTGCCCCTTGCATTGGATTCTTCTTACTCTTGCTGCACCCGGTATGGCTAGCACTTCCACCACACCTCCTTCCACACCACCCGCTTCTTCTACTGTTGCTATCTTCTCTACCCATCAACCACCACTTCTCTCTACTCCTCACACTTGTTCGGTTCTGATACAGGAAGGCCTACCACCACAGCCATCGCAACTCTCTTTCCCACCAGTCGCTTTTGTAGACTTTACGTACTTCAAATGGTAGTCTTCACCATCCATACCATCTCTCCCCTTACCGTCCGTCTATGCCCCTTTACCATCAATCCCGTTTTTCACGCCAAGGGATCGATCTTCCTTCATCCACAATGACTCCTCTTAGCTCTCCCCCTGGGTCTCTACTTCTTCTACTACATCCCGGGTTGTTGTCGAACAATCTCAAGAATTTTATCACTACAACATTGACAAAAGTTGAGGACTTTATTCCATAGCATACCCAGTTCAATGCTTTTTTGGATAGCAAACAACTTCAGGGTTGCTGAGACGGTACATTATCCACCCCCTTGACTTAATATCTTCATGCTCCGAGTATTCAATGGCCCAACCCTACATAGCTTCGATTGGACCAATTGCTTTGGTCATGGCTCTTCACGACAATCTCCACGGATCTTCTCACTAAAGTGCACGACATCCTCCTTAAAATCATATTTGGGATCATCTCGCGCATCAGTTTACTACCGCTAGCTTTGCTTGTGCCATGGAGCTCAAACATACCTTGTTGAATTTGTCCAAGGACGAGAGTCAGAGTATGGAAGACTATCTTTGTGGCATTTTTGAAGACCAAAGGCGGCTCTGGTCTACAGCATCAGGGGTTAGCCGTTTCTGCTGCACGACTTCTTCTGTTTCGTCTTCTATGGCTCAATGTTATAAAGGGTGCAATAATAATGATGGACGACGTCGAAATCGCTATAACAACCGCTGGGCTGGACTCAATCAAGGGGTAGGTTCCTGCTCCACCAACAATTCTTCTGATAAGAATCAGCCTTCAAACAGGAGTTTGCCTGCAGGAACAACATATGATATTACAGTCATTTCATATTCTAATATGCAATGGTCATCTCCTTTTACTGCTCGCATATCTTATATATGTAATGATTCATCAGACGAAGTCTTAGGTTCATAACCCAATGTTGTGTGTTAAATTTGCTTCGCTCCCGTGCACACAGCTATAGGTTGCCCCAATCGTTATCTTCGTCAACAGCAGTCTACCCCCATTCAAGCCTATGCTACCTTTATCGATGTCGACACCAACAAATCATTGTGGTATCTTGATCCAGCAGAAGCCTCTCACATGATGCCTAATGAAGGTAACACTCTCTCTAAATCTCTTTGCAGCGATGCTGAATGCATCCGTGTTGGGAGTGGTACTCTTCTTCGAATTAAAAGCATTGGCCCTGTTGCTATTCCTGCTGACACACGACCTCTCTCCCTTAAGAATGTGTTTCATGTTCCCTATTTGAAACATAATTTAATTTATGTTCGTCAATTATGTTAGGATGATGATTGTTTTATCATTTTTTATGAATCTTCTTTTTGTCTCATGAACAAAACCTCGGGTAGGACTCTACTTGAGGCTTCCTCTTATGGAAATCTGTATCAACTTCATGTCCCTTCTGCTATGTCCATTCGTACCTTAGTAATGTTTGTTGATTCGACTGTTGTTTAGCATCGTCGGCTGGGTCATTGTAAAGCACAAACATTATGTAGCGTTAGGCATTCAAATTTAATTTCTTTTCCTAATAAGTTTCAAGATACATGTTCTCGTCTTGCAAAATCTCATCGTTTGCCCTTTCGAAGAGTTGAACATTATTATGACGTACCTTTATATCTTATTCACTATGATATGTGGCAATCTCCTCTGTTATCTTACAATGGTTATAGGTATTATATCTGCTTTGTGAAAGATTTTTCCCGTTTCATTCGGATTTATCCACTTAAAAGGAATTTAGTTGAGAATCTCTTTAATACCAAGATTAAAATCTTCCAAATTAATGGGGGACGTGAATATGACAACAGTAATTTTGGTGCTCATTTTGCTAAACATGGCATTTATTTCAGAAAGACTTGTCCCGACACTCAAGCTCAAAATGGTGTTGCGGAGCGTGAGGATCATCATTTAACTAAGATGGTTCGGGCTGTTCTTCTTGAAGCTACCTTACCTGCCAGTTTTTGGATTGAAGCTACTTATGCTACAATTTTTACCATCAATCACCTTCCTTCTGCCATTTTACAAGGTGTATGTCCCTTCGAAAAACTGTTTCACAAATCTCCTGATTACAACTTTCTGAAAACTTTTGGCTCTGCTTGTTTTAAAAAAATTTCTGCCACCTCTGCAAATAAGTTGGCACCAAGGTTTGTTCTATGTGTTTTGGTTGGATACGACCCTCATTACAGAAGGATACAAATGTTTTGATCCAGTCACAAGAAGCTTTTATGTTAGTCCTTATGTCGTTTTTCAAGAAAATACTTTTCCGTATTTTGAACTTGCATCTCGCTCTCGCTCTTACATTATTTGTGCTCCCTATGTCTCTCGTGAGTGTTTTTCTAGCCTCTTCACTCCTGCTATCACGGTTATGCAAATTTTAGACGTTACCTCATCCTCTATGCCACACTCTCTCTCGTCCATCTTTAATGATCATCGAGGCTAGTGCGATTTTTGTCACATCTCCAGCCCCGGTTTCTGGCCCACGCACCTCCCGTGACTCTCCCATTATTTTCGAGCCCTCCTTGTCGAACCCCTCATTTTTAGGGCCTCAGTCCAATAATTCCCACCATTCTACTGCAGTCGCTGCCACTGCCACTCCTAGTGTTGCCTCGCCCATTTCTAGCTCTCAGTCCACCATTCCCGACCCAACCGATCAGGCGCATGCATCTGCTTCAGATTCTAGCCCGTCTCCTTCACCTCCACAATCGCGGCCCAGCCGAATGCATAAGACTTGTTAGTTAGCTAGTACCACATCCAACCTAGTTTTGTGTTCTCATTCCTGTAATTTGTATCCTATGCAAACAAGGTTCAAAAGTGGATTCCATAAACCCAAGATTATTTTGTCTCTTTACACATACGTAGTGGGTTGGGAACCCACGTCTTTTAAGCAGGCTAATCAGGATTCTAATTGGGGAAAGGCTATATCAAAGGAATTCAATGCATTACCTGCCAATGACACTTGGGATTTTGTAGCATCTGAACCTGGACAAAATTTAGTGGGTTGAAGTGGTTTATCGAGTTAAGTTTAATTCTGATGGGTGTCTCGAAAGGTATAGGGCTCTGTTGGTTGCTTTTGGCAATCACCAACCGGCTGGCATCGACTACCACAAGACATTCTATCCAGTTGTCAACCCCCCCACAATTCAGCTTGTTCTCTCTCTTACTCTCGCTCAAAATTGACCTATTAGACAACCGAATGTAAAAAATGCATTCTGTCATGGCATTCGTGCAAAAGAAGTTTACGTGAGACGGCCTCTTGGGTTTGTTCATCAAAATTTTTCTAACTCATGCTTGTAAACACAACAAAGCTATTTATGGCCTCAAGCAGGCTCATACAGCTTGGTTCCATAAATTCAGCAATTTCCTTTTGTCTTATGGTTTTGTGTGTAGTCAGGCCGACACTTCCAAGTTTGTTTATAGCCAGGGCACTACTACTTTCATTTTGCTTCTCTATGTGGACGATATTATTCTCACTTGTAGTTCCTCTTTTGCCCTTTATAATTTTATATCTTTACTGTTCCAATACTTTGCTATGAAGAACCTGGGTCAGTTGAATTATTTTTTGGGGGATCAGGCGGCATGAAATTCTAACGGCATGTTTCTGATCCAGCAGAAATATGTTCATGATCTCACTCGCAAATTCCATGTGCATACAGCTAAACCAGTTCGTACTCCATCTCTTTCTAGAACCTTAATTACTCTGACTGACGGAGAGCTACTTGCAGACCCCTTTGAGTACAAGAGAATGGTAGGTGCATTGCAATATTTAACTGTGGCATGACCTGATATTGCCTATGTCGTTGATGTAGTTTCCCAGTTTATGCATGCTCCCTGCACTACTCATATGCACACTGTTAAGCGTATTTTAAGGTACTTGCAGGGCGCATTGGATTATGGACTTTAGCTTCATTCCACTAAATCTCTGTGTCTCATTGTTACCTATTCTAACATTGACTGGGCTGGCTATAAGCAAACTTGTTGCTCCGCTATAGTTTACACGATTCTTTTTCATCCCAATTTGATTTCCTAGCGTTCAAAGTGACAACCCACTGTTTCTAAGTCTCCTACTGAAGCGGAGTGTAGAGCTATTGCTTACACTGTTGCTGAAACTCTATGGATACGTAAGCTTCTGTGTGATCTTGGTATTTGTCTCTCCGGGCCCACAAAGGTCTACTGTGATCATGTCAGCACTTCCTATATGGCTATTAATCTTGTAGAAAATGATCATAGTAAAAACATTGTTGTTGATTATCACTTTGTTTGTTAACAAGTGGCTCATGGTGATCTTGTGGTTTCTTACATTCCAACCAAGCTTCAATTAGTAGACATATACACTAAGGGGTTCTCTTCTAAGTTGTTTGAATTTTTTACGGCCAATCTTTCCGTGCAACCCCCGAATAGATTGAGGCAGTGTAATAGTGTACATATGATATATGTAATTTCTGTAACCCTAGTTTGTACCCTGATTAATATAGATATAACATCAATGCCACCTAATTGGGGTAGAGCCTCAAAATTATCTTCACAAGGTATCAGAGCCGTAGTCTAACCCTATGGGTCCTACCGATTGCACCGCCATGCCCTAGTCTCCTTCCTACCGTCGCTACCCCTCGAACCAGCTTCTTCTTGCTCTCGCTGCACTCGCTTCTTCTGCTGTTGTTGTCTTCTCCACCCATGAACCACTATTTCCCTCTACTCCTCACAATTCTTCAGTCCTGATACAAGAGGGCCTGCTGCCACAGCCACCACAACCCTTATTCAAACCACCCATTTCTGTAGGCTTCCCGTGCTTCACATGGCAGTCTTCACCATCCATACCATCCATTCCTTACCATCTGACCATGCCCCTTCATCATCAATCCCGTTTGCCCTGCCTAGGAATCCATCTTTTTTCATCCACACTCAGAGTCTTCTATGGCGTACCTAGTTCAATGCCATTCTCTTTACCCAACAACCTCATAGTTGCTTGGATGGTTCGTTATCAACCTGCTTGAGTTAAGTTCTTGATGCTCCTAGTATTGAACGCCCCAACCCTACATACTCGGTCTGGCTTTGATTAGACCAATTGCTTTGGTCGTGGCTCTTTGCGACAGTCTCCTCGGATCTTCTCACTGAAGTGTATGACTTCCCTTATTCACTTCAAATTTTCGATCATCTAGCTCATTGGTTTAATAACGCTAGCTCGGCTCATGGCATGGGGCTCAAACATACCTCATTGAATTTGTCTAAGGATGAGAGTCAGAGTATGGAAGACTATATTCATGGCATTAAACAAATCGCTGACCTTTATTACCTTAATTCGTTCTCCAGTCTGGGACATGGATCTTATTACTCTCACTCTTAAAAAAGTGGATGACGACGACCATATGCTTGCCATGAATTTGTTTTTAGTACCTCTTCCCTCTTGTTTGATGATTTGCAAGCGCAGTTAATTCACTATGAACAACGCCCGAAATTTTTGAAGACCAAAGGAATCTCTGGTTTGCAACATCAGGCGTTAGCCATTTTTGTTGCCACGACTTCTTCTGCTTCCTCTTCTATGGCTCAGTCTAATAAAGGGTGTAGTGATAATGATGGATGAGGTTGAAATCGCTACAACAACTGTAGGGGTGGACATAATTAAGGGGTCAGTTCCTGCTCCACCAACAATTCTTCCAATCAGAATCAACCTTCAAACAAGTGTATGCCAATAGGAACAACATACGATAGTACAGTCTTTTCATATTCTAATATGCAATGTCCATCTCCTTTTACTGCCTGCATATCTTATGTAGGTAACAATTCATCGGACAGAGTGTTAGGTTCATAACCCAATGCTGTGTGTCAAATTTGCTTCACTCCCGGGCACACAGCTATCGGTTGCCGCAATCGTTATCTTCTCAATAGCAGTCTACCCCTATTTAGGCCTATTCTACCTTCAATGACGTCGACACCAACGAATTACAGTTGTATCCTGATCTGGGAGAAGCCTCTCATATGACACCTACTGATACATGACCTCTTTCCCGTAAGAATGCATCCATGTTGGATATGGCACTAATATTCCAATTAAAACCATTGGCTCTGTTGTTATTCCTACTGATACACGACCTCTTTCCCTTAAGAACGTGTTTCATGTTCCTCTTTGAAACATAATTCAAGATCTGTTCATCAATTATGTCAGGATAATGATTGCTCTATCATTTTTTATGAATCTTCTATTTGTCTAACGGACAAAACCTCGGGTAGGACTCTGTTTCAGGCTTCCTCTATTGGTAATCTTTATCAACTTCATGTTCCTTCTGCTGTGTCCATTCCGACCGTAGCTATCTTTATTGATCTGACCGTTGTTTAGCATCATTGTCTGGGTCATTGTGGAGCACGAACATTATCTAGCCTTAGGCATTCGAATTTAATTTCTTTTCCTAATAAGTTTCAGGATACTTGTTCTTATCTTGCAAAATCTCATCGTTTGCCCTTTCAAAGAGTTGAACTTTATTATGACGTACCTTTATATCTTATTCATTATGATATGTGGCAATCTCCTGTGTTATCTTATAATGGTTATAGGTATTATATCTACTTTGTGGATGATTTTTCCTATTTCACTTGAACTTATCCACTTAACCTAGGTGCTTGCATTATTTTTTGGGGCTTCAGGTGGTACGAAATTCTAGGGGCATGTTTGTGATCTAGCATAAATATGTTCATGATCTCATTCACAAATCCCATGTGCATACAGCTAAACCTATTAATACTCCATCTCTTCCTAGAACCTCAATTACTTTAAATGATGGAGAGTTACTTGCAGACCCCTCCCAATACAAGAGAATGGTAGGTGCATTGTAATATTTAACTATGCTTAGATCTGATATTGCCTATGCCATTCATGTAGTTTCCCTGATTATGCATGCTCCCCACACTACTCACCCGCACACTATTAAGAGTATTTTTAGGAACTTGCAGGGCACATTGGATTATGGACTTCAGCTTTGTTCCGCTACCTCTCTGTCTCTTGTTGTTGCCTACTCTAATGCTGACTGGGCTGGCTATAAGGATTGTTGCTACTGCGCTACAAGTTACAGGGTTCCTTTCCGTCCTAATTTGATTTCCTGGTGTTCTAAGTACCAACCCACTATTTCTAAGCCTTCTACTGAAGCAGAGTATAGAGCTGTTGCTTACACTGTCGCTGAAACTATACAGATAAGTAAGCTTCTGTCTGATCTTGGTATTCGTGTCTTCGGACCCACAAAGGTCTACTATGATCACGTCAGTGCTTCCTACATGGCCATTAATCTTATAGAAAATGATAGTAGTAAACACATTGCTATTGACTATCACTTTGTTCGTTAACGAGTGGCTCATGGTGATCTTGTCGTTCCTTACAGTCCAACCAAGCTTCCATAAGTAAACATATACACTAAGGGGTTCTCTTCTAAGTTGTTTTAATTTTTTACGGTCAATCATTCCGTAAGTCCTCCAAACAGATTGAGGGAGCGTAATAGTGTATACATGAAATATGTAATTTTTGTAACCTTAGTTTGCACCCTGATTAATATAGATATAATGCCAGTGCCACCCAATTGGAGTAGGGCCTCATAATTATCTTCAAATGCTATCAGAGTTGTAGACTAAATCTAGCGGTGTTACCGATTACACCGCCCTGCCCCGGTCTCCTTCTTGCCATCACTGCCCCTCGAACCAGCTTCTTCTTGCTCTCGCTGCACTTGCTTCTTCTACCGCTGTTGTTCTGTCTGCCTATGAACCACCGTTTTCCTCTACTCCTCAGAATTCTTCAGTCCTGATATAGGAGGGCCTACTACCATAGCCACCGCAACCCTCTTTCAAACCACCCGCTACTACCGGTTTCCCGTGCTTCAAATGGCCGTCTTCACCATCTATACCGCCCCTTCCATTACCGTCTAACCATGCCCCTACGCCATCAATCCCGTTTGCCCCGCTTAGGGATCTATCTTCTTTCGTGCACAATGACTTTGTTCCACAACGTACCTAGTTCAATGCCTTTCTCATTACGCAACAACCTCACAGTTGCTTGGATGGTACGTTATCCACCCACTTGACTTAAGTTCCTGATGCTCCTAGTATTGAATGCCCCAACCCTACATACTCGGTCTGGCTTCGATTGGACCAATTGCTTCGGTCTTGGCTCTTTGCGACAATCTCCTCGGATCTTCTCACTGAAGTACACGACATCCCTCATTCACTTCAAATTTAGGATCATCTTGCGTATCAATTTAATAACGCTAGCTTGGCTCGCACCATGGAGCTCAAACATACCTTGTTGCATTTGTCTACAGATGAGAGTCAAAGTATGGAAAACTATCTTCGTTAAACAAATCATTGACTTTATTGCCTGAATTGGTTCTCCAGTCTTCGACGTGGATCTTGTTACTCTCACTCTTAACGGAGTGGATGACGACTACCATATTCTTGGCATGACATTGTTTTATGGTACCTCTTCCTTCACTTTTGATGACGTGCGGGCCAAGTTGATTCACTATGAGCAACGCCTGAAATTTTTTAAGACCAAAGGCACCTCTGGTCTATAGCATCAAGCGTCAGCCATTTTTGTTGGCACAACTTCTTCTGTTTCCTCTTCTACTGCTCAGTCTAATAAAGGGCATAATAATAGTGGTGGACGAGGTTGAAATAGCTATAACAACTGCCGGGGTGGATGCAATCAAGGGAGCAGTTCCCGCTTCGCCAACAATTCTTTCAATTAGAATCAACCTTGAAATAGAAGTGTGCCTGTACGAATTGCGTACGATAGTACAGTCTTTTCATATTCCAATGTTCAATGTTCATCTCATTATTCTACTTACATATCTTATGCAGCTAAGAATTCATCAGACGATGTCTTACGTTCATAGCCCAATGTTATGCATCAAATTTGCTTCACTCTCGGGCACACAGCTACAGGTTGCCCGAATCTTTATCTTCCTTGACAGCAGTTTACCCCTCTTCCAGCCTATGCTACCTTTAGTGTCGTCGACACCAACGAATCAGGGTGGTATCCTGATTCAGCAGAAGCCTCTCACATGACGCCTAATGAAGCTAACTTTCTCTCTAAATCTCCTAACAACGGTACTAAATGTGTTCGTGTTGGTAATGGTACTCTTCTTCCAATTAAAAGCATTGGCTCTATTGCTATTCTTGCTGACACACAACCTCTCTCCCTTAAAAATGTGTTTCATGTTCCTTCTTTAAAACAAAAGTTAATTTTTGTTCATTGATTACATCGCTATAAAAATGTTCTGTCATTTTTGATGAATCTTCTGTTTGTGTCAAAGACAAAACCTCGGGTAGGACTCCACTTCAAGCTTCCTCTAGTGATAATCTCTATCCACTTCATGTCCCTTATGTTGCTTCCATTCCTATCCTAGCTGCCTTTGTTGATCTTGTTGTTGTTGGCATCGTCGTCTGGGTCATTGTGGAGCACGAACATAATCTAGGCTTAGGCATTCGAATTTAATTTCTTTCCTAATAGGTTTCACGATTCATGTAACTTTTGTCATCTTGCAAAATCTCATCCTTTGCCCTTTCAAAGAGTTGAACAATGTTATGACATACCTTTACATCTTATTCATTATGACCTATAGCAATCTGCTGTGTTATCTTATAATGGTTATAGGTATTATATCTGCTTTGTGGATGATTTTCCCCATTTTGCTTGGATTTATCCGCTCAAGCGGAAAACAGAGGCCTTTATTGCCTTCGGCACCTTTCCGAATTTAGTTGAGAATATCTTTAACACCATGATTAAAATCTTCCAAAGTGATATCGGACCTGAATATGATAACAGTGATTTTGGTGCTCATTTTGCTAAATATGGAATTCATTTCAGAAAGTCTTATCCCGGCACTCAAACTCAAAATGGAGTCACAGAGTATAAGCATCGTCATTTAACTAAGATAGATCGGGCCCTTCTTCTTGAAGCTACCTTACTTGCTAGTCTTTCGATTGATGCTGCTTATTCTGCAATTTGTACCATCAATCGCCTTCCTTCTCCCATTTTACAAGGTTTATGTCCCTTCGAGATATTGTTTCATAATCTTCTTGATTAGAACTTTCAGAACACTTTTGCCTGTACTTATTTTCCAAATTTTTCTACCACCTCTGCAAATAAGTTGGCACCAAGGTCTGTTGTTTGTGTTTTTCCCGGATAAGCCCCTTATTACAGGAGGATACAAGTGTTTTGGTCCACTCATAAGTTTTTATGTCAGTCGTCTTGTGGTTTTTCATGAAACTACTTTTCTGTATCTTGAACTTACATCTTGCTCTCAGTCTTCTATTGTCCATGGTCCATATGTCTCCCCTGAGTGTTTTTCTGGCCTCTCCACTCCTATAATCATGGCTATGCAAATTTTGGACATTTACTCTGCCTCTATGCCCTCCATCTCTCGTCTATCTCTGACGATCACCGAGCCTAACCCCATTCTTCTCACATCTCCAACCCCAATTTCTGGCCCACACACCTCTTGCGACTCTCCCACCATTTCGAAGCCCTCATTTTCAAGGCCTCGGTCCAATAATTCCCACCATTCTCCACCTATCGCTCCAAGCCCTAGTGTTGCCTTGCCCATTTCTAGCTCTCAGCCCACCATCCCTGGCCCAACCCATCGGGCTCCTTTGCCTGCTCTAGATTTCAGCCCTTCTCCTTCACCTCCACAATCGCGGCCTAGTCGAATGCATGAGACTTGTCAGCCCACTAGTACCACATCCAACCAAGTTTCGGGTTCTCATTTTGTTAATTTGCATCATATGCAGACTAGGTCCAAAAGTGGAGTTCATACACTAGACATTGGTTTGTCTCTTGACACAGACATAGTGGGTCTTGAACCCATATCTTTTGAAGAACATAATCAAGAGTATAAATGGTAAGAGGCCATATTAAAGAAATTTAATGCATTACTTGCCAATGGCACTTGAAATTTGGTGCCATCCTAACATGCACAAAATTTTGTGGTTTGTAAGTGGGCCTTTCGAGTTATGTTTAATTCTGATGGGTCAGTCAAAAGATACAAGCCTCGGTTGGTTGCTTTTGGCAATCACCAATTGGCTAGCATTGAATACCATGAGACATTCAATCCTGCTGCCAAACCCACCATAATCCATCTTGTTCTCTATCTTAATCTCATTCTCTAGGCACTCTTACAGCATAAGTTTACATAAAACAACCTCCTCGGTTTGTTCATCCTAATTTTTGCAAGTCATGTTTTTAAACTCAAGAAAGCTATTTATGGCGTCAAGCAGGCTCCTAGAGCTTGGTTCCATAAATGTAGCAGTTTCTTTCTATCTTATGGTTTTGTGTGTAGTTAGGCTGACACTTCCATGTTTGTTTATAGCCAGGGCACCATTACTTTGATCTTGCCTCTCTAAGTGGATGATATTATTTTCATTAGTAGTTCCTTATCTGTCCTTCATAATTTTATATCTGTACTGTCCCAATAGTTTGTTACGAAGGACCTGGGTGACCTGCATTATTTTTTACGAGTTCAGGTGGTATCAAATTCAAAGGGCATGTTTCGGACCTAGAAGAAATACAATCATGATCGCATTCGAAAATTCTATCTGCATACAACTAAACCTATTCGTAGTCCATCTCTTTCTAAAACCTCATTGACTCTGACTAATGGACAGTTATTTACAGACTACTCTGAGCACAATAGCCTCCTGGGTTTATGCATGCTCCCCATACTATTCACCTGCACGCTATTAAGCGTATTTTCAGGTATTTGTAGGGCACAATGGATTATTGACTTCAACTTCATCCCCCAACCTCTCTATCTCTCATTGTTGCCTAGTCTAATGCTGACGCGATGGCTATAAGGACTCTTGCTGCTCCACTATAGGATATGTGGTGCTTTTTGGTCCTAATTTGATTTCCTGGCATTCCAAGAAGCAATCCAATGCTTCTAAGTCTTCTAATGAAGTGGAGTTTGGAGTTGCTGCTTACACTATTGCTGAAACTGTGTGGAAACATAAGCTTCTGTGTGATCTTGGTATTCGTCTCTCCGGACCCACGAAGGTCTACTGTGATAATGTTAGCGCTCCCTGCCTGGCTCTTAATCATGTTCAACATGATCGTAGTCAACACATTCCTGTTGATTATCACTTAGTTCGTTAATGGGTGGCTCATGGAGATTATGTGGATCGTTACATTCTGACCTAGCTTAAGTTAGCAGACATATTCACTAAGGGTTTATCTTCTAAGTTGTTTGAATTTTCATGGTTAATCTGTCAATGCGTCCCCCCCCCCCCAAACAGATTGAGGGGGTGTGTTAGTGTATACATGAAACATGTAATTTTTGTAACCCTAGTTTGTACTGTGATTGATAAAAATACTATACCAGTGCCACCCAATTGGGGTAAAGCCTCATAATTATCTTCACATGGTACCAGAGTCGTACTCTAACCCTAGGGGTCTTGCTGGCCTCTCAAGTTTCTTTTCAACTGGTTGCACCACCCTCCCCCGGTCTCCTTACTGTCGCCGCTGCCCCGTGCACCAGCTTCTTGTTGCTCTCGCTGCAACCACTATGGCTAGCACTCCCACCACGCCTCCTTCCACACTACCTGCTTCTTCTATCGTTGTTGTCTTCTCTTCCCATAAATCGTTGTTTCCCTCTACTCCCCACACTTCTTCGGTTCTGATATAGGATGGCTTGCTACCACAGCCATCGCAACCCTCTTTCCTATTGCCCACTTCTGCAGGCTTCTTGTACTTCACATGGAAGTCTTAACCATCCACACCATCTCTTCCCTTACCATTCGTCTGTGCCCCTTCACTATCAATCCCGTTTGCCCCGCTAAGGGATCCATCTTCCTTTATCAATGGCGACTCCTCTTAGCTCTCACCCAGGGCCTCTCCTTCCTCCATTGCATCGGGGTTTGTACTTGATCAATATCAAACATTGTTGACAAAAGTTAAGGACCTTCTTCCATGGTGTAAGCAGTTCAATGCTTTTCTGGTTACCCAAAAAGTTCATGATTGCTTGGACGGTACGTTATCCACGACCCTAACTTAAGTTCTTGATGCTCCTAGTATTCAATGTCGCAACCCTACATACTCGATCTAGCTTCGATAGGACCAATTGCATCAGTCATGGCTCTTTGCGACAATCCCCTCGGATATTCTCACTCAAGTCCATAACATCCCTTATTCACTTCAAATTTAGGATCGTCTTGCGCATCAGTTTAATACCGCTAGCTTGGCTCACGCCACGGAGCTCAAACACAGCTCGTCGAATTTGTCCAAGGATAAGAGTTAGAGTATGGGAGACTATATTCATGGCGTCAAACAAATCGCTGACTCTCTTGCCTCAATTGGTCTCCAGTCTTGCACATGGATCTTATTACTCTCCCTCTTAACGGAATGGATGAGGACTACCACATTATTGCCATGATATTATCTTATGCTACCTCTTCTCTCAGTTTAATGACTTGCGGGCCAAGTTGATTCACTATGAGAATCGCCTAAAATTTTTGAAGACCAAAGGCACCTCTGCCCCCAAATGTCAAGTGTTAGCCATTTCTATGGCCATGAATTCTTTTGTTTCACCTTCTACAGCTCAGTCTAGTAAAGGGTGCAATAGTAGTGATGTATGAGGTCTAAATCACTATAACAACAGCCAGGGTGGATGAAATCAAGGGGGCGGTTCCCGCTCCACCGACAATTCTTCCAATCAGAATCAGCCCTTAAACAATAGTGTGCCTGAAGGAACTGCATATGGTAGTGCGGCCTTTTCATATTCTAATATTCAATGTTCATCTCCTTCTACTACCCACACATCTTATGCAGGTAACAATTCATCGAACAGAGTCTTAAGTTCATAACCCAATGTTATGTATCAAGCTTGCTTCACTCCCGGACACAAAGCTGTAGCTTACCCCAATCGTTACCTTCCTCAATATTAGTCTAGCATCGTTCAGGCCTATGCTGCCTGCAATGCCATCGACGCCAACGATTCATTTTGGTATCGTAATTCAACAGCTGCCTGTCATGTGACGCC
>JACYFF010031957.1:84751843-84771238 GCA_017589665.1 Selenicereus undatus | reverse complement strand
TATATATATATATATATATATATATATATATATATAAATACATATGCACACAAACATAGAGATACACGCACACACACATATATGTATACGTACGTGTGTGTGCACATATATATGTGTGTGTGTGTGTGTGTGTGTGTTTGTGTGTGTGTGTATGATCCTGTAGCAAGCACACAGTGGCGTTGTAGCAAATCAAGGTCGATCCCAGAGAGACTAGGTTGATCTATTGGGCTACATTCCCTCAAGATATTCTAAGCGAATCTATAACACCCGCATTGTTCATTTTATGTTAAGCTGATCGTAGTACCTTTTTAAGTTATAAAATCATATTTTATTTACGATATGAGTGAAATTATTCCTGATGTACTTGTGTGAGCGAAAATTTCGTTAAAAAGAATTATTATTGCTATTATTGATTTTAAAGTTAATTCATGCTATTTGGGCCTGTAAATTGTAACGATAGTTTAATTTAGTCATTCCTGAGTACGATTGGGTTGTCAACCTTAGATATAGTTCAATGTTTATTAAGTTGAACATTTACATATTTAGGATTGACGGACAATTGCATTAACGATTGGGTTAGAAAAAAAACGTTCGACATTGGACTAGCTAATTTAGTTGATAAGCTAGCTCGAAACAAAAAAGGGAGGTAGAACAAAAGGGGGCCCAGGCCCCTTTCTCTTTCGTGAAAACACGACAGAGAGGAAGGCAGAGCTCTGCTGCTCCCAGCGCTGCGACCCCCTTCACGACCCAACAGAGAAAAGAGAGAGAGGGGGGAAGAGGCCGACGACGCCCCATCGCGGTAGTCTCCTAGCTCGAAGGGAACCGCAAGAGCAAACCCAAATCAGCAAGGGTGGGCAGAGAAGAGAGACAAAGGGAGATCGAGACAGTGAGGATGAGAGGAGCCGCGACCACGACGGTGGTTGACGGCGAGGGTTCCGGTGGGTTTCAGCTCTGGCCACCACTGAGGGTCACGCAAAGTAGGGGTTTTAAAGATACGGTTTTCAAACCGAAGGTGTCACAACCACAGTGGCCATACTACCGGCGGCTGGGCTTGGTTCTTGCGGCAGGGTGAGGTTGAGAGGAAGAGAAAAGGAAAAAGGAAAGAGGCAGTAGCAGCAACAAGCGAGGAGGGATGAATTATGGGTTTTGAAATCCCAAATCAAGCCCAATTAGCCCAGAATCGGGTCCTCTAGCATGGAGTCTAGGTGGGTGTTTTTCGCCTCCTAAGTATTAGCAGTTTCGAAACTGTTTTAACCCTTAAGTTGCGTTCCATGTGTGTTTAGGATTAGTCAGATCGATTGGGGTTATGCATGTTCTTTTTCAGTTGAATTTAGTTTAAATCGATGTATGTTAAGTTCGGTTAGTTCATGCCTGAAAGTGACTTCAAAATAACCTAAGGATGCCTTGAATCTATATATGTTAGTTTAGCTAACGCTTGAAAATGGCTTCGAATCAGTATATGTTAGTTTAGTTAATACATGCCTGTTAGTAGCTTCGGAATGATATACGAATACCTTGATTCGATGCATACTTAATTAGACAATCCATGCTCGTTAGTATCTTCGAAATGAAATATGAATGCTTGGAATCGATACATGTACACTTAGTTACTTCGTGCTTGTTTAATCGCTTTGAAATGAAATGTGAATGTCTAGAATCAACACATGTACATTTAGTTAATTCATGCACGATTAATAGCTTTGAAATGAAATGAGAATGCTTAGAATCGATACTTGTGTGATTAGTTAGTTTATATTTGAATAGTGACTTTGAAATAATAAATGAACTCCTCGAATCGATGTTTGCCTATTTAGTTAAATCACGCCCGTTGCCTTGGAAATAACTTATGAATGTGGAAACGAACATGTTTACCCCTTCATTGTAATACCCGAATATAAACGCGTTTCATGCATGTTGGTTTCATTCAGCTTGCTAAGCATTCATTTCAAGTTAATGCGATATGAATATATATATGTATATTTGCTTATAACTGTTGGTTGTAGCGTACTGCTGATTTATATTGGCTTGCTTGGTAAGACATGCATCGGTAAGTTTACACACCGCTTTTCAGTATGACCTTGTGGTTAGAATGCAAGATTCTGAAATTGAAACCAAGATGGTAGTTGGATGGTTTGAGGTGGAACTATAAGTAGTTTGCGGTTCTTTGTGGTCGGTGTTTGTGAGGAGGGAGCCTGGATTGTGAATTAACCAAAATGGTGTGGATTGCGAGGCCATGTGTGGCTTATGCTGAGATTGATTGATTATGAAGTGCTTGAATGTGTTACTTGGAAACCCCCTCCCTTTATATCATCAAGTTTCTTGTTGCAAGTGAGGGTGAGTTTGAAAAGGGAAGTTTTCATGTTTGTAACAAATAGTAGCCATACCTATTAGCAAACGACAACCTATTTTAACTATGCAAATATAGTTTTGGGAGTAAACTCACTTGAACGAGAGAATCCCGAAAGAATTTAAATAAAAAGAGAGTATGTTGTATGAAGAAGGATTTCGCTGTGAGAGGCAGCAAACTTATTAGCCGTTACCAGTAGACGCTTTAAATTGGCTAAGATATTGCGCATAGCGACAATAGATGGGAGTGAACCTACTTGATTAGGGGAATCCCTAGCCTAGGGAGTATCCCAGTTGTGGGAAGCCCTAGAGACCCTAACGAGGGTTAAGGTCCAAAAGTTAGTTGCCACCTCGGGAGTAAGAGCTGAGTGTGCGCGATAGTCTCACTAGCGGTTGAGAATAGATCTCCCGCAATCCGCACATTATGATGATCTTATGCCCGGAGTAATTTCCTAATAAGTAAGAAAAGCAATCCTCATTTCTCCTTTTTAAGTATTTCAGGAATAAAATTTTTAAGGGTCATTATGAGACCAATATGAAAGACATTTTTTGGAGAATATGAGCCTCAAAAGGCAAAGAGAAGAGTTTTTACGAGCCTCAAGAGGCTAAATTAAGTGTTTTCAGTAAAAACAAACAAAGCTTCCTGTGCATAACTTGTACACATCATATGAATGAGATCTAAGTAAAGCATGCTGATGAAAATAAAGCGTTTTGTGCATATTTCAAGTATAACTTATGAATGAGATGCTAAGTAAAATACGATCATGAAAAAGAAAGCCTTATGAACGTATTCCATGCATACCTTATGAATGAGATTTGAATGAGACTTGAAATGTGTGTGCCTTATGCATATCATATTAATGAAATGCCAAGAAAAGTATGATTATGAAAAGCGATAGCCTTATGTGCACATCGTATGAATGAGGTTTCATGCATAGTTTGAATGGAATTATAAGTAGTTATGCTTATGAAAAAGAAAGATCCCTATGCTTAATGTATGAAAGAAAGTTCAGTGCATAGCTTCTGTTGCTTGTTTACGTGCCTAAGTGTTTACTAGTGAGAACAATTGGTCATTAAGGACCTAGAAATTATTTAAGTAGTTAGAAACAAGTTAGGGGTAATAACTCGTCCTTCAGCGACTTTGATTGCCTATTATGGTAGTAATACATAAAGACGAGACATGTGACTATTAAAGATATTACTACCTGTGACGGTTTGGTCCTTTAAAGGGGTCGGGGGACACTCACTGAGCATGTGGTTGCTCATCACACTACTCTTTCCCATTTTTCCCCAGGTTTGCATTATGACAAGTAGGAGCCAAGTCACTTATGCCAAGGTGGATTCTATTCTTGCCTGCGAGGTGTCATGTGTGCCCATTTGAAGGGTCTTACGGGTTTAATGAAGACATGTAATGTATTCCTAGAATTATAAATGTTTGTAAACAAGTATTCTAGTTCATGTCGTACATTCGATTTAATAATCGCTCTATATGGCCATGTAAGCCAACCATCTTATTATTCAGTTGTCCTTTTAGTTGAAATTAGTTACGTTTTGGGATGTAAACCCCAATACTCTGGTTGTGTGAACCGTTGAGCTGTACCTTTCACTTCTCCTGTATTAATGAAATATTTTGTTTGATGTACTCTGAGCGAGTTGCTCGTTAACTTATGAACTCCGGTGTGTAGCCTTTGAGCTTCTTTTTGAAATGTGTTACGCTTTCGTTGATTGCAGGGGCTATTGTAAGGCTTTTAGCCTGAAAACGATCAGTTTTTAGGGGAAATTCTGTCTGTTTTGTCTGGGAATTTATGTAGAATGTTAAGAAAACGTATCACCATTGGCCCTAGGGTTGGGGTGCTACATTGATGGTATCAGAGAGTGGTCCTATGACCATAGGCCGCGACGGGATTGTTGCATCTCATATAGTTGCCTAGGAACACGTTTATGATGATGTGATACATGCCTGCCTTGTGTGCAAATGTGAGTTTTATGTGAACGTTAGCATGCTTACCTAGTTAGGTGCGGCTTGAGTGCGTTGATTGGTTGGATGAAAGAACCATTTGCTAAGGTGTAGGCCAAGTGGCTCGTATTCTCGTGGATAAGTTAAGTGTTAGCTCAATCGAAAGTTGTTTCGATTATATGCCTTGGTGATTTTGATTGAAAGTTTAGAGAACATATGATTTGAAATCGAATGATTGGAAAGCCTTAACTCTAAGCTCATCTTTGCCCCTAAAGTAGGATTTGCTCCTCAGGCCCCATAATGAAGTGAGCAGACGTACTCGAAAGTTGGTAGAGAGAGAACTAGAAGCAGTTAAACTATTTTCTTTTGCAAACCTAAGCACCCTGAAAGTTAAAGTCTTCCAATTAGTGAGTTAGGGTCAAGCCTTCGCATTAGAAACCTTTCTAATTCTTTAGTTGGGTCTTGTTGTTGCAATCAAAGACTCGCATTTGCTTTACAATAATGCTTGGGTTAACCTTACAAGCTTAAACTCAATCATTTACACTAAGGTCCTTGACACCTCACTTGATTAGCAAGAATGACCCGATTAGGTGTCACCCTTGTACAGGTCATAACTCTAATGAGGTTGTAGTGTTCTAGGCTCATATATTTGACAAACGTACGTTGTGTTTTCTTTGATAGCCATTGTAATCGTAAGAGTGAGAGTCGTATATAAGATCCTCTTGTCATGTTTTTACACACCTCACGCCATATTGAATCAGAAATTGAGCTTGCTTCTAGTTTGCTCTCCAAACACCTACTGGCTGTATCTAGAGTTTGCAACTGAAGTGGTGATACACTACATCATTTTAGCGCCTGTTAGTGGTGTCCTGGCTATATCAAACCCCAATACACCTAGAAAGAACAAGGTAGAAAGAACCTGATAAACTTTGGAATTATTGTACCATCTTTACCACCCCATTTCCTCCTAGGAAACTACCCATACTTGCCATCGACATCTTGAGCATCACCACCAAGTGCACGAGCTTGAATGCCCCACAATAAAAGATAGATCCCGCCATTCATATTAGGAGTTCCTCAGACCTCCACAGTTACCTTTTCGAGAAAATGCGTCACAAAACCTCAATGTAGAATCGTAAGACCAATAATGTCGTTGTTCCTACCCCTGTTAGTTAATTGTTGGCCAACTCCAAATAGTTGGGACAAACCTCGAGGCATAACCTCGACCTTAGATTTTAAATGAGGGTTGCATTCATGTATACTTGCCTAGATGTCTTTTCTTGAGACCATTAGAGTACCTATAAATAGGATTGTTGTATGTGGCCATTGAGGTGTTTGTGATCAAATGCCAACAAAATGAGTTTCTGCAATTGCTTGACTTGAATTTGTTTAAACATGGGATTGTATTGGTGAGGGCCATTTGATTTATGTAGTTGGTTTTACAATATGACTCTTGGATCATTATTTACAACCCCTCACTACTGTTTTCTCGTGTTATAATTGGAGTAGTTGAACCCGATGTATGTAATGTATGACTAGATAATAATAAAGCTACATTTACATGAATCATGTCCAATGATATATTTATCTCATGTGTAAGAAAGTAGCATGGTAGAGCACTCAGGGCCATGTAATCATATATATGTGGACACCCATGTCTATCATGATCGATCATTAATGCACTATAGGAATTAGGTCGTGACTAGTTATGTGTTTTATGGACAAGTTGTTGCACTTCTTGGTGTTTGGTTGACTTAGGTTGGCTTAGTATATGACTTGGTCGTCTAGATAATACAAGCTTTGTAATTAATCGCATGACATGACCACTGACTCATTGTTTGCATTCCATGACTTCTATGATTCCATGTTATAGCTAAGTAACTGCATGCACCCGTATTAGAAGCAAGATGAGACGACCCTAGAAACCTACATTCACATACTATTGCCCTTATATGTTTGATCAGAGTAGCACAGCGAAGCATGTAGGTCCATAGGCCACAGGCTCAGAATTCGTCTAAGAGCATAATCATTCATTTGTGTGAATCTATGACTTAAGGGACGATCGGTCCTAAAATGGGAACTTTACGGAAAGCCTCACCGTCGTCAAAACCATCGATTTACATTCTTCCCCTAGCATTTCCTTCTCAAAGTTGTTCCTATCGACATGTTATGCTAGTTCATGCTATTCGCGATTCTTAATCTTCAATGCTCTGTGGTAAACCTTACGTGATCTCAATGTGAATTCGAATGCCTACCTCAGGTCCCTTCATTGTCAACTTGGCATAATTTGATGTCTCTGCTGTCTTGGTGTGACATGGTAACTTTCTAGTAAATGATTTAACCTTAGTTTGATTTAATATCCTCATGTTTTGGAGTGAACCTGATTAAGTTAAACCCCCTTCAAACGAGCTTCACATGTCCAGTCCAAGTTGCCATGAATGAAATACTTAAAAGTTAGCCAAAATCGATATAAGAACATAGAAATGTGGGTCACATATGCTTTCGTTTGTGAATTGCTTGCCCTATGTACATTAACTTGTTTCATGTTACTTCCAATTCCTACACCTGAGAATACTAAATTATTGATATTATATGGTACTAAGTGATACTGTTGTGCTTAAATGGTGCTACGTGGTACTATGTGACGTTCTTATTATTCTAATGTGTTATAGGAACCCCCATGTTAATCATTATGATCCTAAAAGTAACTTGAATTCATGTTTTAGAATGAGACTACTAATATATGACCTTAAGATGTCATTGTCCCAGTTATCATACCTTTAGATGCCCACTTATAGATGCATGTACATAAAGTTGTTGTCTACTATGAGATTTGAGCCTAGATGATTGAAAATCTACGTTCCTTTTCAAAAACAACTTTAGTATGGTTTTCCATGCCAACTCATTTGCCCCTCTTTAATGCGATTTGCCCTCGGCACCTAAATAGATTGATTAGACTCATGAAGAGGATTGGCAAGGAGGACACTGGATACCATAAGCCTTTTATCGATTTGAATTATTTGTAACACAAGATTTTGAATTTTCATACAAGTTATGTATATTGTTGAATGTGTGTGCGCACCTTTGATACGACAAAACTTAGCTTTAGAATTTTGAGGATGAAATTCTTTTAAGGGGGGAAGAATGTAACACCCGCATTCTTCATTTTATGTTAAGTTGATCGTATTACCTTTTTTTAAGTTATAAAATCGTATTTTGTTAATGCTATGAGTTAAATTATTACTGATGTACTTGTGTGAGTGACAATTTTATTAAAAAGAATTATTATTGCTATTATTGTTTTTAAAGTTAATTCGTGCTATTTGTGACACTAAATTGTGCCGATAGTTCAATTTAGTCATTTCCTGAGTATGATTAGGTTGTCATCCTTACATATAGTTCAATGTTTATTAAGTCGAACCCTTACATATTTAGGATCGAATAATCGACGGACGATTGTATTAATGATTGGGTTAGAATAAGACGTTCGAGATTGGACTAGCTAATTTAGTTGATAAGCTAGCTTCAAACAAAAAAAGGGAGGTAGAACAAAAGGGGGCCCAAGCCCCTTTCTCTTTCACGGAAACACGATACAGAGGAGGGGGGAGCTCTGCTGCTTCCAACCCCGCGACCCCCTTCACGACCCAACAGAGAACAGAGAGAGAGAGAAAGGGAGAAAGAGGGGGAGAGGCCGATGGCGCCCCATCGCCTGCCGTCGCCTGGCTCAACGGGAACCGCAAGAGCAAACCCAGATCAGTAAGGGCGAGCAGAGAAGATAGAAGAAGGGAGATCGAGACGGCATGGAGGAGAGGATCTGCGATCACGGCGGTCCCGGCAGAGGTCGACGACGAGGGTTCCGGTGGGTTTCGAGTTTGGCATCCGCTGAAGGTCACGCAAACCAAGGGTTTGGAGGTTAGGGTTTCCAAACCCAAGGTGTCACAACACCCGTGGCCACACTGCCGGCGGCTAAGCTCGATTCTGGTGGCGGGGTAAGGTCGAGAGGAAGAGAAAAGGAAAAAGGAAAGAGGCAGCAGTAGCGACCAGCGAGGAGGGATGAATTCCGGGTTTTGAAATCCCACATCGAGCCCACTTAGACGAAGAATTGGGTCGTCTAGGTTGGAGTTGAGGTTGCTGTTTCTCGCCTCCTAAGCATTGGCAGTTTTGAAATTGTTTTAACCCTTAAGTTGCGTTCCATGTGAGTTTAGGATTAGTCAGATCGATTAGGGTTATGCATGTTCTGTTTCTGCTGAATTGAGTTTAAATCGATGTATGTTAAGTTTTGTTAGTTCATGCCTGAAAGTGACTTCGAAATAACCTAACGATGCCTTGAATCGATACATGTTAGTTTAGTTAACTAACGCTTGAAAATGGCTTCGAATCTGTATATGTTAGTTTAGTTAATACATGCCTATCAGTAGCTTCGAAATGATATACGAATACCTTGATTCGATGCTTACTTAATTAGTCAATCCATGCCTCATTAGCAGCTTTGAAATGAAATATCAATGCTTAGAATCGATACATGTACAATTTGTTAATTAATGCTCGTTTAATCGCTTCGAAATGAAATGTGAATGTTTAGAATCGACACATGTACATTTAGTTAATTCATGCTCGATTAGTAGCTTCTAAATGAAATGAGAATGCTTAGAATCGATACTTGTTTGATTAGTTAGTTTATATTTGAACAGTGACTTTGAAATAATAAATGACCACGTCGAATTGATGTTTGCCTATTTAGTTAGGTCACGCTCGTAGCCTTTGAAATAACTTATGAATCTTGAAACAAACATGTTTACCCCTTCATTGTAATACATGAATGTAAACGAGCTTCATGCCCTGTTAGTTTAATTCAGCTTGCTAAGCGTTCGTTTCAAGTTAATGCGATATGAATATATATATATGTATATATGGTTATAACGGTTGGTTGTAGGGCACTACTGAATTATATTGGCTTGCTTGGTAAGATATGCATCGGTAATTTAACACACCGCTTTTCAGTATGACCTAGGGGTTAGAATGCTAGATTCTGAGATTGAGACCCAAATGGTAGTTGGATGGTTTGAGGTGACTATGAGTGGTTCGAGGTTCTTTGTGGTCGGTGTTTGTGAATTAACCACAATCGTGTGGATTGCGACGCCATGTGTGGCTTATGCTAAGATTGATTGATTATGACGTGCTTGAATGTGTTACGTGCAAACCCCTTCCCCTTACGTCATGAAGTTTATTGTTGTGAGCGAAGGTGAGTTTTAAAAGGGAAGTTTTCATGTTTGTAACTAATAGTAGCCATACCTATTAGCGAACAATGGCCTATTTTAACTATGCAAATACAGTTTTGGGAGTGAACTCGCTTGGACAAGAGAATCCATAAAGAATTTAAATAAAAAGGACGTGTGTTGTATGAAGAAGGTTTTCGCTGTGAGATGCAGCAAACTTATTAGCCGTTATCACAAGATGCTTTAAATTGGCAAAGATGTTGTTCATAGGAACAACAGATCACAATGAACCTGCTTGAACGGGGGGAATCCCTAGCCTTGGGAGTATCCTAGTTGTGGGAAGCCCTAGAGACCCTAACGAGGGTTAAGGTGTAGAACTTAGTTGTCATCCTGGGAGTTTGAGCTTAGCGTGAGCGACAGTCTCACTAGGGGTTGAGAATAGATCTCACCCAATCCGCACATTATGATGATCTTATGCCCAGAGTAATTTCCTAACAAGTAAGAAAAGCAGTCGGTGTTTCACCATTTTAAGTATTTCAGAAAGAAATTTTTTAAGGGTCATTATAAGACCAATATGAAAGAGATTCTTTTAAGAATATGAGCCTCAAAAGGCAAACAGGACAATTTTTATGAGCCTTAAGAGGCTAAATGAAGTGTTTTCAGTAAAACAAAGAAAGCTTGTTGTGTATAACTTGTGCATATCATATGAATGAGATCTAAGTAAAGTATGCTAATGAAAATAAAGGGTTATGTGCATATTCTAAGTATAACTTATGAATAAGATGCTAAGTAAAATACGATCATCAAAAGAAAGCCTTATGAGCATATTCCATGCACACCTTACGAATGAGATTCGAAATGTGTGTGCCTTATGCATATCATATGAATGAAATGCCAAGAAAAGTATGATTATAAAGAGATATAGCCTTATGTGCACATCGTATGAACAAGGTTTGAGGCATAGTTAGAATGGAATTCTAAGTAAGTTATGTTTATGAAAAAGAAAGATCCCTATGCTTAATCTATGAAAGAAAGTTCAATACATAGCTTCTGGTGCTTGTTTACGTGCCTAAGTTTTTGCTAGTGAGAACAATTGGTCATTAAGAACCTAGAAATGATTTGAGTAGTTAGAAAGAAGTTATTCAGGGACTTTGATTGCCTATTATGGTAGTAATACATAAAGACGTGATATGTGACCATTAAAGATATTACTACCTGCAACGGTTTGGCCTTTTAAGGGGGGTCGGGAGACACTCACTGATCGTGTGGTTGCTCATCCCACTACACTTTTCCTTTTTTCCCCAGTAGGAGCCAAGTCACTTTTGCCAAGATGGATTCTATTCTTGCTTGCGAGATGTCATGTGTGCCCATTTAAAGGGTCTTACGGGTTTAATGAAGTCATGTAATGTATTCCTAGAATTGTAAACGTTTGTAAGCAAGTATTCTAGTTCTTGTAGTGCGTTCAGTTTAACAATAGCTCTATATGGCCATGTGAGCCAACCATCTTATTATTCAGTTGTCCTTTTAGTTGAAATCATTTACATTTTGGGATGGAAACCCCAATACTCCGATTGTGTGAACCGTTGAGTTGTATCCTTCAGTTCTCCTGCATTAATGAATTATTTTGTTTGATGTACTTCAAGCGAGTTGCTCATTGTATTATGAACTCCGGCGTGTAGCCGTTGAGCTTCTTTTAAAATGTTTTATACTTTTGTTGATTGCCGAGGTTATTGTAAGGCTTTTGGCCTGGAAACGGTCAATTTTTAGGGGAAATTCTGTCCGTTTCACCCTGGAATTTAAGTTGAGAGTTAAGAAAACATAACGCTCTTGGCCCTAGGGGCTGTGGGTGCTATAGAATTCAAACTTTAGATTGATAAAATTACGAAAATAAAAAAACAACTATAACAAATTCAAGGGGTTTCAATTTAACAACTTCTAATTCACTAATTTAATATCAATTAAGAAAAAAATGCATACGAATTCGTGTAGTTGTGAAAGTTGATTGCATCAAAATGTTGAACATGTACTTTTCTGTAATCGGTTAATTTCGAGGAATTGCATTCTATCAAAAAATTTGGCATATTCTTTTGAACTCAACCAAATTTAACTAAACCAAGCAGAAGTTGTTCTTTCAAACTAATTTGTCTTAATCTAAGTTAAAAATCTTTGATCACTTTCTAGTCCTCCTAACATGCAAATCTCTCTTTCGAGACAAAGTTATGTAAGGTATAGTCAAACAGTCTAACAACCAAATGTCACCTTTCAGTTTTTCACCCGATTGTTTCAAGTGTGCAAGGAAACTTTGGCAAAAAATCTACTCAAAGCATGAACAACACTTGATAGAACGAAATCAAACCAATCATGAAGATAGGCACAATTCAACAAATTAAAACATGATCCAACTATACTTTCATAAACTGCTAAATCCCTAGACAAAAACTAAACTACTCACGCATAATTAAATTAAATGTCTAAGTAGTCTAAAATGATAAATCTAAACAGAAAAGAAAAGAGAAGAGCGAAGAGTTTGCTCAGCCAAAATGCGTGCTTGAATCTTTCAATTGCAGAACCTGATCCCGCTTCCTCACGAATCTTCTTCTTCTTCTACTTGCTCTCCCTCACTCTAAAATCTAATCTAAACTAATCTAATGGAGGAAAATGGCATCAAGGGATGGATGGTTTATGCTATCAAAATGGCCACATTTATAGGAAAACCCAATCAACCTCAGCTACACGATGAGGGACAACGAAGAGATTAGCAGTTATGCTTCCACCACAGACTGTGGCATCCACCACGTGCAGACCGTGGTGCTTGCTCGCTCGTCACTCTTCTTCTCCCCCACTCTTCCATGGACATAGCAACTCAGGGGTATCCGTGAGGAGTCAAAATACACTTAACTAGGGTCAAAGCAAGGGTAAAAAGGTCCAGAATCCTGCAAAACACATCAAACAACTATACCCGCTCATAAATCGAGAATAGGAGTATAAATAATATTATTAAGCACATAATTCTCTTAAAAATGATGCAAAATAGCCCTAAAAGGATGTATACACTAAGCACTTGTCAAACTCCCCTATGCTTAAACTGTTGTGTGTCCTCAAGCAAACACTAAATAAAACCAACAAGGGGAGATGCATCTAGGACTCAAAACATGAAACCTCTTTGAAGGCAAGTTATAGCATATCACAAGCAAGAATATCAATCAACGGTAACTCCAAATATTGTGCAAAATATTTCAAAAATTAGAAGAAGGTGAATGCTTTAAAAAAAAAACCACATGACCACAAGCTTGACATTGAACTTGATCACCCCCAAAGAACCACGAAGCACATCATACAGACACATGGAATTGATTAGAGTCTAATGGAACCATAGAGCCTCACTTTGGGGAAATGTGAATCACTCCCACTAATGTGTTTAAAATATAGCATAGGTTTACTCAAGACTCATTCCAAAGATGCAATCTACCATAAGCTTGACAAGGCTCTCAAATTCTCCACCACTAAAATGCATTATGCACAAGACAATCAAGAGGACTTTATTCGGATTGTAATGTGGGCTAGAAGGATTAAGGGAAAGGAGTGGACAAATGCATTTCACACAAGTGACTAGGGATTAACAAACAAGGCACTAATTAACCAATAAGTTCACCAACAATCCAAACCTCAAAAATACAATGAACATACCCCAATTAATCAAATAGGAAATGAGCTGAAAAAGAAGAACACAAGCTTTGTACATATCCAATGCCAATCATTTAGTCATTTTGTTTTTGCTTTTTTTTTTCTACGATTTTCTCTTTCTTTTCTTTTCTTTTTTCAACATAACTTTGTGTAAAGCTTGTCGAGAGCTACAAATTTAACCACTACTTCGGTTATTAAATACTTTTTATGGCATAGGAAAGTAGGGATCGATCCACAAGGAAATATTGTTTTTAAAAGGCTAGCTTAATCCTAAATGATTTCACTAATTCAATTTATTAAATATAATCTTAATAGTTCTAAAATAATTAAAATCTAATGAATAAAAATCTAGAAAAACACCCAATGATGCTCCTAAATATTGTGGATTATACTCAGGAAAGAAAATAGTAAAAAGCTTTCTTAAATAACCTAGAAAAAATAAAATTAGAATAGTAACTGAAATTCTAATTAAAAATCAAAGCAACAAATAATAATAAGAAAATAAATATTAAAAATTGCCAACAGTAACCTCAAATATTATTATCCAGGTATATAAGCTCATAACTCTTCAATTGTGTCCAGATAACTTCAGCAAAATCGAATCACAAAATTACCACCAAATATCAATGCAGGATATTAAATATGAGATGAGAAATAAAATAATCTGCATAAATATAAATGCGAAAAAATTAAGAAAATTACCCTAATTGTAGGACACAGTTTCCTGGACTTAACAATACCTAATAAACATGAATTAATAATTAAAATCGAAATTTTCAGAATTAATAACCTAAAAACCTACACATATCAATTTCACAAAATAATTCCAAAAAATTATTAAATATCTTCCAGAAATTATGAAATTAAATATGGGAAGACTAGGACACTCTATCAACTCTAAGAGCTGATAAAAATCGAAAAAGAACAAAAATAACTATTTTTAGTCTAATTTCTAACAAACCAGTAATTAAACACTAAAACCGAATATAAATCAATCTAAAATTATAACTACTCCAAAAATCAAAATCTATACTATCTAAATCTAAAATTACCTAGACACTCCTAAAAGACTATACTTTTTAGGGGGGTCGGTTGGAATTATATTGAAGCTAATAAAAATAGAACAAAAATTAACAAACTAATCAATTAACCCTAAGCAACAAATAATGATCAAAAGTTGTCAAATTTATGAAGAATACTTAGTATAATCTCAATCCACCATGCAAATTTATATTTATCATTAACGCACAAGTTAATTTCATTCATGAGTTAAACTGTAGAAGACATCCACTAGTGGTTCTTCCCCGTTTTTCCTTAGATTCTAGTTTAATTAGGTCCAGCCCTAACAAAAACTCTACTAGTATTGATAACCCTTACAACAGCGCAAGAAATTAATCAAACTAGAGCATTGCATATTAGAAAAACATCATTTAACACTTTGTAACCAATTTACCAGCAAATCGATTTAACAAAGATCTCAAGCGGTTACCTAATTAAAAGAGATGGGTTTGAGCCATCCATGATTAGTTAGGGTGATACCAAATCATAAAAGACTATAACTTTTCCGTATTATTGTCTTCTAAACTATCAATCGAAATCATATTAAACTAACTAGCATACACCCTAATTAATTTAACGCAAATATCATAAACGATAAACGCTAATCGCTATAGAATCATGAATATGAATCAACTAGGCAATAAAGCATAAGACTTGTTTCAAACTAGTAAATTTAGTAGGGCTTCAATAAGATTATACTAAGCATAAAAAATTACTCGCTCATATTAAACATAAAATCATAACAATAAACCAAAGGTTTCATGTTTAATAATTAGCTAAACAACACAACAAAAATAAAATAAAATAAAATAAAATAAAATCACCCTACTTTGAAGATGATGGTGATGGAGATGATGAGAAGTGAAGGTGGTATTATTTTAGGAGAAAGCAAACTGTGGTAGTGGGATGTGATTAAGGATTATGGGGCAGGCAATGAGCATGGAGATTAAGATAATGGTGAAGAAGATAGGGTGCGTGGCTTGATGTAAGATGATGATGATGAGAAGAAGATGGAGGATGGCGTGAAGAAGGACCTGCCGTGGCCTTGTGAGGTAGAAGGGTTAGCCGTGGATTGGTGTTGCGTTAGGGTTTTTTTGGAATGAGCAGCCGTGAGATGTCTTGTTTTAGTGAGGGAGGAGATGGGCTTTTCATGATGCATGGTGAGGTGAGACTAGGGTTAGTGATGTAGGGTTTCCTTCCTCTCTTCCTTAGATTTCTTCTCCCTCAAGACTTCTAGCTCTTCTTCAACTCTTGAAACAGTAGCCCAAATAAATAATTATGGAATAATATTTTCCATTAATTATTATTCTTGTCCTGTCTTGATAGCCTAGCGTGTAAAACTCGCACTTCGACATCATCTCTTCTCCTCTTTATTTAATTAATGGTATTCCTAAAAATTATATAAAATAAAGTAAATTAGATGCAATAATGTGTAAAATATAATAAAAATAATTAATAAAACGATGCATGATTAATGGCTTAACACTTTGCGTTCTTCTTTCTTTTTTTGGGGAAATGAAATGAAAATTGCAATTATTGAAAGGCATATGATCACTAACTATCAACTTACAACCAAATAGATATATACACAACCCAAACAAGAGGGTGCCAAAGCAAATGCTCAATATCGTCAATCCTTCAACAAACCAACATACTGAAGCCGCCTTACACTCAATTATCCCTAAAACCACCCACTACATTGATGAAGTGATACTCCATAGACTTGGCTTAAAGGTAGGAATATGTGTTTGGCCAAGGGCTAATATGAAGGGATCACAACGAGAAAAGGATTTAAGCTCAAAGGAACTAGCAATGGGGAAAAAAAAAACATATAACACAAGGGTAGGCTCTTTGGCTATGTGGCTAAAATAACGAAAGAAAAAAATGCCTCTATCATATCATCAAATATGCAAATGCTAATGTAGTTTTGAGCAAGAGTCTCGGCAAGTTCTAGAGATGCAACATGGAAGAGTCACACACATGAAAGAAACATGAGACTAAACATAATAAATTATTCCAAATAAGGCTCAAAATCTCACGGGACATCTACCAAAGTCTCATTAAGCTCACAAAATGACTCTATGTACACACATTAGTGCGAAGGACTCCAAGGGATAAAATAGTTCTCAATGAAGACAAGGGTCGAAGCAAGAAATATTCACAAAACCTTCAAAAAGTTTAGCAACAAAAGGGATTACATATGAAAAGCTACTGAAGCTAATGAAGGCTATTTGCCTAAACAAAAGCATCATTAGAGGTTATCTCAAATCAATCCATACCATTTCTACATCCAATCCTAAAATGCAAATCCAAAATCAACTAAATGAAACACACTAATGCAAACAAAAAGAAATCGAAAACTAGATGCTCTAACTAGTATGCAAACTAATAAATGAAATAGAAAACATATAAACTACCCTTCCCCCATGCTTAGATAAAGCATTATTATTCAAAGGGAAGAAAGGTAAGAGACGGGAAAGTAAACAAAACATAACAATCTCACCAAGTTAAGTCCAGAGTGCACCTAAGCTATGCGGCCTTGCAATAACCAGGGCACATGGAGCATCAGCGACTCTATCACGATGTCAAGACTCGACTCATTAAATCAAATGCTATCAACGCACGCATGCGCTTATCAAACTCCTGCGGCCATAATTTCGAAAATACAAGGTAAGAGGCAATAACCAAAATTACACCAAAGAGTATAAGTATCCTCTTACCCTTATCAAAGCCCATAGAAAAATCATACAAAGGATTAAAGAATGTAGTTGATGTGATTTTCCTAGGCAAGTCCTCTAGGCTTGCACAGTAAGGATCTATGGAGGGATCATATCCTCTTAAGTATCCTAGGGAAACATAATTATCAACATTCCTACCAAGCATGTTGAACAAGTTGTCCTATCAACCCAAATCAGTATCGCTAATCATGGAATTATCCATGGGCACATCGATATAATACTCAAGGGAAGGAGAGGGTAACGACCACATAGGGGAAACATGAGAATGATCAACGGGATTGGGGATAACACTATTATCGAAACCAAGGCTACGAGATTCCTCATGCATAAACACATCATGTGACCCCTCCAAAGGAGTCTTATCTAGATCATGCACCTCATTTAAAATATCTTCGGACTTAAAACATGCATCAGAAACATCAAACCCGGCATCAAACCCAAAAGGCTCATCCACCTCGAGCTCCATGCACTGAGCTAAAGTAAAGGATGAGTCAGGTAAAGATAGGACAACATCAGCATTGTCCGAGGGTGATACAAAGCCAGGTTGCGCAAAGCAACCATTATAAGGACATGAATTTATATCATGGTGAGAAGAATTATAGAAATCACACCAAAAAGGAGCAGAATAAGATCTAGAATAGAATGCACAAGGATCAAGAAATGAATATCTAGAAACACAACTAGCCTTCTAAAACTCAAATAAATCCCAAGTAATACACTCAAGCAAACACCATGCATGATTAACATTTTTAGCATGCAAACCCCAAAAGTCTAAAAGAGTACGAGTTTTGCTATTCACATCCTTATCAAAAGTGACCAAATTTCCCATTTACTCACAGAATAGCCACACCGAGTAAGAAATACATTTCAACGCTTAAAATACCTCGAAAATAATTCATGCTCGAATTGGAGAAAATGTAGAATGCCCATTGTGTTTTTTTTCCTTTTTATTAATTTCAAATTTTTGCGGTTTTTTTTTATAAAAAAAAACAAAATGCTCAGTAAAACCTATCGAGAAAAACCCAATATTCAAAGGTAGTCCCCGATAACGACGCTAAGGACTTGATACAGCCGCAAGCACACAGGGAGGTTGTAGCAAATCAAGGTCGATCCCAGAGAGACTATGTTGATCTATTGGGCTAAATTCTCTCAAGATATGCTAAGCGAATCCAAACTTTAGATTGATAAAAATACGAAGATAAGGAAACAACTATAACTAATTCAAGGGGTTTCAATTTAGCAACTTGTAATTCATTAATTTTTAAATCAATTAAGGAGAAAACACCTAGGGATTCATGTAGTTATGAAATTTGATTTGATCAACCTGATGAACATGTTCTTTTCTCTAATTGGTTAATTTCGAGGAATTGCAATCTATCAAAAAATTGAGCATATTCTTTCAAACTGAACCAAATTTGCCTAATCTAAGCAAAAGTTGTTCTTTGGAACTAATTTGCCTTAATCCAAGTTAAACATGTTCAATTACTTTCTAGTCCTGCTAACATTCAAATCTCTCTTTCGAGACATAGTTATGTCAGGTCTAATGAAGCAGTATAACAACCAACTGTCACCTTTCACTTTTTCACCTGATTGTTTCCAGTGCGCAAGCACACTTTGGCCAAAAATCTACTCACAACATGAGTAACACTTGGTAGAATGAAATCAAACCAATCATTAAGATAAGCACAATACTATAAATTAAAACATGATCCAACTATACTTCCATAAAATACTAAGTTCCTAGACAAAAATTAAACTACTAACACATGAATAAATTAAACATCCAAGCACTCCAAAATGATACATATAAAGAGAAAAGAGAACAGTAGAGAGAAGATTTTGCTCAGCCAAATTGCATGCTTGAATGTTTCGATTGCAGAACCCGATCCTGCTTCCTCACGAATCTTCTTCTTCTACTTGCTCTCCCTCACTCTAAAATCTATTCTAAACTAATATAAGAGAGGAAAATCCAATGAAGGGATGGATGTTCTCTCTTGCGAAAACAACCCCATTCATAGGAAAACTCAATCAAGCTCAATGACACGATGAGGGAGAACGAAGAGATTAGCAGTTATGCTTCCATTACAAAATGTGGCATCAATCACGGGCATACAGTGATGCTGGCTAGCTTCTCATTCTTCTATTCTCCTTCGCTTCCATAGGCATAGCAACTCAGGGGCATCTGCGGCCAGCCAAAACACACTCAGCTGGGGTGAAAGCAACGGATAAAATGTCCAGAATACTGCAAGACACATCAAACAACTATACCCAAGCATAAATCAAGAATACGAGTATCAATATAAATGTTAAGCAAAAACTTCTCCTAAAAATGAAGGAAAGTAGCCCTAAAATGATGTATACATTAAGCACTTAAGAATATATATACATATATATA
>JACYFF010031957.1:84659696-84713370 GCA_017589665.1 Selenicereus undatus | reverse complement strand
ATAGTTCGAATTTGCAATCTCACTAGCATCCATCAAATCGTTGAACTTCTCAAGACCATTTTTGCATTTTGAAGGTGACACTCTTTACTTTTATATTGATATTGCTTTGTTTGTTGAGTTTTAGTGTAGTCTGTTTGTTTTTTTTTTATCCATTTATCTTCAATTTTTAGACAATCTTTAGTTAATTTGAACATTTTCATTCAAAATATCGTTTGAAATCCACTTTTAAAAGCTTGGACTCTACTTTTGAACCATACAAAAATGTCGTTTGGCTTCTAGAAATGTACCACGCGCTGATGTTTCATTTATAAATCGCCTTTTTCAAGCTTGAATTTAATTTTCTGCTAATATTGTACAATTTGATGAATGTTAGTGTTATAGTGTGTTTTGCGAAGGAGTTATTTTGCTTTATCTTTTGGTTTGACAAGCATTTTCATTTTGTCTAGGGTTTGCTACTAAGAAATCATGGACACAAAGAAAGCTCAAGAAACAACTAAGGGAAATAGAGAGTGATCACCTTCCAAAAGGCAACAAATATTTTAAACCTTAAGTGAATATTTTTATATTGCACATGTAGTTTGTGATCATTAGGCATAGTATTTGTGATTGATTTGCATGTGTTTTTCTGTGGATGAATCTCGACACATTCTTGGAAAAAAATCCAAATTCTAACACACTTTAAATGTTTCCTACAGATATTGTATATAAGCGCCCGAGGAACAGTTTTTCATACTGCATGTGTATTTTGTGATTGTTAGTAAGGTAGAGTATTAGTGATCGTTAGATGTGATATTGGTGATCCTTTTGGACATGTTTTTATCTGGTGATCAATTTTAAGGAGATTGGTTCAACCAAATCATTTTCTCAAATGGATTAATTATTTCGTTCAAAAATGTATTTCAAACCTTAAATGAATTTTTTTTCATATTACATGTGTAGTTTGTGATCATTGATTACGTAATGAGTGGTCATTAGGCAGAGTATTAGTGATAGTTTTGTATATGTGTTTGTCTGTTGATGAATTGGAACACATTCTTTTTAAAAAAATTCTAATCTTGTCTTTTGATGAATTGTAGTACATTCTTTTAACAAAATTCCAATTCCAACACACGCTACATGTGCACTTTATGATGCATGTCTATGTTGTGATTGTTATAAAAGTAATTAGTTATCTACTTGTTTGTAGTTAGTTAATTGTGGACAAATGCTTGACCAACAGTGCATTTTTGAAGATTTTATAGGATTACTTTTGTTTGATCGCTAATGTGGACACATTCCAAACATTTTGTTTTTTTCTAGTTGGATAGCAATATAGTTGTGGTTAATGATCAATTGAAATGTGATTAGTGATCACCTATTTAAATGATCAATTTGCCTGTTTCACCCCAAATTGCTGAAATCTGAATCACTTGTATTTTTTGTGATCAATCCTTTCATAGTAGGTGATCAATTCAGTTATAATTGGTGATCCTTTTGAATATGATTAATGATCAGTTATGTAAATGATACCTTTTTTGCATAATTTCTTACAAGTGAAATTTTTATGTAATTTGTGATCAATAGAAATTAATTTAGTGATCAACATAAATGTTTTACTTAGTATGAGTTGCTTACAAATTAGCCTTGCCTTGTTGGTAATCAATATAGGTATGATTGGTGATCAGTAGTGTTGTGATGAGTGATTAATAAAGGAATCATTAGTGATCAGCCCTTTCTGCCACCACCAACTCAACACAAACACATACTACATATGTGATTGGTTAATTTGTGATTAATAGAAATTAATTTAGTGATCAACATAGATTTTTTACTTGCTATGATCTACTCATAAATTAGCTATGCATTGTTTGTGATCAATAGAGGTACAACTGGTGATCAATAGTGTTGTGATTGGTGATCCGTCTTTTGCCACAACCAACTTAAATACGCACACACACAAATAATACATGTAATAAATAACTCCCTTACCCTTGCACTTTATATCATATGCAGAGAGTTTCTCATTAATGTAGTTGTGATTGGCAATAATTTGAACAATGATTAGTGATGCATTATACTTTATGAGTTCATTGAAGTATGTTATTTTTTTTTCTATGCTTTGTACAAAAATTTGTGCTTTCACTGCAAGGGCTAACATGATCCGACCAAGGAACAAATTTCCAAAACCATTAAAAATGTCATTGAAGACGTTAACATTGAAAGTTTGTTCACAAAGAAGTGGAAAGGTACTGCTTATTCACTAATTCTAATTACAATCCAACTTCAAGATTTGTCTACTAACTTGCCTTTTGTATTCTACAGTCCTAACGTACCTTCGGATCCAGAAGAAAATGAAAAAGGCACTGATCAAAGACCAGGATCAGTTGAAAAAACTACCAGCGGCTCTGCCCAAGGAAAAAGGTTTCGATACAAAGTATTTGCTCGTAAAATGGATAGCAATAATGACGCTGCAAATGATTCTGATAATGAATACAATGCAGATGACAACAAGGGATCTAAAGATAAATCCTCGGCTAAGGAACAACCACGAAAGAAAGGCAAGAGTGAAATGGACATCGAGAGTACTGCAGTGCAGGTACCGACATCTAAAAAATCACCCAAAAAAGCTACAAAGGAAAAGATTGACGAAGACTAACCCGCTGAATCACAAAAACAAAAGAAGGATGACGAGAAGAGGGAGACCGACAAGAAGTATAAGGGTGACAAGTCACTGCAGAGGGTCCAACAAAAAGAATATCTCTCCTGATAACGAACTTCAAATCCCACAAAGAAGAAGAGTAAGAAGAAGGGAGGACCAATGAGAAGAGCTATGAAGATTCCCCCCTCAAAAGCATGGAGATGACATGGAAAAGGGCAATAAGTCACCCGAAAAAGCAAAGGAAAAGAAGTACCTCCCGAGAAAGCCATGGAGAAAGGCCTTGAAAAGAGGAAGCCCGACAAAAACAATGTGTACAAACCTTTAAGGAAGAAGCTAAAGAGGGACAAATATCGTGAGGAATTGGGAAAGGTTGACGAATCAACACAGAAAAGTGCATGAAAGGGGGAGAAGAAGAAGAAGAAGAGCAGTAAGCAGAATGCTACCAAAAAAGGCTTCAACTAAGAATGAAGGGCATGAAAAATCTCCTGAGAAGCCTAAAGACAGAGAGAAATTGTTTCAAAAATCCCCCACCAAATTGGAGAACAGGGAAAAAGGGGAGAAGGTAAAAGAAACAAAAAAGGATAAGCCAAAGAAGAAGGCATTCGCTGCTAGGCAATCACAGAGGATGTGAGGCTTATCAAAGCCTACAGTACGAAAAGGCTACATCTCTTAGGTTGAAATTTTAGATATTTTAGACAAAGACGAAAATGACCCGACTAATGAAGATGAGCAAGTTGATTGTGATGATTACTAGAGAGGGCAGGAAGAAAAAACCACTATTGTTGAAACTGTAAAGGCTATTCTAAAGAGGAACTAGCCTTCACTAAAATCTAAAGGCGATCAAGGGATCGAGTAAAAAGATGCTCAATCTAACGCTGGTGCTGCTTTGGTAGTGTAAAAAACAACCATCTCAGTACAGAACCTTCAAATGGCCCCCCAAGAGTAGCCTTTAATATCTGAGGAGGAGGATGACAATCAAAAGAGGATGTACCAGGAAGCGTTCATTACAAGGATGACTATGCGTTCATTATCATCACTAGTTGCACAACTCAATGAAAAGTCCAGACGGAGGCAGTCACATCAATAGGATTTGCTTCCTTCTCGAAGGTTGATATATAACAAATCCTAGGGAAGTTTTCTAAATGGCTGCAAGAGAGCTTTCATTCAAATGATGTGTGCTTCAGGATTCTAGATAAGCAGAAATTTTTGTTCGCAACATTTGATGTGTACGTGACCCAAGGTGTGCCTTTTTGGGGGATGGCTAATCATCAAAATCACCAAGTTTTCCATAGGTGAAGAATATGATGAGGTGCATGCTGCGTTGGAAAATTGATCAGAGTGCCCCGGAACTCACTCGAATGATAGAGTTCTTACTGGATAAAAAAGATGGGGGTGAGAGCTTTACGAGAAACTTCATCATATGTTTGGTGAATCGCTTTTTCTGCAGATGGAAGAACTGCTATTTCTGCAAATCTGTCCTGAAATATATAAAGGATGTCAACTACATCACATCCTCCACTGGTGCCTGTTCATACTGGACATGCTTATAAGTAGTGTAAGGCACTACAAGGAGAGTAAGGCTACAAAAGAGGTGCATTTCAACGGTCCAGTCTTCTTCTTGATGGCAAGTTCTCCTATTCAACAAGCTAGGCCTTCATAAAATTGCTTATCAATATAGAGAAACGCAATGATCATTAAAAAAGGAATGCTAGAATGTCTTAGTGATCAATAATTAACTTACTAGTGATCTATAGGTTATGCATCGGTGATAAATAAGTTGTGCATTAATTATCAATTGTTCAAATGTGTGTAAGTAACCTAAATGCTTTTACTAATTAAGTATTTTTTAATGATGCTGTATTTACAGATGCTTTACTTAAACAAAAGTTGTGTTCATTAAGCCAACAATGAAGAGAGAAATCCTACGATGTCCACATGGACTAATGAAGACGTCAAGAAAAGGTAGAAGATGAGGACCAGAGCCACGGTTTGGGAGAGGCACTATTGAACCTCGCTTTAATGTTCCATAGGCTACACTGGTTGTGCAGCACCCTGCTGAAGGCAACATGAGCTGTGATATTGAGGTAGTGAAAAAAACATACTCATCTTTGTTGCAAATTGTTTCAGAAACCCTGGTTGGTGATCAGTACAGATTTCATTAGTGATTTCTTTATTTAAGTCAGTGACCATTTAGAATAGAGTCCTTCTGTACACAGTGATCAACAGAAATAGTATTGGTGATCAGCAGCTGTGTAATTTGTGATTAGCAGAAATAAGATTAGTAATGACTTCACTTAATGTTTTCTTTTTTCCCCCATTGCTTGTAATTCTATTTTAGTGTGGATGGATGATGCATGGAGATCTCACTGGTGATCAAGTACAAGAACATTAGTCAACCCTTTGACTTGTGCGATCACCAATTATGTGATTAGTGATCATTATTGGTAACATTAGCGATCAATAGTGATGTTATTAGTGATCAACATGTATAAATTAACTTGATAACATTAGCGATCAATAGTGATGTTATTAGTGATCAAGTACTAGTTAAGTTATTGCTTAGTGTCCAAATGCTTATAAATTTAGAGTTTATTTATTTAAATTATTGATCTCTTTATTTAAATTAGTGATTATTTGGATTACTATTCACTCTTCCTCCTAACACTTAGAGTGTCGCAGTTCTTCTGTGAAAGGTGAGCAATAGATATGTAGTGATCAAAAGAAGTAATATTGGTGATCAACAGTTGTGTAATTAGTGATCAGTAGAAATAACATTAGTAATGACTTCACTCAATCTTTTCTTTTTTGCCACTTTGCTAATGTGTGGAGATATCATTAGTGATCAAGTGCAACAACATTGGTCCACAATTTGACTTGTGTAATCAATAGTAATGCGAATAGTGATCAACAGTGATGTTACTAGTGATTAACATGTATCGGCTAAACTGAGCAAGCAAGTTATTATTTAGTGTCCAGATGCTTACAATTTAGATTTTGTCTACTAAATGAACAATAATGATGTGATTGGTGCTCAAATGGGTATAATGCTAGTGATACAACAAATAAATTTTTCTTCTTTCCACACGATGCTTAAAGTTTAATATGGTAACATATTATTATTTTAAAAATACAGAAAGGCTTTGTGGAGATGGTTGTTGGTAAAGACAGTCAGAGTAGGATTAGACTTCCCACAACCAACTAGAGGCTTAAATTGAAGCTGCTGAAGGCACAAACATGACAAAATTTAAGTTAATAAATATCCCCCTTTATGTCAATTCCTTAGAGTTTAGTCCTTGCATGTGAATGGCGATAAGTGCATGGTGATATATAGATATTGTAGCACCCCAAGTGTGGCTTAAAAAAGATCGAATTGACTACTTATATCACCAAAAGTGCGCTTTGCTTTTTGGGAAGCCCACTCTTAAGAACTCCACAGTTAAGCATGCTTGCTGGGGAGTAATCTTGGGATGAGTGACCTCCTGGGAAGTTTCTTAGGTAGTATGTGAGCAAGGACGAAGTACGTCGAAAAGGTTTATGGTGACTTGTGGGGTGAATCAATGATCCTTAAAGCAATTGCTGGTAACTGTCCACGACCCAGGAGAGGGTCGGGGCATTACAAATGGTATCAAAACCAACCTACGACCACAAACTGCGTCAGTGGATGAAGAGCCCATGGGCAGTCATCTAGCGGGGCAAAGATACTGCGTGTGGACCGCCGGTCAAGAGGACTCGTAACTCGGTTGGTTAGTGACGCACAATGAGGATGTTGTGCGCTTCAAGTGGGGGGTGATTGTAACACCCCGAGTATGACTTTAAAAGGATCAAAGTGACTACTTATATCACCAAAGATATATCTTTCTTTTCGGAAGCCCATTCTTAAGAACTCCATAGTTGAGCGTGCTTACTGGGGAGCAATCTTGGGATGGGTGGCCTCCTGCGAAGTTTCTCAGGTTGCATGTGAGCGAGGGCGAACCACGCTGGAAAAACTTATGGTGATTTGTGGGGTCGGTCAACAATACTTAAAGCAATTCCTGGTAGCTATTTGTGACCCGGGAGAAGGCCGGGGCATTACCGATATGCTATTGGTGATCAATATTTATGTGATCAGTGATTCAACAGTGATACAAGTTACTAGTCACCTAAGGTAACTTGAATTTCTGTGGTTGTGTAGAATATCTACTAAGTGACCAGGAGTCATATTGTAACACCCCTACCCCCAGGGCTGGTGATGTTAATGGTTTCTTAAACTCGAGAACGAAGCAATTTGGGTTCAATCTAAAAATTGACCATATCCCAAACTTAAAGCCTTACATTAGGTCCCTGCAATAAATACAAGCATAAAGGATGCGTTCACGAGCTCAAAGACTATATCTCGGAGACCACAACTCTACGGGCCACATGCCTAGAGTACAACAAATAATAATGTTCAATAGCAAAGAAAGAAATAAAAAATACTGCTCAACGGATCACACATCTGGAGCACTGGGGTTTACATCCCAAAAATAACTAACTTCAAATAACCCAAACAACTTACTATTCAGATGGACGACCCACATACCCATTCAAAGCGATTGTTATTCAATATGCAATACATGAATCAATGTAATTTACTTACATATACTTAGGAATCTAGAGATACATCATTTTACATTATTCAATTCATAAATCTACGCATATTTACACATAGTTCCTATTTCCCATAGCAAAAGGGAGATTCCAACTTGGCTTTCGTGAGCCAATTTATATTTGTCATTTTAAGGACCTCAGAAAAGGGGAACAAAAAGGGGATGAGCTACTAAAGCGTCAGTGGATGATCTTAAACCCCAAGAAAAACAAAACAGGTACATATAGTACTTTAGTTGGCAATCACACATACTTTGGTATTTAATATCGGATAATCAACATATAAAGTCTCCTGTATTCGTTATTACCTCAATAACTCTTGATGGTACCCCTACCCTTCTTCCATTCCATGGACAAGAGTTCTCTACTCACCTAACTACAGCTCTTGTAGCTTAATAGTGACACCCACTTACTTAACACCACATAACATGCGTACCTAACTCAATAGCAAACTGAGCCATGCAGGAGCTCAGGTATTGGGAACAGTAAGACATTCAATTCACACATAAGTACTTAACATTAAGAACTTCAAGTGAAACTACCAAGTGTGTGGTAACAAAATGGGAATAACAATAAGGCGAAGACCATTACCTTAAATTGAGGTAAGCATTTATAAAACATTCATCACAAAAAAATCATTTGGAATTCAATAGACGCTCTTTTCAAGAGTACATGCACTTTTCTAAATCTTTGCACTAGGATAATCCTTGAATGAGGAGTTTACATCACATAACAAGTACGAAATCATTTCGTAGGGCATCAGATTCTCATTTTTATGCTATTTAGAGGAGATCTACACTCGCCCTAGGGGAGATCCACACTAGCCTTTCATATTATCCCCGGGGGCTCTTATAATTAGTGGACCATAACGCTCGTCAAGGTCTTCTAGGGTCCTCACTTCTGGGTCTACTCCCTAGGAGTTGGGGTTCCTTCATACTGGGTCTACTCCCTAAACCTTTATTCAAATATTTAGCACCATTCCCCTAGCCCAAAACATTATATGCATCTCACTTAAATACACTTGCATCAAAATTCTCACTGTATCACAAATCATGACATTTTCATTCTCAAGAGTGCTAAAAAGCCTTAATGAATTCAAGTTGACTTTTGAAAGCATAAAACCACTCATTTTGGTAAATATGCTTGCAAATGAGTTAACGACCATATAATTATTCACTTATCACGGGATTTGATATTAAAACTGGTTTTACCAGCTAATAGTTGCAATGATGTATAAACATCTCGATTTCTCAATGTCTCAGATGCAAAACAGTTCATACCATAGCACAAGACACTATGCGGTTGCATAAAGCACCAAATAAGTTATCAAAGGGTGTATAACGTTTAATTGCAATTCAGTCTTAATAGGCGCAAACATTTCAGGTATTGTTCAAAACTGCCTTGGTGTAACCCCACGTCTCTCAAAAAGTGTCCCTATTTGGCTAATTAGAGAAGGACCTAACCCGGCTACCCTTCCCACACAACTTCAATTGATTCGGCTCACTAGAATAGATGACCCTTTGTCTCAAAGTAAGCCAAGGGTCTTGAAATCCAGTAGTCTGATGCAATCGTACTTCAAATACATCTTTACATGTGTTTGAGTGCATTTTAGGGCAAGACAAGGAAAGTTCTTTGATCTACTTCATTATTCACAAATAATAAATCATAGGAGGGTTTATTTAGACACTTACTAATTTTACAACAGCCAGGCTCACTATAATCTAGCACACAACACATTCAACATAATTTGCAGGTTCAACATTCAGTTCAATTTAGGTTTCGTTTAGGTTTAATTCGAAATGGTAAGACACATGACTCTTTTGTCACAAAGTAATTCAAGAACTCTCGGTAGTGAAGCGACCAATACATCACCATGAAAGGATAACCACAGCACCACAAAAATGACAATTGTAATGACCCGAATCAATGTCGTTAACATAACTTGAACTCCCTCCTTGTGGCACTAACCACAATAACCTCAAAAACATCTCAATTTCAACCCAAATCAATCCACCTAGTCCTCATAGCTTCTTGATTCATCACAATTCCAGTCTAATTACTAAATCATACATCACAAACAATTCATAAATATTTGTAAATTATTAGTAGCCTTAGGAATTAAGAACCACCCACCTTGCTCTAAGCTTAAGGACCCGATTTATGTATCACGTGAACTCATTCGAAGCTAGGCCACGACCCCTGCTTCTCTTTCTGCAACTGCTACTGTGCTATCCTTCTTTCTCCCTCTCTCAACCTCAATTTCTATCGACAGAGTCAGGTCAGACCGCCAACAGAGGTGATCTTAGTGGTGGTGCTCAAGGTTCAAAATCCTAGCGCTCAGACACAAAACCTAGCTCATGTGGCCCTTGGCTCGAGCCCGTTAGTCGAGACACCTCAAGTTGGTGGCTACCACCGAGTCTTGACATCACCTAACATCTACCCGATACTCTCTTTGCTAGCTCTCTCGCTCTCACTCACTCTCTTTCTGTTCGTGGTGGTGAGATGATAATGGAGAAGAGACTCCTCTGTGTTGATATTTTTTGGGGAGTATGAAACAACTGAAAGGAAAAACCTCAAGAATACGATTGTCATCGTAATACTTTGAGGGTCGATCCTTAGGGACGACGTTGAGACTACGGTCACTTTAAAAGGTTGTATTAACTAATTAACTATATTAACCCAAATGAAAATCATTCAAGAAAACTAAATTCCTAAGTCAACTAAGTATTTAACCCTAAGCAAACAGAGCAAATGAATTCATAAGTTGTAACATTCCATCCCAAATAAACAAAGCAAATAACAGAGCAAATAAACAGAGTAAATAAACTACTCAATTATCACTGATCTGGCATCAACACATCCACAATCAATTATAGCTAGTTACTCAAGATCATAGCACAATTTGAACAGCGCAAGTAAGCAAGAATCGAACCAGTAATAGACACCATCACTTAACCAGAAACCTCTAGCGAAATCGAATAGCTTCAGTAGAGAACTAAAGTAGAGTTTAAAGAATCAAACCGCTTCAATGTTAGAGTTCAATCTTCAACACAGGGTGCCTCTAGCCAAGCTCGAACTAGGGGAAAGGGGAATCAACTAAACCTACTCAACCTCAGGCCTCCTCGCTTTGTAGCTCAGCCCTCAACATCAATGGCGGTACCACCATTGTTACGAACAGGGGAAGGGGAATTGAAAGAGTGAAGCCAAAATTCGTTTCGATTACAAACAAAATCAACCAAATCTCTCAGTTAAACCTAGACAATGCAAGTACGAATCTCAGTTACATGATTTCGCAAACTTAAACCAAACCATAATCCTAAAATTTCAAAACGAAAACTCGAAATCTGAAGACCTGGGTACGAATTTAAAGGAAAATTGAAACCTAAATTTCTCTAACTCTAATTCGAAATTAACCCTCAAATTTGAAAACGAAAACGAAATTAAACTAAACTAAGCCTAAAACTGAATTTAAACCCTAATCTAACCCTAAATTACCTAGCCTAATTACCTCGCCTCCGAATCCCTTCAATGGCGTGTTTGAGGTCTCTTTATACTCGAACCCTTCACGATTCTCGACCGTCGATCGCATGGGTGTCGTGGATGGTGGAGATGGAAGCCAGCGAAGGTGCGTCGTGGTAGTAGCAGTGTGCTTCATGGGTGGTGGGATGGGGTTTCGGCAGGTTGAGGTGGTTTAGAGGAGAGAGAAGAGATAAGGAAGAGAGAGAACAGGGAAGGTAGAGAGAGAGAAAGCTCGGGATGGGTATAGTGAGGACGAAGGTGTGAGTTGGTTTTCGGTTTCGGGGGTCTGGGAGTGAAGAGGGGAGAGAGAGCGTGAAGAAGACGAAGGGGAGGGGGGGTTATAAGTGAACCGGGTTTTTGGGAGTGAACCGGCCGGTTCTCTTGGCAGTTTTCAAAACCGGACATGTTTTGCCATTTTCGGCCATTTTTGGTCCCTTTTTTCACATTTATTAAAAATCTGCAAAATAAAATAAAATCAGTTAAAAACCTTAAAAACACGAATAAAACAAGCATAAAATAGGTGTAAAAGCATCTTAAAAATAGCACATTTTTTGTTCGAACAAATACTGCCACACCAAGATTTTGCTTATCCTCAAGTAAAACAAACTAAACTAACTAAAAGAAAATGAAAAATAAAGAAAAGAAAATCCTAACTCACTATCGTAGGAATCACGATTGCATTTAGCGTATGTAACAAGCCTTTTAAACCCCTTGGACTCCCAAGTGGATGAATGAGGTCTCGTGAGGGTTTCCAAGTGAAACACCCACAAAATTATTCCAAAAATAAAGAGAAATCTTTTTGGGTTTTTTCAAAACTGATATGTAGAAAATTTGGAAAACATATGCACATATTCTAATCTGCTAAATCACCCATGTACTCAGTTATTGACCTATATATATATAAGATGTACTTCAAATCCCTCTACCTCCTAAATGACATCAAAGCACTAATTTTTCACCCTATTGAACTTCAAGATTTTGAATCCATCTCGGTGCTCGTGTGCAAGTGTATCATCATCCACAGGACTTAGATTTACCAGAATTAGACTCAATCCCACTTAGGTTCCATAACCACATTATTCTTATACTGACTTTGGAAGCAAGCTTTCCCAGTAGCAACATTACCTCAAAGGGTAACACCCAGTAGCACGTGCCTCAAAGAGTAACGCCCAGTAGCGCATGCCTCAAAGGGATACTTGTCATTCCAAATTTTATTCTTTTTCTTTATTCATAATACAATTTTTTCTCAATTTTTTTTTAAAGTAATCATGTCACAAGCTAGTGGGAGAATCATTCATGGAAACCTAAGACCTAAAGATTATAATGAAGGAATAAACGAGGACTGGATTACACAACCTATAATGAACAACTGCAGTTAGAACTAGGGCGTAGAATATCACATTTGAGCTCCGAGACTTATCATGCACAAATATTTATATACAAGCTAAGAAATAAAGCACGGGGGATTCAAGATAATCAGAAAAGAGTACACACATCCCCAAAAACAACAAAAATCTTCAAAAATTTTCAAAAAAATGGCACCTGACCCCCACACCAAAGCTTCACAATGTCCTCATTATGGGAACTAAGGTGCTAAAAACCAAGCTCATCAGCTAAACAACTGCAAAACCATATATATACCACTAGAACACCACTTAAAATCAAAAACAAAACCAAAACCAAAACAAAACAAAACACGCACATGTTTACAAAAGCAAAGAAAAATGAAATCATAGAAGAAAGCCAAAATCGAAACTGAAACCAAAGCAAATACACATATTCATAATCCTAAATATTTACAACTAAATACAAAAAATAAAAGAAATGGAAAAGAAAAGGAAAGATAACAGAGTGGAACGATCATACCAGGTCAGGTGTTGAAGTACACCTAAGCTATGCCTCACTCAGATGAGGTCCATGGAGCATCAGCCACTCCATTACAAATCACAAGCTGTTATTCAAATCAAAACCCATTAAAGCACGTAGCAACTTTTTATATAACAAAGGCCAACTCTCAAGAAGATGGAAACAGCAAGAAGCAAAGAGTTGGAACCATAAAGAGTACATCCACCATGTCAATTCAGCACAAGTAAGGGGCCATTTGAACTTATCAAACTGTTGGGCCCAATCAGAAAATAGGCAGACATACCTAATTGTAGCCAGTAGGTGAGTCATCGGCCTAGAAAGTGTATCATCATGCATGATAGGTCTAGGCAAATTAAGGGGTCTTAAATTCACAAGTCCTTTAAGTTCAATATGCATATGAGTCTGGTCTAATGCAAAATTCTTATTGGCAATACTCTCAGACTCAACAAAGTCAGACTTGCAGTGTCCAAGAAGGAGGTCAGTTTGGACAGGATCAAAAGAAAAAGATTCATATTCAGCACACAAATCCACATCCAAACCCACATTGACATCAAAACAAAATGAGTCATATTCAACAAGGAATGATTTAGAAGGTATTAGAGGGTTAAAAGAGAATGATTCATATTCAACACAAAATCCCTCATCAAGACTTGTAGTAATATCAAACCCACATGAAAGAGATTCATATTCCACAGACAGAATATCATCATCAAAGTCAAAAATGGTGGGTTGAATGTCCTTTTCACGTGACTTCTGTGTAATATCATTTGAGCCGTCTAAATCATGAAGCTTAACTACAGATGGGATGCTCATATCTAACTCACTATTATGCTTAGACTCCTGACCCTCCTCTGACTTAGAAGATTCATCAAAAATGGTGGGTGGGTCGGCATAAACTAGGACGTTTTCGGTGACATCCTTTTGTTAGTTAATGTGTGTTGCAAGGTCAGGAGATAGAGACATAGGGAGGTCATCCTCTTGCTTTAAACTAGGCAAAGGTTGGGCATCATTCAAGCTAGGCCTAGGAAGATAGGAGGGCTCAAAATCATCAACAAGGCTAACTCCTGATTTAGGAGATCCTAAACAAGAGTCAAACTCATTACAATTCTCCCTACTTCGATTAAAACATTGAGAATGTTCAGTAATTCTGACTTTCATTATCTCCGACATTTTATTAGTCAATTCATGAATTTTCTTCTCAACACTAGCACATTGAGCATAAAAATAGTCACGATATGGACAAGAACAAGCATCATGAGCAGAAGATTCACAATACTCGCACCACACAGGAGGCACAGAAGCATAAGAGCACTCATACGAATCTATAAAATGATCTCGGGAGCAAGGATTAGCATAAAAAGCAGACTTAGCATGAGTTGGGTACTTTAAGTTCATTTTAGCTTGTTCAAACTCATAAGTATCCCAGGCTAACCTTTCAAAAAAATCCCAAACCTCATCTTCAGATCTAGACAACAATCTTAGCAAACCCCTTGAGCACATGGACTCAACAATACCCCTAAATTCAGCATTTAGATCCAAAACAATGACCTCACAAATTTCCCATTTTTCAAAATGATAATTCAGTTGAGCATGATAATCATTAAGATTTGAAAAATAATTCCAAAAAGGTTTGTGCTCAAATTACGGGAAATTGAAAACTAGTATTTTGAAAATTTTAAAGTTTTTCAAAAAAATTTCAATTTTTAGGGGTTTTCAAGTTTTCAATTTTTTTGGGTATTTAGAATTTTTCAATTTTTTTTGTGGGTTTCAATTTTTTCAAATGTTTTTGGATTTTAAGCTTTTCCATTTTTTTTTTGGATTTTTGAAATTTTTCATTTTTTTTTTGATTTTTTGGTTTTTAAAAAAAAAAAACGATGACCAAATCTCATGCCGTCATCGCTGGTAACGGCGCCAAGATTGTTGATGATTTTTTAGGGAGTGTGAAATAACTGAAAAGAAAAACCTCAAGCATGCGATTGTCGTCGTAATACTTTGAGGGTCGATCCTCAGGAACGACGTTGAGATTACGGTCACTTAAAAAGGTTGTATTAACTAATTAACTATATTAAGCCAAATGAAAATCATTCAAGAAAACTAAATTCCTAAGTCAACTAAGTATTTGACCCTAAGCAAACAGAGCAAATGAATTGAGAAGTTGTAACATTCCATCCCAAATAAACAAAGCAAATAACAGAGCAAATAAACGTACTAAATAAACAGAGTAAATAAACTACTCGATTATCACTGATCTGGAATCAACACATCCACAATCGATTATAGCTAGTTACTCAAAATCATAGCTAGTTACTCAACATCATAGCACAATTCTAATAACGCAAGTAAGCAAGAATCGAATGAGTAATAGCCACCATTACTTAACCAGAAACCTCTAGCAAAATCGAATAGCTTCAGTAGAGAACTAAAGTAGAGTTTAAAGAATCAAACCGACTCAATGTCAGAGTTCAGTCTTCAACACAGGTTGCCTCGAGCCAAGCTCAAACCAGGGGAAAGGAGAATCAACTAAACCTACCTAACCACACGCCTCCTCGCTTTGCAGCTCAGCCCTCAACATCAATGGCGGACCACCATTGTTACGAACAGGGGAAGGGGAATTGACATAGTGAAGCCAAAATTCGTTTAGATTACAAACAAAATCAACCAAATCTCTTAATTAAACCTAGAGAATGCAAGTACGAATCTCAGTTACATGATTTTGCAAACTTAAACCAAGCCATAATCCTAAAATTTCAAAACAAAAACTCGAAATCTGAAGACTTGGGTACGAATTTAAAGGAAAATTGAAACCTAAATTTCTCTAACCCTAATTCGAAATTAACCATTAAATTTGAAAACGAAAATGAAATTAAACTAAACTAAGACTAAAATTGAATTTAAACCCTAATCTAACCCTAAATTACCTAGCCTAATTACCTTGCCTCCAAATCCCTTCAATGGCGTTTTCGAGCTCTCTTTATACTTGAACCCTTCATGATTCTCGATCGTCGATCGCATGGGCGTCTTGGATGGTGGAGATGGAAGCCAGCGAAGGTGCGTCGTGGCAGTAGCAGTGTGCTTTACGGGTGGTGGGATGGACTTTCTGGGTTTCGAATCCTGTGGGTTTGGGTTGAGGTGGTTTTGGAGGAGAGAGAAGAGATAAGGAAGAGAGAGAACGGGGAGGGTAGAGAGAGAGGAAGTTCGGGATGGGTATGGTGAGGACGAAGGTGTGAGTTGGTTCTGGGTTTCGAGGGTCTGGGAACGAAGAGGAGAGAGAGAGCGTGAAGAAGACGAAGGGGAGGGGGGGTTATAAGTGAATCGGGATTTTGGGAGTGAACCGGGGTTTGGGAGTGAACCGGGTTTTTGGGAGTGAACCGGCCGGTTCTCTTTGCAGTTTTCAAAACCCGACATTTTTCGCCATTTTCTACCATTTTTGGCCCCTTTTTTGACATTTATTAAAAATCTGCAAAAGAAAATAAAACCAGTTAAAAACCTTAAAAACACGAATAAAACGAGCATAGAAGAGGTGTAAAAGTACCTTAAAAATAGCACATTTTTTGTTCGAACACTCTCCATTGCCGAGGTGGGTGCCATGCAAAGTAGGCAGCAGATGCAACCGGCACCACCAGCCGCCGCATCATGATCGTCACACTACCCTCCTCCTTCTCTCTTTCCTCTCGTTCTCGATTAGGAAGTAGAAGGAAGCCTGAAGGCCCCCTTCTCCTTTCGTGATTCAGACGAGGGGTCTCAACCCGCCCACCTCTCTTTTTCCTTTTTTTTGGTTCAATTTATGAAACCCAAAAATAACCTTGGATTTAATCAACCTAAATCTAATTGGTTTCTTTAACTAGTGACCCAATCTACTACGCCCATGTCGCATAATCACATCTCGTCCTACTTTTTAACAAGCTCACTAATTGCGCTCAATCATGCAATTAATCAAGAAAATTTCAAGAACTAACTCAAAATAAAACCATCCACTTAATTTACACGCAAACATTTGCCCAATAGGCCAACTATAATAAAACATAGCTTATGGAAATATTAATCCAAGCAGTTTGCCCACAATTAAAAATTCTCAGCTATCACATATTTTTAATGATCATTATCAATAAAATTAGTGATCACTTCAATTAATGTTTAATGATTTTATTTTCTGGTTCACCCTCAGTGCATTTGTTTGTAGTGATCATTATAGACGTTATTTGTGATTAGTTGGAATAAGATTGGTGATTAGATTACTTAATCTTTCAGCATTGCTTCTATTTTTGTTCTTCTTTGGGTGGTGATCATTAGAGATGTTATTTGAGATCAGTTGGAATAAGATAGGTGATTAGATTACTTAATGTTTAATTTTTTTGTCATCATTGCTTCTTTTTCAATTCTTCTTCGGGAGGTGATCAATATAAGGGTATTACTGATCAAAATTGATGCTTTTAGTGATCAATTTTTTCTTCATCAGTTCATAGCTCGATCATTGTTTAGTGAGTGATCAATAGTCATGTTATTATTGACCAGCTAACATATGTATTTATTTTTTAAAAATTGTAGAAACATGTTGACAAAATAGTTTCTCCACCGAAGCAATTGGCGTTGGCTTAAAGAAACTTTATCACCATAATGGATTATATGTGTAACAAGTATGGTGGGAATAAAGACGTTCACAAGATATGAGAGAAAGTGATGGAAATGTTCATCTCATTCTACGCTACTCCTACCACACATCAAAAATCACAAAGAGAACGCGACATGGAAGGAAGGAGTGCCTGCAATTGGCAAAAGTCAGGATTTCAACATTGCTGTTATGAATATGGCTATTGCAGTCCTTCACATTGCTTATATACAATTTATAAAGCTTCAATCAAAGTAGCAACCAAACAAGGATGATGGTGGTCCTTCATTCAGCTTCACACTTGCACTTGGTGAACCAAATAGTCATGCTCAAATTTTGGCAACCACGTTGGTGGTAGATGCAAGCATCAATGTTAACAAGGAAGAGCACCATCAGGATGTGCTGATAGATCAGGCGAAGAAGGAAATAAAGAAGGATGATAGCATACCTTCATCTAGTCCAGAGCTGGGACTAAGAAAGTCGGATAGTCGAAGTCTAGTTCTTGAAACCGCATATGTACTTGATGCAAACACTGCTGGGGAAAAGGATGATGATAACAAGGATGATGATGGTGCTTCACTGAGATTGCCCTTGAGGAACATGATGAATGTCATATTTGCATAGGACTTTATAAGTGTTTGGGAGTCATTTTAGGAGATTTAGATGCTTAATTATGTGATTTATGCCCCTATTCCTACGATTACGCTTGGATTCACTTGCTTGGTATGTTTTTGTAAATTTTTATCTTAGGAACCCAAAGAATGATGGTAGAATGAGATTTTTTGAGGCCTTAAGTATCAAACAAGATAGCAAAAGAGGTCCAAATACACCCAACATAGAAGTACCATGGCCAGTACCACGGTCTAGGAGGTTTAGGGAAAAAGCAAGAAGAAAACAAGAGAGAATGACTGAGATAGTGCTCGCCACGATTTGTCTGTGGTGGCCTCGATTTCCTTAGGTTTGCTAGATTTCGTCACTGTTGTTCGTGTTCTATGTGTTTGGATGGTTTTATAGAATTTATTTCCTCCATAAAAATCCATTTTACTGCTTCATTCCATTCCACTATTCAACGCCCATCATCTAGATTAGGATTTAGATTAGATTAGAGGAAGAGATAGTGAATTGAAGTGAAGATTTGCAAGAATTCCAACGTGGGTCAGCAACGACGGTTCAAGTGCGATTTCGGCTGAGCACTACTCTTCTCTTCTCTTGTCTTCTCTTTTCTCATTTTAGGATTTATGTTTTGTAATTTTGATTATATTTTGTTGTTTTAATCTAGGATTTATGCAAGCACTTGTTAATTTTCCCAATATTGTGTTCTTCTCTTTGAGTATTTTGGAATTGTTGGATTGTTCTATTCAATCTTTGATGTTTATTGTCATTTGAGGAACTTGATCACTTTCTTCCATGTTTTGGTATTGGATGAAGAAATAAAAGATAAAATTCAATACTAGAACCCTGGGATTTGACTTGATTGTGTGGAGTCTTAAAAAGTTACACCAATTGAGAAACCACAAATTTGATAATCACATGCTTAATGAACCCAAACAAATCAAGAGCCCTTGAGAAATGGTAATTGGCTATATTTAGGCATTTCACTTCACCTTCAAAGACGACTATGACACTTTGATTGTCGATTTTAAAACAAACAATTGAGAAACAAGTGCTTGATAGATACATGGATTGAGCGATTGCTTGTTTTACTTAATTCCTTGATTATTTATCCATTAGATTAGATAGTTGATTAGTTTAATTCAAATCTCAAAATTTAGATTTTCTTAGCCTTTCTTGAGGGGATAAAGTTCGATATATCAACCTAGTCCTTGTGATCGATGCCCTTAATTTGTTACAACACCACCATGCACTTGTGATCCTATCACACTTTTGGCGCTGTTGATGGGGACTAGCATTGAATATTAGATTTTTCTTGATTGGTTCGACTAAGCATTTTGTTTTTCATTGAAAAAAATTTTAAAATTAAAATTTGAAATTCCTTTTTTTAGAAAAATCGACAATAGCAATTTTTCATTTTCCCAATTTAAGCATGAATTATTTTTGGGGTTTTTTAAGCGTTTAAATGTTTTTCTTGCTCAATGTGCTTGTTTTATAGGGGAAATGACAAATTTTGCACATTGTTGATGAGGGTATGAATAGTGATACTTGTGTTATTATAGAGTGTTGGGGCTTTCTTGGTAAAGGTATTCATGAGGCATGGTATTTTCTTGAGTGGATTACTTGGGATTCATTTAAGTTTGTAAAGGCTAGTCATGTTTCTAGATATTCATTCTTTGATCCTTATAGATTTTATGCTAGATCTTATTATGCCCCTTTTTGGTGTGACTTTGAGCAATTCTTCTTGGTATGATCTAAATTCGTGTCGCTATTACGCATACTATGCACAACCTGACATTACATCACCCAGGGACAATACTAATATTGTTCTGACATTACTTGGTACATCATTTTCTTTAGCTCATTGCACGAGGCTCAAGGGGGGTGAGCCTTTTGGGGACAGTTGCTAGGTTTGGTGTTTTTTATCCATGTTTTGAGTTACAAGATATATGAGATGAAGTGCATGATCTAGTTGAGACTCCTTTGGAGGGTCACGTGATGTGTTTATGCGTAAAGACTTTCTTAACCTTGGTTGTGATATTGTTCTCCCTAATCCTCTTGATCATTATGATGTTTCCCCTATGTGTTCACTACCCTCTCCCTCACCTGAGTGTTACATTGTAAAGCCCATTGGTAATCGTGTGTTTTATGATGCTAATTTTGATTTGGGCTATATGAGAATAACATGGTTAGTATGCTTAGTAGGAATTTTGATAATTTTATATCCCTATGTCACTTTAGTGTGTATAATGCCTCCCTTAACCCATATTGCATGTACCTAGTAGATGCAGCTAGAAAAATCATGTGAAATACTTTCTTTGATTTCTCTTTTGATTTTCCATGGCGTTTAGTTTATTCAATAGAGCACTAACTTGCTTTGTTATATTTATCTTCATGCTTTCTTATAGCCAAGCTTGTGAGCCCCATGCTACGATCTTTGATAAGCTTTTGCGGGCCTTGATTATGTCTAATTTGGTGGGTCGTGTGTTGAGGTTGTGATGGATTAGCTGATGCTCCATTTGGTCGGGTTGCAAGGAGGCCTTAGCTTAGGTGTACTTAGCACCTAACTTGATGATATTGTTCTCTTTTATTTTCCCTTTCCTTTCTCTTACTTTCTTTCCTTTGAATAATAATGCTCTATCGACGCATGGAGGAAGGGTAGTTTCATGTTTTTAATTTTTGTTTTTAGTTTGCGTACTTGTTAAAGCATGTAGGTTTAGGTTGCCTTTCTTTTATACTGGTGTGTTGCACTTATCTGTATTTTAGGTTTGCATATAGAATTGCATATAGGGTTAGTGTGGATTGGTTTGACATAACCTCCAATGACGTTTTGCTAGGCATGATGGTCTTCATGAGCTTGATTGACTTTTGATGTGTAATCCCTTTTGGTGCTAAAATTTGTGAAGGTTTATAAATATTTCCTTTTTTAACCCTTCTCTTGATTAAGAACTTTGTTATCCTTTGAGTCTTTAACACTAATGTTGGTACAAGGGAGTCATTCAATAAGCTTGTTATGACTTTGATAAATATCTTATGAGATCTAAGCCTTATTTGGACTAATTCATTATGTTTAGTCTCGTGTTCTTTTGTGTGTGTGATTCTTCAATGTTGCATCTCTGGAACTTGCCTAGATTCTTGTTCAAAACCACATTCACATGTACATAGTTAATGACATAATAGAGGTATTCTTTCCTTAGTCATTTTAGCGACGTAGCCAAGTAGCCTACGTTTGTGTGACATGTTTTTCCCCTTTGCTAGACATTTTAAGCATATATCCGTCTTTGTTGTGAGCACTTCATAGTAGCCCTTAGCCAAACACATGCTCCTAACCTTTAAGCCAAGTTGATAGAGCGATACTTCGAGTATGTAGTGGGTGGTTTTGAGGATAATTGAGTTTAAGGTGGTTTTGGTATATTGGTTTATTGAGGGATTGATGATATTGAGCATTTGGTGTTGGTTCCCTCTTGTTTGGTTTGTGTATATATATTCGATTGTGAGTTGATAGTTAGTAATCCAATTTCTTTTAATAATTATAATTTTTGTTTTATTTCCCCCCCTAAAAGACAAAAAAAGGCCATGTTGGAAAAAAAGAAGAAAACGAGCAAAAAAAAAAAAAAAACAGAGGATGAATATGTAGTTGGCATTGGACATCTAAATAGATTGAGTTCCTTTCTTTGTGAATTCATTTCCCACTTGATTCATTGGGGTATATTCATTATATTTATTGTTTGGAATGTTGGTGAACTAAATAGTTTTAGGTGGTTTGTTGGTTGCTCCTTAGTCACTTGGCTACATAGCTCCACATTGCCTTAATTTGTTAATCCACTTCTTTTCCTTAACACTTTCTTCGCACGTTACAACTCATGTAAAGTCCTCCTAATAGTAATGTGCTCATTGCATTGTTAGTGGTGGAGAGATTGAGACTCTTGACAAGTATATGGTAGACTGCATCTTTGGAATAAGTCTTGAGTGAACCTATGCTATCGTTTAAATACATGAGTGGAAGTGATTCATATTTCCTAAAACTGAGGTTCTAGGAGTCTATTTAGCTCTACAATTCCTTGTACTTGCATGATGTAGTTTGTGGTTCATTGTAGGTGATAATCATATTTTATATGAACTTTTACCGTTCATTTGACCTACTTTTAAGTCATTGAAATAGATTTTTATGCATAAAGAATGCATATTTTATGTAATTTTCAGGTAAAAGTAAAATAAAAGAATTTGGACGGAGTTGTTCAATGCTACTTAGGTTTTCCACATGTGTAATGCCTAGAGTCCAAGCCCAAGAGACAACAACAAGAAGAAAGTGAGTAAAGGGCTGTGTGGACCAATTTTGGCAACCTAGTTTGTGGCCCGTTGCATGGCCTAAACGCCCTACCCATCCTCCCTTTCTTGCTCCCACCGTGTGGGCCTTGTGTGACCCACAACCCATCTTGCTCTAAGTCTAGCCAAACCGTCTTCCCTTCTCCCTTCAGGGCGTGGATGGGCCTGTTCTTCATAGCCTAATAGCTCGCCAAGCCCAAGCCCTATGGCCAAACCCTCTGTCTCTCCCTTCTCTTCCTCTCCGCTTAGCCCGCCAGCTTCCTTTCTCTTCTTCAGTCACTCTCTTCCCCTAGCCTTTGTTCACCTAGGCCTATTTCCTAGCACCCGCGACGTAGCTATCACAACAGCCCATTAGCCAAATCAACCCAACTGACTTGCTTAATTCTCCACGTACACCAATTGTTAACCTAGTCAAAGTTAATTAATTTTGATTAATTGTTAGCTTAAGACCAATCCTTTCCAAGTAATATAACAGCCAAGAATTAATTGAAAATAATTTTCATTAATTTTTGGGCCCGAAAAGCGGTTGAATTTCTGTTATGAAAAGAGTCAAGGTTGGGGAAACATACATTCATCCATTCACCCATTCAAGAATCAAAGCATTCTTCTATCTTCCATCTTCTATTTTTTTAGAGAGTTGAGAGTATTTTGTAATACAAAACCATCTGGGTTGAGGGGTTTGAAAGAAAATAAGTTTTGTTAGCTATTTTTCTCTTCTCTTCTCATCCCATTTGTGAGTTAAATTTGAGAGTTTGGAATTGATTATATCATTTGTGTAATTGAGTATAAAAGGTTGGGCATAGAAAGTGAAATATACAAATTTAGATCGTGTTTTCACAAGCTATGGCTGGCTAAACTACTCATTTCTAGGATTAAGATGGATACTTGATAATCATTGAAATTAATTTTCATTAATTTTTGGGCCCGAAATGGGGTTGAATTTCCGTTATCCAAAGAGTCAAGGTTAGGGAAACATACATTCATCCATTCACCCATTCAAGAATCCAAGCATTCTTCTATCTTCCATCTTCAATTTTTTTAGAGAGTTGAGAGTATTTTGCAATACGAAACCATTTGGGTTGAGGGGTTTGGAAGAAAATAAGCTTTGTTAACTATTTTTTTCTTCTCTTCTCATCCCATTTGTGAGTTAAATTTGAGAGTTTGCAATTGATTATATCATTTGTGTAATTGAGTCTAAAAGGTTGGGCATAAAAAGTGAAATATACCAGCTTCAATGGTATTTTCACAAGCTATGGCTGGCTAAACTACTCATTTCTAGGATTAGGACGGATCCTTGATAATAATATTGATTTTGCCAATTTCTTATGAGGTTATTCTTGTCTCTTTCATTGCATAATTTTGAGTATATACTTAATCTTAACTTATTTATGCATCTTGATACTAATGTTTAATCATGTTGATTACACTAGTTTAATTTGCTATCTCAAATGAATATTAGAACTTGTAGGGCAATATGACAATCAAGCAATTGGGCTTAAAATTATAGTTGTTGAAATTGAATAATTTATACTAGAAATTAGAAATCAGATGAGTTATGTCTAAAAAGAATGATTCATGCTAAACCATTAGATAAATAATCTCACTTTACAATTATAGTCATCTTTTTAATTTATGCTCTAATGCTTGTACCTTAGGTTGCACAAGAGACAAATTGAATCCTCGTTTGAATTAATAAATTAATATTTGCATCAACAGTGAAATCCAAAATCCTAGATCATTCTCCTACTTGATTTCTCTTCGCTCCCTTGAATCATTTGCTCTTCTTTTGTTCTGTTAATTCATATTGATAATCAAACTCTTATTCTTTATAATCGGAAAGGCTAAATTCAAAGTCACTATTGTCCTCGTAGGATCGACACCTCTATACTCGCTAGTCTACAATTAATCTTGTGCAATTGCAAGTAAAAAGGCTTTTGAAACTAAACATAAAATCCGCATCAATTTTTTGGTGCCGTTGCCGGAGAACAAATAGTGATTTTTACATTGTCGTTTCCTTTCATTTATTTTTCCCCCTTTTTCCTACTAATCTAACAATTTTATTTATTTATTCCCCACCCCCTTCCCTTTTATTTTTATTGTTTCATTTCCCAATGCCTCCTAATCTAACCATTTTAATTTTGTTCTTCCCTGTCCCTTCTAATCTAACTATTTTCGCTATGCCTTCTAACCTAATCTAATCTAATTTAACTCTTTTATTTCTATTATTTTATTTAGTGTATCTAATCTAACAATTCCCTCCCTTTTATTTCATTTTTTGTCTTTTTATTCTTTTTATTCTTTTTTGCTTTGTTTTATTTCTTCCCCCCGTCCCTTCGATATTTCTTTTAGTTTAGTTTTTTTTTCTTTTCCTTCTTATCTCCCTCTTCTCTTTTCTTCTAATTTTGTTTGGTGGTAATTATTGTGGTGATTTCATTTTTTTTCTCTTAGTTGTTTGTGGGTATATGCATGGTAGACGTTCTTTATGCTTAGATATTAAACAATATAATGCTGAAATTGAACACTCTCTTCATAAGATAAGAGTTAAGAAAAAAGAATCTAAGGAAAAGATTATTGAAGAACAAACCCCACCATCTAAGCAACTTAAGAAGTATTTCACTTTTACCACATATGGTTCACCTACAATAACACGTATGCCCACTGTTGTAGGGCCATTTGAGATTAAACATTCTCTTATCAAAATGCTCCCCTCATTTTATGGGCTAGAGTTTGAAAATCCTTTCAAGCACGTTGATGCATTCTTAGTGATTTGTTCCGTTGTGTTCTTAAATAATATCTCCGATGATGCTCTTTGCTTGTGGCTTTTCCTTTTTTCTTTAAAAGATAAAGTTAAAGTTTCATTGGACACTAAGACAAATATCTCCATTTGGGATCAATTGCAAAAAGAATTCTTTAAAAAGTTATTCTCTATTAGTAAATTAACTGCTTTAAGATATGCTATAACCACTTTCTCGCAAAATAAAAATGAAAAATTGCATGAAAGTTGGGAAAGATTTAGAGAGTTGTTGCGAAGTTGTCCTCGCGATGAGGTACCTATGTGGTAACTTGTCCAGAGTTTTTACTGTGGCTTAGATGAGCACAATAGGTAAATGGTTGATGCATCATGTGGTGGTAGTTTCTTGTACAAAACTCCCGAAGCGGCTTGGGAATTATTTAAACATTTGAGTGAGAATTTACACTTGCAGGCCACTTCCTCGCATTCTAATTTGCCTAGGCAATTAGGAAATAGAGGGGGGGTTTAAGAGGTTTCACATTCAACTGATCTTTCTAGTAAAGTGGACAGTTTAGCTAAGAAATTTAATTAATTGTTGCGCATGAACAAGGTGTCTAATGCCCCTTCTATAAAAGAGGTGTGTTCGATTTGTGCTAGTTCCATACATGCTTTTGTTGACTATCCTTATGTTGGTAAGTCTGACTGTGTGACTGAACAAGTAAACGCTACCCAAGGATTTTCTTCACCTAACAACCCTTATTCTAATACCTATAATCATTCTTGGAAGAGTCATCCTAATTTTTCATGGAGGTCTCAAAATGTTAAGAATCCTTAAGCGCAATCTAGCAGTTTTACCCTCCTAGTTTCCAAAACTAGAGATATGCTCCTCCCTCTTGCCATCAAGCTCCATCTGGCAGCTCTGATATAGACAAGGTAATTTTTGCCCCTGGTACCTTGAATTCTGTTGTGCAAAATGTTGTCTCTAAGGTCCAAGGAATTAAGTCTAAAATGCATAATGTTGATTCTCACTTACAATCTATAGCTAAGTTAGAAACCAAACTTGGGCAACTAGCCATGTATAGCTACAGGTAAAAGAGAAGAAGGAAAACTACCAAGTCATTTCATACAGAACCCTAAAGGCCAACAACTTGAACAATTGAAAGATGTAATGGTTCTTAGGAGTGGTAAAGAAGTAATTAACAAGGTAAGTGAGAAAGAACATGATAAAAAGGAAAGGCTTAAGACCATAGAGAATGACCTTGAGATTGAAAAAGAGAATGACCCATCCACTTCTCCTGTTGTGTCTGACCCCATTGTCACATATAAGACAAGGCTTCCTTACCCTCAAGCTTTGGATGCACCATGTGCTTCCAAGAAGGATAAGCAAAGAGACTAAATCCTGAAGACCTTTAAATAGGTTAAGGTCAATCTTCCCCTCGTAGAAGCGATTAGACAGATCCCAGCTTATGCTAAGTTCCTTAAAGACATGTGCACATTTAAAAGGAAATCTAAGGATGATGAGTACAAAAGGTTCTTCTAAGTCAACAAGTAAGCTCAATTTTAAAATGTGGCACTCCACCTAAGTTCAAAGATTGTTGTTAAGCCGAAAATCATGCATTATGTTATTAAATAATCCGATTTTATTTTATATACTATTTCATCTAATTTGCTCTATTTCATATACATTTCAGGACTAGCATTAATTCAATAAAAAGGAGAAGAGAGGACGTCGAAGCTCGGGTTTTCCATGCTTGCCTATAAAGACGGTCCAAAAATAACAATTATGGAAAACATTATTTCCATGATTATTGAGTTTGGCTAGGGATTCAAGACTTGGAGGAAAGCTACAAGTCTTAAGGAAGAAGAAGTCTAAGGAAGAAAGGAGAAGAAAACCCTAATCATAAATCATAACCTTTATCACCATCTCTTGATTTATTCAGCCACGGCAAGCCTTATAGGGCAGCCCATCTATCTCGCACATAAAAGCACCACGCAGCCATCTCCTCCACACGGGCCTACCTTCTTCATGCTTCACTCCTCACGCAAACACATCCCATCATCACGTCCCTCCTCTCCTCTTCATACTTCACGATCACCATCACCTTACATCACCATCATCACCTTCAACACCCCCTTCCTCACCATATAATCCCATCTTCCCCACGGCCTCAAAACCACAGCACATTCACGCCACTTCCTCATCAGTCCATCATAGCCTAGCATCCTCACCCCCATCACGCATCACATCGTCATCATCGTCATCATTGTGGATCACGTCTCACGCTACAATAATGTAGAATAATTGTATTGTTTCTTTTTAGTTTTATTTTCATTTTTTTAAAATTTTAGTTTATTGTTAAACATGAATTATTTGGCTGAATTTTGTGTTGTTATTTTTAATATGAGTGAGTAATTTTTTTTGTGCTTAATATAATCTATTGGAAACCATGCTAAATTGATTATTTTGAAACAAGTTTCATGCTTTATTTGTCTAGTTGATTTATATTCATGATTCTATAGTGTTTAGTATTTATCGTTCGTGATATTCGTATTATATTAATTAGAATGCATGCTAGTTAGTTTAGTAAGCATTCGTATGATAGTTTACAGGACTTTAATACATAAAAGTTATTGTCTTTTAAGCATTAGTATCTCCCTAATTAATCATGGATGGCTCAAACCTATCTCTTCTAATTAGGTAATCGTTATAGATCTTGGTTAAATCGATTTGTTGGTAACTTGGTTAGAAAGTGTTAGAAGATGTTTTTCTAATATGTAATGCTCTAGTTTGATTAAATTCTTGCGTTGGTGTAAGGGTTATCAAACTAGTAGGGTTTATATTAGGGCTGAACCTAATTAAACTATAATATAAGGAAAAACAGAGAAGATCCGCTGGTGGGTGTCTTCTACAGTTTAACTCATTGATAAAATCGACTTGTGTGTTAATGATAAATATTAATTTGCATAGTGGATACAGATTATGCTAAGCATTTTTCACAAATTTGATATATTTTGATAATTATTTGTTTTTTTTAGTAAATTTGTTTGATTTGTCAATTTTTATTCTATAATTATTAGCTTCAATATAAATTCTGTTACCCCCCTCCAAAAGAATAGTCTTTTAGGAGTATCTTGGTAATTTTAGATAGATTAGATTTTGATTTTTAGAGTGGTTATAATTTTAGATTTGAGTTATATTCTATTTTATCATTTGGTTACCAGATTGTTAGAAATTAGGCTAAAAATAGTTGTTTTCTTTTTATTTTTTTCAATGTTTATTCATTCCTAAGGTTTATTTAGTGTCCCAATCTACCTCAATTTAATTTCAAAGTTTGTGGAAATTATTGGATAATTTTTTAGAACTATTTCGTGAATTGGATATGTGCAGGTTTTTATTTCAATAAATCTGAAGTTTTCGTTTTTAATATTTATTTCACGTTTAATAGGTGTTATTGGTTCTAGAAAATTATGTCCTTAAATTTGGGTAATTGTTTTAATTAATTTTGTATTTATATTAGGGCAGTTTATTTATTTTCTAATTTCAGATTTAATTTTATGTTTTATTATTCTGTTGTAATTTTCTGTTTTAATTTTTCTGAAATTAATTGGATACAATTCTGGAGTTATAAGCTTATAAAATTGAAGAATATTAGTTTAGATCACTGTTTCTGATTTTTTTAATATTAATTTTCTGTTTATTATTTTCTGTTTTGATTTTTAGGTGAATATTGAGTTATAATTCTGTTTTTATTTTTCTTGCTTATTTTAGGATAGCTATTTACTATTTTATTTCCAGAATTAAATCCAGACTATTTAGGAGTAATATTGAGGATTTGTCCAGATTTTTATTTGTTAGATTTGATTTATTTTACAAATATAAAGAGAAGAAACAATAAATTAGATTAGTAAAATTATTTAGGATTAAACTAGCTTTTTGATATAATCTTTCCTCGTGGATCGATCCCTACTTTCCTATGGCATAAATATTATTTATAAAATCAAAGTAGCGGTTAAATTTGTAGCTCTACGACAAGCTTTACAATCGCGATGTCTCTACCATTTCATGTTATATAGGCAATAAAAAATTTCACTGGGCACTTTTGGATTTGGGTGCTAGTGTTAATTTAATACCATATTTTGTTTACTTAGGGCTTGTTCTTTTCATGATTCAATTCCAAAATACCAACCTCAACCCACTTCAATATACTTCAACCTACTTCAACCCACTTCAACCGAGTTCAACCTACTTCCACTATTTTGACCAAGTTCAATTTATCACATAAAAAAATTCAACCCACTTCAACTTATTTCAACTCACTTCAATCTACTTCAACCTACCTCAATCTACTTCAACCCACTTCACCCTTTTACCCACCTCAATTTACCCACGAAAAGAACAGTCCCTTAGAGTTAGCATTAGGTGAACTGAAACCTTCCAACTGTACCCTTCGGCTTGCTGATACGTCAGTTGGGACTCCTAAGGGGCGAATAGATGATATCTTATTGCAAATTGATAAAGGATTCTTTCCTATGGCTTTTGTTGTGCTGGACATGGACCCTAGTCATACTTCTAAGCAAATTCCTCTTATTTTAGGACGTCCCCTCCAAGTTACAACTGATGCCACCATTAACTATGGGTCAGGAGTAATGGATGTCGCGATCATGAGCATGAGGGTTAAGCTTAACATTTTCAAAGCTTCTGCTAAACTTGTGTTTGAAGATGAATTTGAATGCTTCTTTGTTGATGTGATTAATGAAATGACTAAAGAAGCTTTACCTATGATTCTGAGTAGTGATTCCTTGCGAACCTGTCTTTCCCATGGGTTTTGAGATTGTTTGACTTAGAAAGTATAATGGATGAGATGGATTTTACACTTTACTCCACTCCTCACCTTGAGTCTTTCTCTTGAGTGTCCACTTATGAACATCTTCCCCCTTTGGCTAGTTCTCCTATGCCACCTTTTGCTGTATCTACACCCAAACTTGAGTTGAAACCTCTCCCTAATTCCCTCAAGTATGTGTTTCTAGGCCCTAAAAAGACCCTACCTATTATATCATCTCTTTTATCTTGTGATCAAGAGGAACAATTGATTTGTGTGTTGTTTAATCATAAGGGTGCTATTGGGAGGTCAGTAGTAGATTTGAAAGGGATTAATCCCATAATTTGTATGCACAAAATTCATTTGGAGGACGATGCCAAACCTGAAAAGCAAATGCAATGCAGACTAAACCCTCACATGAAAGAAGTTGTCTAGAAAGAGGTGGTAAAGCTTTTAGATGCAAACATTATCTATCCTATTTATGATAGTCAATGTGTCAATCCAGCTCAAGTGGTCCATAAGAAATTTGGCATAACTGTGGTGAAGAATACTGAAGGTGAACTAGTTCCCACTAAATAGACCACAGGGTGAAGGGTGTGCATTGATTACAAAAAGTAGAATTCTATTACCAGAAAGGACCATTTTCCCCTCCCATTCATTGATGACATTTTGGAAAAATTAGTTGGACAAAGTTTTTACTGCTTTTCAGATGTGTATTCTGGTTACAACCAAATACCTGTCTATCCTGAGAACCAAGAGAAAACCACCTTTACATGAGCATTAGGTACCTTTTCCTATTGGAGGATGCCTTTTGGGTGGTGTAATGCACCTTCTATATTCCAGAGATGCATGATGGTCATATTTTCTAATTATATTGATAGTTTCATGGAAGTGCTTATGGATGATTTTTCTATTTAGGCTCTTCTTTTGATGTGTGTGTTGATAATTTATCCAATGTGCTAACAAGATGTGAATAAGTAAATTTGGTCTTGAGTTGGGAAAAGAAGTCATTTCATGGTCCAAGAAAGGACTGTGTTCGGACATAAAGTGTCTAAAAGAAGGATTGAGGTTGATAAAGCCAAGGTTGATATGATTTTCTAATTTGCCTGTGCCTTCTTCTGTGAAGCAAGTCAGGTCATTCCCTAGTCATGCTGGTTTCTATAGTAGATTTATTAAGGATTTTAGTAAAGTAGCTCGAGCACTTACTAATCCCTTACCAAAGATGCTCCCTTTATGATTATTGAGTCTTGCATGAAAGCTTTCAAATGCTTCGATCTTTGTCGGTGTGAGCTCCTATTGTGCAGCCCCCTGATTCCTCTTATCAATTTGAAATTATGTATGATGCATCTAATTTTGCTCTTGGGGCTATTTTGGGTCAAAAGGTGAATACAATTCCTCATTTCATTTACTATGCTAGTAGAAATTTAACTGATGCTCAAAAGAATTGTTCTACTGCTGAAAAAGAGTTGCTAGCTGCAGTATTTGCACTCGATGAATTCTGTCCATACCTTTTGTGTTCAAAAGTGATTGTGTTCACCGACCATGCTGCATTAAAACACTTCTTTGCTAAGAATGACACTATACCAAGAATCATCAGATGGATTTTTTGCTCCAAGAGTTTGATGTTGAAATAAAAGGTAGGAAAGGTTTTGAAAATTCAATTGCAGACCACTTGTTTAGGATCTTTACTAATTATATTAATGACTCAGTTGGATTTTCTAACCACATTCCTAATGAGCAACTATTTGCTATGTCGCATGCCCCTCTTCGTTGGTTTGCTCACATTGTGAACTACCTTGGCACTGGTAAGATTCCTTCTCATTCGTCCAAACAAGAGAAAGATAGATTTTTCTCTTAGGGAAGACATTACTATTAGGAAGACCCTTATCATTTCAAACATTGTCCTGACTAAGTGGTACGTAGATAAGTCCCCAAGAGTAAAATTCCTGGTATTCTCACCTTTTGTCACTCTTATGCTTGTGGTGGGCACTTTGGATGTTATAGGGCAACTGCTAAAGTCCTACAAAGTGCGTTCTTTTGGCCCACTCTATTTAGAAATGCTCAACGACTCTATTTTTCTTGTGAGCGTTGTCAATGTATGGGTGCCCTGTCCCATCATGATATGATGCCCTTTTCCCTTGTTCTGATTAGTGAGATATTTGATGTGCTGGGCATCGATTTCATAGGTCTTTTTCCCCCATCTTTTGGCTTCATATACATATTGGTTGTTGTTGATTATGTGTGCAAGTGGGTGGAAGCTTAGACTACTAGGAAAAATGACCACAAGGTTGTGGTCAAGTTTGTGAAAGAATGCATTTTCTGTAGGTATGGTACCCTTAGAGCTCTTATTAGTGATGGTGGTAGTCATTTTTGTCATCGTGCTTTTGAGGTTTTAGTTAGAAAATATTCTATGACTCACAAAGTAGCTACCCCTTATTACCTTCAGACTAGTAGTCAAGTTGCATTGTCTAATCGTGAGATCAAGTCTATGCTTGAGCAAACGGTTCGAAATGATAGGAAAGATTGGTATTTGAGATTGCATGATACTCTTTAGGCCTATCTACTGCTTATAAGACTCTCACAGGGATGTCTCCTTACCGAATTCTTTTTGGTAAGGCTTGTCACTTGCCAATTGAATTAGAAAACCATGCTTTTTGGGCTACTATGGTTTCAATTTTGATATGAAACAAGCGGGTTCTAACCATGGCTTCAATTAAATGAATTGGATGCATTGTGTCATGAAGCCTGTGAGAATGCTAAGATTTATAAAGTCGAAAGCAAAGCTTTCCATGAAAATACGATTTCTCATAAATCCTTTGAAACTAATCAAAAGGTTTTAACTCTAAGCTTAAACTATTTCCTGATAAGTTGAGATCTAAATGGGATGGTCATTTTGTTGTCCAACAAGTGTTTCCCTCTGGGGCGGTTCAAATTTTGGATCCCCAAAATGGTAGAGTTCTTATGGTAAATCGCCAACATTTGTAACCTGTTGTGACTTATGATATTGACCCTGGTTTGATTGAATCCATCAATGTAGTAGACCCTATCCACTATAATTAGTGGATGGGTCCTTGTATTGCTGAACACATAAAACTTAGAACTTGTTGGGAGGCAACCCAATCTTTTTAGGTGAGTTTGAGTCTTTTGTTTTTGGTTTCTTTTTGATGTGCTTGTCTTCTTAGGTGTGATTCTTCACTTGGTTTTTGGCTTTTCTGTGGTTGGCGATGGTTGTAAGGGTACTTTGGGAGTTTCATTGTTGGGTTGATATGGAAATAACTTCCTCATGCTGTCAGGTTATGTTGTCCTTTTCTCCATTTTCCTCTTTCTTAGTGTGTTCTACATTGAGGACAATGTATGGTTTAAGTGTGGGGGGAAGCCAAATTGAAATTTTAAGAAAAATTAAACTTGAAAATCTTTAGGGCAATTTGATTTTTGGAAGAGTTTGAGTGTTCTGATTATGCATGCTCTGCTCTTATTATGTGGATTTGATTTATGTGATGCTCATTGTAGAATATTTCCAGCTTTGACTAGTCGCATGCCAAAATTTTTGTTGTGCCACTATGTAATTTATTTTGAGTTTGATTTAACCCCATTTTTAATGTCACTTTGAGTATTTGATAAGTTTTGAGTTCCCCATTGACTTTTCAATCAATAAATAAAATAAATTGAACAAATTAAGTTTTGATTCTAGTGCCAGGGTTGAAGTTCTATCTCTATTCATATGTTTAATTGCTTGAATATGTACTGAGTGTTTCTCTGAGTATTATGTTTATTCATATCTTTATCCACTCAAGAAAACACATGGGATCAAGTAACTTTTGAAAAATTTAAAATTCAAACAAAAAAAGTTAAGAAAGAGAAAATAATGAATGATTCAGTATTAGGGACTTGATTTTAAAGATGCTCTTGTGATTTTTGTTATGTGGGGTGAAATTTTGTGTTTCTGATTTGCTACTTGGTTTCATTGTGTTCTTAATTTTCCCGAATCTTAGCCTATTGACTTAGTTGAAATTGGAAATCTTTGATAACGAGGTTTAGGTTGGCAGTGAATTGATGTATGTGATTTGGAGTGGGCATTCATAGTTGGATCACTTGATTTACTTCTCTGATGTTATTCTTATTATTCTTGATGGTTTAAATGAATAAATGCATTACTGATGTTCTTTGCTCGAGGGCTAGCAAAGTTTTGGTGTGGGGGAGTTGATAATTCATATTTTAGATGAACTTTTACCCTTCATTTTACCTACTTTTAAGTTTTTGAAATATATTTTAATGTGTAAATAATGCATATTTTATGTAATTTTAAGGTAAAAATTAAATAAAAGAATATCGGTGGAGTTGTTCAACTCTACTCGGATTTTCCACAAGTGCAATACCTAGAGTCCAAGCCCAAGAGATTAGAAAACAAAGAAAGTGAGTAAAGGGTCGTGTGGGTCAATTCTGGCAGTCCAGTTCGTGGCCCGTCCTACATCCCAAACGCCCTACCTAGCCTCCATCTCTTGCTCTCACCGTGTGGGCCATGTGCGACCCACAGCCCAACAGCTCGCCAGCACTAAGCCCAATGGGCAAACCCTCTCTCTCCCTCATCTCCTTCTTTTCATTGGGCCCGGCCCACCCCTCCAATGCCCCTTCCTTTCTCTTCCTCACTCACTAGCCTCTCCCGACCTCTAATCGCCGAGGCCTATTTTCCAACACCCGCAGCCAAACTATCACAACAACCCATTAGCCGGATCAACCCAGGTGCCTTGCTTAATTCTCCACATGAACCAATTGCTAACCTAGTCAAAGTTAATTAATTTTAATGAATTGTTGGCCTAAGACGAGCCCTTTTCGTGCAATATAGTAGCCAGGAATTAATTGAAATTAATGTTCATTAATTTTTGGGCAACAAAAGGGGTTGGATCTCCACTATAAAAAGGGTCAAGGTTGGGGAAAAATACATTCATCCACTCACCCATTCAAGCATCTAAGCCCTCTTTTATCTTCCATGTTCTATTGTTTTTAGAGTTAAAGAGTATTTTGTAAGACAAAACCGTTTGGATTGAGGGATTTGAAGAAAGTAAGCTTTGTTAGCTATTTTTCTCTTCTCTTCTCAGCTTTATTTGTGCGTCAAATTTGAGAGTTTATACTTGATTATATCATTTGTGTAGTTGGGATAGAAAGTGAAATACACCAACTTCAATGGTGTTTTCACAAGCTATGGCTGGCTAAACTACTCATTTCTAAGATTAGGATGGATGCTTGATAATAATATTGGTTTTGCCAATTTCTTATGAGGTTATTCTTGTCTCTTTCATTGCATAATTTTGAGTGTATACTTGGTCTTAACTTATTTATGCATCTTAGTACTAATGTTTAATCATTTTGATTATACTAGTATAATTTGCTATCTCAAATGAATATTAGACCTGGTAGGCTTATATGATGATTATGCGATTGGGCTAAAAATTATATCCACATCAAGTTTTTGTGATCAAGTTTGATATCTAGTTTATGGTCTCATACTTTTTGAAAAACCTTATCTTCCTCCTAATTTAAAATGTCTTATTGTGTTATTTGGGGTTGCCATTGATTTCTATCCTTGCTTGTGATGTGTTATGACTTGCGTAATTTGAGGAAGTTGTTATGTATTTGCGCACTAGGTGCATCTCTCCTTACCGATTTTCTTTAGTGTTTACGTGAGGACAAGTAAAGGTTAAAGCATGGGGGAGGGATGAATGTGATATTTGCGTAGAATTTCATAAGTGTTTGGGAGTTATTTTAGGGGATTTAGATAGTTAATTATATGATTTATGCCCTATTCCTACAATTATGCTTCGTTTCTCTTGTTTGAGATGTGTTTGGAGATTTTAATCTTAAGAACCCAAAGCGTTATGGTAGAATCAGGTTTTTTGAGGCCTTAGGATCAAACAAGATAGCGAAAGAGGCCTAAAGACACCAGACACGGATGCCAGCTTAGGAGGATCAAGGAAAAAGCAAAAAACAAAAAAACAAAAGTGAAGAACTGAGACAGTGTCCACCACAGTCTATCCGTGGTGGTTGCCACGATCTGTGATGGCTCCTATTTCCTCGGGTTTGCTAGATTTCGTTGTGGTTGTTCATGTTCTAAGTGTTTCGACAGTTTTGCAGACTTAATTTTCACCATAAAAAGCTATTTTACGGCCTCATTTTTCTCTATTCCATTCCATTATTCAAGATCCATCATCTAGATTAGGATTTAGATTAGATTAGAGGAAAAGATAGTGAATTGATGTGAAGATTTGCAAGGATTACAACCCGGGCTTGCAACGACGGTTTAAGCGCAATCTTGACTAAGCATTTCTCTTCTCTTATCTTCTCTTTTTTCATTTTAGGATTTATGTTATGTCATTTTGTTTATCTTTTATTGTTTTGATATGGGATTTTTGCAAGCACTAGTTAATTTTCCCAATCTTGTGTTCATCTCTTTGAGTATTTTGGAATTATTGGATTGTTTTATTAAATCCTAGATCTTTATTGTCTTGTGATGAACTTGATCACTTTCTTGCAAGTTTTGGGTATTGGATAAAGAACTAAAAGGTGAAATTCGATGCTTGAATCATATCATTTGACTTGATTTTGTGGAGTCTTAAGAAAGTCACACCAATTGAGAAACAATAGATTTGATAATTGCATACTTAATGAACCCAAACAAATCAAGAGCCCTTGAGAAATGGTAATTGGCTAGATTTAGGTATTTAAGTCACCTTGAAGGAGGATTATGATACTTCAATTGTCATTTTTAAACCAACACAATTGAGGAACAAGTGCTTGATAGATATATAGGTTGAGAGATTGCTTATTTTGCTTAATTGCGTGATTATTTGTCCATTAGATTAGATAGTTGATTACTGCTTAGTCTATCTTAAGGAGATAAAGCCCGTTAGATCTACCTAGTCCTTCTGAGAGACAACCTTGATTTCCTACAATGCCATCTTGTGCTTGCGGCCCTTTCAAAATAGTTCTTGGGTGAACTCTGACTAGAGCATTAAGTAATCACCTGGGAAAAAGTCCAAAGCAAGGGACAAGCCTACATCGAAAAATGGTGAGGTTAGGAAGCCTACCATCAAGATTTAAAAAATTACTATACAATAAAGCAGTGGCTTATGAGCACCATCTACTCACACTGCCAAAGAGCTACCACAACAGAGTGAACAAGCTATGTCATTGAAGGCTTAAGGTAAGCAACCCCAGGGAAAAAAGAAAAGTGACAACACTCTACCATGTAGAGGTAAAGATGCCAAACAGAGGAAGTCTACTATGCATTATAAAGGTCCCAAGCAAACAACTAAATATACCATTGCAAGCCAGCTAGTGCAATAGTGGAAGTAGGCATTGAAAGCATAGGGGCCTCAAAAACACAATGGTGGAAAGAAAGCAAAGTTATCTGATAAGGTTAAACTCATTATGCAGAGTAGTAGTGGCCAAAAAACAAAAAGTACCCCAGCTGTAATGAGGAAGCGCATCCCATTCCTAGCTTACTTCTCGCCGTATGTCATCCAACACAAAGTTAGACAATGAACTGTCTAAAGATGATGTGGTCATATCCGAGTATGTTTTTGGTAATGTTCAAGATGTGGATGAGAGGTAATATCTCTAATAAGTTTTTGTATGATAAGTGATGCTTTTGGCAAAGCAATCTATTTGGTGGTTAATGATCAAAAGTTATATCCTCAGGGATCAGTAGCTATGGGATTGGTGATCAATATGTCATTGCTTGTGTAAATGTTTGTTTCTCCCCTCACACCTTATAATTTAGTGCATTACGATGAGTGATCAATAGGTATGTTACTGGTGATCAACAGTTATGTTATTGGTGGTCAATATTTGATTATTTTGTGTAAATGCTTCGTTCTTCTTGCATGCCCTCTAATTCAGTCATTAGGTGATAAGTGATATATTAGCAACTGAGTGTATTATCTGTTAGTGATCAATGGGTATGTTGTTGGTGATCAATAATTATGCATTTTGTGATGAATTATTATGTTATGTGTGATTAATATGTGATTCTTTTCTATAAATGTTTACATCTTCAGTGCATTATATGGTTAGTGGCCAATAGGTATGTGCTTCGTGATAAATGTTTATCTGCTTGTGATCGATAGCGGTGTGATTTGTGATCAATGGTCATTTACTTGTGATCAATAAGGGTGTGATTTGTGATTAATGGTTGCATATTTGGTGATGAACAATTTTCTGATTGGTGATCAGTGATTATGTGGTTGGTGATTAATTTGCGATCACTTGTGTAAATGTTTACTTCTTCCATCGTGGATTGTAATTCTGTGCTTGGATGATAAGTGATGCATCTAGCGAGTCAATATATTGCTTGGCTATTTATCAACAATTTAACATTGGTGATTAGTGTGTTTTTGGTTGGTGAACATTTAGTTATATGATTTGTGATCAATATGTCATTACTTACGTAAATGTTACATTTTTATTTCTTGATAAGTGTGTAACCATTATTTCATTGGTAGTGAACCTTTCTTTGATGGTTATGATAAGGAGGTAACCAGTTTTATCATGACAACTCTAAAGCTAGGAGAGAAGCTCAAGATGAATGTAATGAACATATAGTCCTACATACTTAACGATTTGGAGAGAAAAAGCGATCTCGCCACTCCAAGCAAACTATTCATTCATCTGATCAAAGTGTAGGTGCATCAAAATTAATTTATTCCTTAATAATTACAGCGTTAGTGATCATAAGTTGAATATTAAGTGATTGAAATATGTACATTAATAAATTTCTCACCACGAATGGTTTGTCTTCAGCGGTAAATTTTGTTGCATAAACATTCGTTATTTGTGTTTGTTGCAACATTACTTTAGCAAAGAAATGTTGAAATTACAATCTTTCGATAGGAGACCGACAAAGACGTTCCTTGATCAAAATCAAACAAGTTAGCTTAGTAAGTCTTGATTCTCAATAAATGCACTTAATACACTTGCCATCTTCAAAAGGGTACTCATTGTTAGTGTTCACTTCTGCTAACCTTTACAAGTGTTTTTTTCTTTTTCCAATAAAAAATTCATAGGTTTTCTTCTCGTACGCCATAGAAGGCATTTCTTGCTTTGCTTGAAGCTGAGGGATGACAAGCTTGAGATCATTGATTACATGATCACAAGAACAGTGTTCAAGTCTACATATGGAGATTTTTTGGAAAAGTTGGTGAGTTTTAAATACTATACTATTTGTAACTATGTTATTGTCATTACAATGTAATTCTAATAGTGTGCAATTCTTGAAAAATTTGTGCGGGGCAAATTACTCAACCATTACTTGGAGGGCATAGAACATCCAATACGAAATATTGTCAAGAAACTAAAGCATACACGCTTGCAGTGTCGTGGAGGTCAAGTACACATGTCATGGATTGTGGCATATTTTGTGTGACACAGGGAGAGCTACTTTGGGGAAGGAGACAAGTGGCTATCTGGATTGAATCCAAACGATATAAGTATCTCACCATAATATTTATTTCCGAACCACACAAAAAATGAGGATGTCAATAATTCATCATGTACTATCATTGTCCTTAGTATCCAAAGCTGAATTATTTGAGGGTGTTATACTGTGGAGACATAGTCAGCTATGAGCATAATAGGGAAGGATTCTGGACAACTAAAAGGGTGAAAGATTGTAAGGAGTTCAAGATTTATCCCAATCTCAAGGATGTGGCTAAGAAGCACCAGGTTTATCCCTACCACATTTCTTTTGTTGCCAATTTGCAACAACCAATAACTATTTTGGAACATTTTGTAAATGATAGTTATGTTTTTGCCCATTATATAACATTTTGTTACTTCTAGGTTTATCGAAATCTATGATTGCACTCAATTTAGGGAGATATAAAGAACGATCACCAAACATGCCTTTGTTGATCACTGAGAGTAGTACTATTTACCACCAACCGTAGTTCTAAAAGTCAATAAGAAATCACCTATTAATCAGTAAGCAAATATAAGTAAGAACATGTTGATCTCCCACGAAAGATTCAACTATCACCATAAATAGTTCTAGCGATCCCCAAACATAGGTGTAGTGATCCACAACTTGCCTTGTTGGCAAGACACTTGGCATCATTCTTTATAAAAACATATGCTGCTATGTTGATGAAATAACAAAATACACATATTAAGGAATATAATTCGCCAAAAATCAACATATTTAAGGTGTGACCATAATAACATGTTTTGATCACCAAAGATAGTTGCAGTGATCACCAACACTGCAACTGTTGATCACCAAATGATATCTTCTATGAAAACATATACTGTGATGTTTGATGAGAATAAAGCACAAGTACAATAGAATACAGGTCTTATAAGAAACCACTCAAAATATTTTTACTGAAAAACTAACATGTTCTTATCACCAAAGATAGTTGTGATGATCAAACTAAAACAACTTATCACCAAACAATAGCTTCTATAAAAACATATACTATGATGTCAGATGAGAATAAAACACAAATACAATAGAATATGGGTCTTCAAAGATATCACTTAGAATATGTTTGGTGACAAACCAACATATTAATGTTGAACACCACAAATAGATATAGTGATCACCTAACATGTTTGTAATTATCATCAAATAGAGCTATAATAATCACCAAAATTGGAATTGTTGATCACCAATTGATATCATTTATAAAAACATACACTATGATTCTTAATAATGATAAACCAGAAATACAAGAAAATAAAAATCATCCAACTATCCGTGACAATATTTTTCATGCAAGACCAACATATTTATGGTGATCACCACAAAAAGGTTTATGATCACCAAACACAACTCTAATTATCACCAAAACGTATATAATTGATCAGCAAATCAGTTTCTAAGTGAGGACATATATTATTACTCTGTAAACACACTCCCACCATTTCATCCGTTGATCATCAAAAGGAACACTAATGATCAATAAAAGCGATCCTACTAATCACTAACTAATACCCACATTCTGGCAAAATCTGAACAATTTGGGGGTTTGTTGAAGATCAATTAGCACTTTTGATAAAGGAAGATAATTTGCAAACAATGGACAATGTCGCAAATTTTAAAACAAAAACCTGTATAAAACCGATTTCTTTTTTTTTTTGTAAAAGAAACACACAATCTATAAATACCCCAGAGATAGTGCACTAGCCTCTCCTTTCCGGATGGTTGTTACTGCCATAGGAAGCAATCTAATTCCAGTTGTGCCACATTCGCACGAATGATTATGGCTCAATGGCCCTTTCAACCACTGTCTCATTCTTCTTCCTCTTCTTTTAGTTATGGATGTTGAGGGTGGATGTATCTCAATGTGTTCTGACACGGCACACCCAAAGTAGGTTTAGAGATTCGTTGCTGCATTACTTGCTGACTCACCACCCATGTCGTTAAGTTGACACTCGACCGAGATCATAAAACTCAACAATGCTGACATTGTTACGAGGTGTGCCTAGCCAAATCCATACACTTGTAAAATTGAGACCACACGTCACCTATTAGCTTATTTGCGTTGCTATTTCTCCACAAGCATATGGCAAAACAACGTATATTGGTGCTTTTGCTGCCGTCTTTGTCCACCTATTAATGATATAAGCTAGAGGAATTTCTCTTTGCAAATTAGATGAGAAAAAGAGCAGCATATGAGCATATGAAATTTCATTCGAGTCGAAGAACTGGCATGAGCACTTGTATTCGGAAGATTCCTCATTATGCACCACATAGCGGATCCTTATTTTGTTTTCATAATTGTGCTTGATCTTATAGGTACGATCGACCTCTACGTTGGTGAACATGGCAGTACATCCGGCCAACGTACATTTGTGTTTGGAACTCATACAAGTTTGAGTGTGTATAGATGTTCCTCGCATGCTTATCAATCTCATGGGTTGTCTTCAGTTCCAGAAATGATGCCAAAGAAGCATTTTCAGCTTTTCGCTCATGCTGGTGTTGTGACCCTACATGTGCACAAATCACATATAGAATTCCGCTAGATTAAGGTTCGAACACGTTAGGGAAGCAAACATAGAATTTTGACTATCGAAATCTAATGTCATCCTCAAAGTACCCCCATGAAGTCCTCCTTAAATTAAACATGCACCCGAAGGTCCCGAATCTCGTATATATGGTATAGTCACTCATTATTGGTTAAGTGAAATTCCTCTGGCATCTCTCCCCAAGACTCCTCGAACTTGCCAAGGGAGTTTGACGCCTATACACATCCCTTGATGTACTCAATGAAATCATCACATTCATTCAACGTTCGGCGCACTTTCTTAAGCATCTTTCTCATGATGTGGCACATACATAATTGGTGGATTGATGTCTCAAAAACATCGGATGTTGCTTGTCTGATCATTGGATCATGGTCGGTGAGTATGGTTTTTGGCCTGTGGCTTCCAGTGGCAACCAGGAAGTTGTTGAATAGCCACTAGAATGACTCCATCTTCTGATCCTTCCACAAACCCACACTAAAGAAAATGAGGTGGTTGTGGTGATTTAATCTGGTGGAGGGGAAAACACCACCGAGTATCTATTGGTCTTATGGGTCGTGTCAAATGACAGGATGTCACGAAATAGGGCGTAGCTTCTTCTTCTTAGAGAGTTCGGCCAAAACACATTATTCAACTTGTTAGTCAAAGAAGTCAGGGTCAACTTCCTTTTTTGTTGTTTAGCATGTCTATAAACATATGCGCATCTTTGATAAGAGCCTTCAGGTTTTTATTGTAATTCTGCAAGTCTTTCTACTCGAATCCAATATTTTCGTACCCACCAACCTATTGTTTTAGGAGCTGATAAACCTTTGACAGTCCATATTAGTTTGAGCATACTTGCATACCATGTCTTTATGCATAGAGCAGGCATTTCTAATTAAAGTGAGAAACTGCCGCCTATTGGGTGTGCACGGGGGTTGAACATGGCCCTTGTGAAATTTGATTATCTCAAACTTCCCACCATCGATCGACCTCAAGAGAATATGTGCTTGGCACCGTTCTCTTATCTCTGCCTGCTTACGCACTTCAACTTTCTCCCTTCAGGACTGTTTCTTGCTTGCAACAAGCTTCGACTACAATTGAAGCAGTTTATGTCGTCTTTGCAAGTTGGCTAAATTCTTCTTTGGGGCACACATACAGTTTCCAATACTTTCCCAACTTATTAATGTTGGTATGACCTGTTGAGTTATTATATTTAAGTTTTGATGATAACAAATCCAAGTGTAAAAATTTGTCCAAGTAATATTGCTCCAAACACGATCTCCAAACAGGCCTAATTGGTGTTTATAATCTTCACTGTGTTAACCGGTTTGCTACATGTGAGAACAAGTCCTTAAAACAGGTTTTACTTGGTGATTCTATATTAAGTCAAGAACGCCATATCGACAGTTGATTGTAAGGCATGTTCCTGAACTCTAGCAATGCAAAGAACAACCTCAGCAAACAAGGTGGCCTTGGTGTTCACAGCAGCTCTACAAATCTTGGACAAGATGACTGGTTCAAAACAAGAAGTCTTGGGTATATAGGTTTATTTATTTAGACTCTTGTTAATATGCCAATATTGAAAACGCTTTTTAAACACCTCTTGAATCGGTATTTGCGCTAAGTGTTTCAGAACACCAGTTGCGAACAACCCTGCAAACAGGGTGTCTAGGGTGTTTTTGAACTGAAGTGGCCATACCCGGTTATCTTTGAAAATTCATTTCGGTTGGCCAAGATCTCCAGAATACTTTCTTTAAACTTCAAGATTGCTATTTTTCTGGAAACGATATTTCTTGAAAATATTATGGGAGATTTGAGAAAATAGGTTTTGGGAGGTTTGCCAAAACTAAAAGATTCCCTTTGCCTATATTTTCGGATATGATAAAATTTTAAAAGCTGAAGATTTCTGGTTGCCTTTTGTATCTTCTTCACGGCTATGGGAAGATAAGGGTTATCTCTAAAGATAACAAATCCCTTATACTTTGGGAAAAACTTGTCACTAGCCGTTAGGGAGTATCTTTTCTTGAAAATTGTTTTCCATACTTAGCTGATTCTTTTGGTCTTGACCGTTGGATTTTTGTGTATAAAATCTCAGCTCTTTTACTCCCACAACGAGTAAGAAAAGAAAGCAAGAGAAAAACTAGAAACACACAACATACGCAAAAAGGAAAAATTCAAAAGTGGTTTTCTAGTGAGAAAATTTTTTCGAGCTACTCTTCAGAAAAGAAAACTGACACAAGTTGCGTTTAAACTGAGCTTTCAATATATTAGCATACTAGGACTTCATTGTACCTTACATCTGCTTAAGACAGAAGCACCCAGTAAGGTGTTTTGTAACCCTGATCTTGAATCAGAAAAGTGAGTGAGCGGTCCTCAGTCGTGTGGACTTTGGACGTGTCCAATCTGGTGAGATTTGGACGTGGTGTAACCTGTCTTAGGGAAGAAAGTTAAGTGGTTGCAAGTTGTAACAAGGTGTGTTGCATTTGTAATGTTTGAAGCCCGATAGTGAAAGTGGTTAAATCCTACACGAGGTAGGTCGTGGTTTTTCACACCTCAGTTGGGCTAGAGGTGTTTTCCACGTAAAAAATTGTGTGCTTTATTTTTCGCATTTATCTTGGTGATTTTCGCATTTGCAATATTTGAGAACACCCTCTGCAAACAAGTCACAAGGGTGTTTGTTATTCACAACGTGAAAATCAGACACCACAATTCACCCCCCTCTTGTGGTAGAATGCTCACGATCTCAACAAGTGGTATCAGAGCAGGTTCTCTCACAAAAGGCTAACACCTTGAGAGATTTTGAAGATGAGTACACCACAAGGAATTCTTGAAGGGAAATCCATCACTTGTCCACCCTATTTCAACAGCCAACATTATAGTTGGTGGAAGAATAGGATGGAAAACTATATTCAGGCAGAAGATTATGAGTTATGGATGCTCATCAAGAACGGGCCCCTTGTTCCCACCAAGGCGCTTGAAGATGGTAAGACGGTTTCCAAGGAACCTAAAGAGTTTGATGCTGAGATTATAAGAAAATGGAAAAAAATGCTAAGGCCAAGAAGCTACTATATCTTGGCCCAGGACCCGATGAATACACTCGCATCTCTGAGTGTGAATCAGCCCAAGCTATCTGGAACGCCCTGCAAGTTGCTCATGAAGGTACGAGTCAAGTTAAACAATCTAGAATTGAGCTACTTATGCGACAATATGAGTTGTTTGATATGGGTGATCGTGAGACTATGATGGATATGTATACACGGTTTACCCACATCACGAACGAGTTAAAATCCCTGGGAAAATCTTTCACCACTGAAGAGTTGGTGAGGAAAATCCTCAGAATTCTAGCTCGTACGTGGGAGGCCAAAGTAACAGCCATCCAAGAGGCTAAAGACATGAACAAGATCACCCTCGACGAGTTGATTGGTAATCTCCAAACCTATGAACTCCGAAAGAACTCACAACAAAAAGATGAGCAAAAGAAGGATCGTGGGCTTGCCTTGAAAGCACATGAGGACACTGACTCTGACCTTGAAAATGAAGATATGGCCTTAATGACTAGAAAATTCAAGAAATTCTTCAAAAAGGTCAAGGAAAACAACAAAAGAAAAGACTTCAGTAAGTCCAGAAACACCCCCAAAGAAAAGGTCACAAGGTGTTTCAAGTGCGGCACACCAGATCACTTAGTTAAAAATTGTCCTCTGCTTCGAGAAGACCAGATGCCCGAACACCTTCGAAAACAGGGTCGAAAACACCCTGTAAACAATCTAGGGAAGCGATTCTCGAAAGCTATGCCGGCTGCTTCGGGAGATTCCTCTAAGGATGAAGGAGAATCTGAAGCTGAAGAAGAGGTCGTAGCACTGATGACACAAAGTGATTCAGATTCAGATGATGAGTCAACAATCAGTTTCTCAAATCTCAAGAACAAGGTACATGGTCTTAACAAAGCCACTTTAGAAGAACTTCTATATAATTTGATAGACACCTGTGCTGATCTAAAAAGAGAAGTTCGTGACCTCGAGCTTGAAAATGAAATTCTTAAAAATGAGAAACTCAGTTTACATGAGAATATTAACGTGCTTAGAGAAGATCTCTTTCTAAAAGAAGGCGATTATACTCAAGTAGAGAAAAAACTCTCTCAAGTGGAAGAAACAGTTGAATCCCTGCTAAATGAAAAGCAGATCTTGAATGCTACCATAGAAAAATTGGAAACTGATCTTGCCACAAACAAACGCTGGAACAAATCCTCACAAGCCCTTGATTGGCTAAACACTCATCACAATAGAAACAAAAAGGGACTTGGTTACAAGTATAAACGGACCGTTTACCCAATACATAGGAAGTATGTGGGATTACCTGAAAACATCATTTGCTTTCATTGTGGTAAGACGGGTCATTATAGATACACTTGCCCTTTAAGAAAACATGCCAATGAAAAGAATGAAAGGTATGTGAAACAAATCTGGATTAGAAAAGATGAGCTTTACATGTCTAAAAGAATGGGACCCAAGTGGATCTGCGTTCCCAGAACTAGCCCGTGATTTGTTTTGCAGGCTGAGGTGAGAGAGAACAACCTTACGAACAACTCCACGAACACCCTTGAGAACAGGCAGTTGTGGTTTGTTCATAGTGAGTGTTCACGGCACATGACTGGTGAAAGATCAAATTTTCTCTCACATACAGCTTTGAATGGTGGGAGTGTAGCATTTGGAAAGAGCAAGTCTGGGACAATTGTCGGTATAGGTAATATTGGTAAAACTCTGTCCCACTCAATTGATAATGTGCACTTAGTTGATGGGTTCAAGCACAATTTGCTAAGTGTGTCCCAACTGTGTGACAAGAAGAACCTAGTACTGTTTTCAAAAACACGTTGCTTGGTTGTGAATGACTACACAGGAGATGTTGTGTTGAGGGGGAAGCGATGTCAAAATGTTTATAAAGTTTGTATTTCCACTCTTCCCCAAAATAATCTGACTTGTTTAAATGCATTAAATGATGATATAATGCTATGGCACAAGAGACTAGGTCATGCAAGCCTGTCCTTGTTAAACAAACTTGTTTCCAAAGATTTGGTTGTTGGACTACCTTCCATCAAGTGTAATGATGACAAGGTATGTGAAGCTTGTGCAAAAGGAAAACAAGTCAGATCTTCTTTAAAATCTAAAAAGTGTGTAAGCACTACCCGACCTCTTGAGTTATTGCATATTGATGTATGTGGTCCCATGAGGATAGCTAGTAGAGGAGGGAAAAGGTATGTGCTTGTAATAGCGGATGATTACTCTCGATTTACTTGGACCCTGTTCTTGGCCTCCAAGGATGAAACTTTTGAGAATTTCATTGCCCTTCTCAAAAAGATTGAAAAAAGAGTAGGACACTCATTAGTTAGCTTGAGGTCTGATCATGGTACTGAATTTGAAAATGCAAGTTTTACAAAATTTTGTAATGAACATGGTGTTGATTATAACTTCTCAGCCCCGAGAACACCCCAGCAGAATGGGGTGGTTGAACGAAAAAATCGTACCGTAGAAGACATGACTAGAACAATGCTTATTGCTAGTGGTCTTCCTAAGAACTTTTGGGCAGAAGCTTTGAACACATCATGTTACATTATAAATAGATGCATGATTAAACCCATTTTGAACAAAACTCCTTATGAACTTCTTAAAGGCAGAAAACCCAACATTATGCATCTAAGAACATTTGGTTGTAGATGTTTCGTGCATAACAACGGGAAAGATGCCATAGGAAAGTTTGATTCAAGGAGTGATGAGGCAATATTTCTTGGTTATTCCTCTCACAGTAAGGCATACAAAGTCTTTAACAAAAGAACCTTGTGTGTTGAGGAAAGTGTGCATGTGTTTTTTGATGAATCTAACTCTTTGAATGAGAGTAATGCACAGGATGAAGAGTTTGAATTAGGTCTTGTCCAAAAGGAATTGTTGAACCAAGAAAAACAAGGTGAGAACACCCTGAAGAAAACAGGTACAGAAGTTGTTCCTCAAAACGACAGGCAAGGTGAACATCAAACAGGGGGAAACACCGTTGAACCCTGTTCGGAACCATGTTCTTCAGGAACCAGCTTGCAAACAGGTGCAGAAACAGGATCAGGAAGTGTTCTTGAGCCTGATCCTACACACACTTCAGTTAGAACAGAACATGTGTCTGTGGATCCAATTAATCCAAGACCATGGAAGCACCATAGTTCGCATCATCTTGATCAAATCTTGTCAGATATTAATACTGGAGTGCAAACTAGATCTAAACTTAAGAATTTTTGTGCTTTCTATGCTTTTCTTTCTAACATTGAGCCAAAAAGTGTGAATGAAGCCCTTGTAGATTCAGATTGGATCACGGCTATGCAAGAAGAGCTTCATCAATTTGAAAGAAACAAAGTGTGGCACCTTGTACCTAAACCTGCAGATAGAACAATCATTGGAACCAAGTGGGTGTTCCGAAATAAGCTAGATGAGTCAGGAACAGTCACTAGGAACAAGGCAAGGCTGGTGGTTCAAGGGTACAATCAAGAAGAAGGGATTGATTATGAGGAAACCTTTGCACCAGTTGCTCGAATTGAGGCTATTCGAATCTTAATAGCCTTTGCAGCTCATATGGAAATCAAGCTATATCAAATGGATGTGAAAAGTGCATTCTTAAACGGATACCTTAAAGAAGAGGTGTATGTCAAACAACCCCCTGGTTTTGAAAATGGTGATTTTCCAAATCATGTTTTTAAACTTGACAAAGCACTTTATGGTTTAAAACAAGCTCCAAGAGCTTGGTACGAACGTTTGTCAAGCTTTTTACTTGAAAATAATTTTAGAAGAGGCAAGGTAGACAATACCTTGTTTCTAAAATCAAAGGGGGAACATTTATTGATTGTTCAAGTATATGTCGATGACATTATATTTGGTGTAACTCATCATGATTTATGCAATGAATTTTCAAATATGATGAGGAGTGAGTTTGAGATGAGCATTATGGGTGAGCTTAACGTTTTCTTAGGCTTACAAATCAAGCAAACTCCAAACGGCACCATGATCCATCAACAAAAGTATATCAAGGAGCTACTTAAGCGTTTTGGGATGGAGTTGGCCAAACCCATAGACACTCCTATTTCTCCTTCAACCAAGTTGGTTATGGATGATGGGAGTCCCTCAGTTGAGGAAAAACTCTATAGGGGCATGATTGGGTCACTCCTATACCTAACAGCTAGTAGACCGGATATTATGTTTAGTGTTGGTTTATGTGCCCGTTTTCAGTCTAGTCCTAAAAAGACTCATCTTAAGGCTGTTAAACGGATACTAAGATATTTAAAGCATACACCTGATTTAGCTCTATGGTATCCTAGAGGTTGCAATCTTGATCTTGTTGGATATGCTGACGCTAACTGTGCAGGTTTCCTAGTTGATAGAAAGAGTACCTCAGGTATGGCTTATTTTCTTGGACCTTGTTTCGTATCTTGTGCTACCGAGAAGCAACATTCAGTTGCCATGTCCACAGCAGAAGCTGAATATGTTGCAGCAGCTTCATGTTGTGCTCAACTGTTGTGGATAAGACAACAACTTAAGGATTTTTGTGTTGACACTGGATGCATTCCGATTTTTTGTGATAATACTAGCGCTATTAACATTGCCAAAAACCCATGTCAACACAAAAGAACAAAGCATATTGACATTCGACATCATTTCTTGAGAGATAATGTTGAAAAGGGTTTAATTTCTATGAATTTTCGCTCAACGGAAAATCAAATTACTGATATATTCACTGAGGCACTAGCTAGAGATCAATTTGAGAGAAACAGACTGGAATTGGGGTTGGTGAAAACACCCTGAGAACACCTGTTCTCAGAGTTAGATCAAGCTGACAAAAACACCTTATAATACCTGTTCTATCTCCTTGTTCGCAATTCTTGTTATCAAAAAGATGGTCTATGCTTAAGGAATATGTATAGTGTTGTGTGCTATTATGATTATATACTGCTTTCTTGGGAGATGGAGAAAGAGTATTCATGACAGACCTTGGAATGAGAGAAGCATGTTCAAGAATAGGCAGCTCGAACAGGTATGCCTTAATTGCCATTATTGTATGCTACCTGCTTAAATTCGAGGTGTTCCCTAGGTGGCCCTTCATAACGGGTGGGGAGTTTAAAAAACCCCCGTGCGTGCGTCTGTCTTCCCCTTCTTGCTCGCTCTCTCTCTCTCCTCCGTTCTTGTTTTCAAACCATAGCAAAACCCTCAAAACCCGAAATTCTTCCTTGCGATAATGGCTTCCAAAACTGAGTCCTCATCAATCTCTGAGAGTAACAACCTGATTATACCCTCAATTCCGGCTCCTCCTCGCCCAATTATCCACACAATCTTCGGGTATCTCACTCGGTTAAACCTCAAAAGTATTGGGCCTGAGTTGAATGACATTCCATACTCCTTTGGTTGGAAATTAGGGGTGTATGTGGGAATAATGCCTTGTTCCATGCCGGAAACAACTCAAAGAACAGGGGATGCGTTCTTCGATGATCTGTTCATGGATCTGAAGAAGGACTCTGATGAGAAAACAGGAGAAAATTCTGTCTAAGAGGATGACTCTGTTCCTCTAGTCTCTCGAACTGGAGAGAAGAGGAAAAGGGTAAAGATGGTGGCTAGGCGCACCCGAACGCCAACAACACGACCACAACCAAGGTCTCGCCCCTCTCTAACTTCCTCTTCTCCTCCTTCTCAACCTTCTCGCAAATCTGCGAGAATTGTTTCTAGATCGACCCCCAGATCCTCTAAACCCTCTGCTCCTATCATCAAAGAGATTTCCTCTTCTACCAAAGGGTTCTCGAGTTCTAACTCTGAAGACACCACCTTCAAACAGGGGACACCGGTGTTTTCCGAGTCCTCTGAAGATCAAGCCCCTCCAAAATCAGCCACTAAACCTGCTGTGAAGCCCTCTCCTGCAAAAACACCTGTCAAGCGAAAGCCCAGAACAACCCCCCTACCAGAAGCTACCACCTCTATTCCTGCCCCGAAACGCCCAAAGCAGTTCACTCCCTCTCCTATGTCTAACAAACATGCGCAGTTGCTTAAGCGCAATGTCGTCAGGGGGAAGGTAGTGTCTGTAAGCTTTTTTGAGGAACAAGGTCTGGGGGTGTTCTTGACCAAGCTTCGAGCCCAAGGCTGGCTTGAGTTGTTTGCAAGCACCCAACAAGGGTGTTCTGTGGCTGAGTTGGCTGAGTTTTATGCCAATTGCGAGGTCACCGAAGGGGTGGTGACAAGTTTAGTGAGTGGGCAAGGCATCAAGGTTGATGCGCCCACACTTGGGAAAATTCTGGGAGTACCCTCACAAGGCTTTGCTGTGTATGTGAGGGAAGACAAAACAACCCTGGAACCAGCCAGGCTCCTAGAGGTGTCCAAACGCCTCAGTCAGAAACAGGGTCTGAAAACACCCTCATCTGTAAAAAAGGGTGATCTGATCCCTATCCACCAACTCCTTTTCATGTTCGTCATTAAGAACGTGATTCCAAGGGGTCAAGGGAGAAACTCATCAGACCTTTTTGATCAGTGCCTGGTCGACTTCTTTGATAGGGAGGAACCCATAAATCTTCCGGCTATTATGATTCGCCATATTGGGCGAATTGCGAACACCACCCAGGCTCATGATCTCGGGTATGGGTTTCTGCTGACAAGGGTGTTTGAGCACTTTGGGATAGTGCTTACACTGAGAGTAGCAGCCCAAACCATTGATGAAATCGGGGTTGATACCCTGCTAGGGTGTGGCTATGAGATCGGCGAAGGGTCAGTCTCCAAATAGGGTCGTCGACCACCTCGACCACCTGTTTCTGAGCAACCTTCCATCAAGGTTGAGGCTGTTCTTGAGGACAATGCTCCCCTCAAGGATGAGCTCTCAGCTGTCAAGGCTGCTCTTGCTGAGGAACAAGCCCTCTCTGCCGAACGCCATGAAGACTTGCTTGCTCTTCTCTCCACCCTTGCCCCCAGCATTCCTCCTCTGCAATCGAAACCACCCCCTGCCGCCTGATTGTCTAGGCTGTTTTTATTTTTATTTTTGTTATTTTCCAATTGGACTGCTTTGCTTATTAATGAAATATCTACTTGCAGTCTCTCTTGCTTGTTGTTCCTTATGCTTTTCACTATGTTGTTCTTGCTTTTTCATGATGCCAAAAGGGGGAAGAAGAGTGAAAACCTATTATTGACAATGTATGACGATTGAATGTGACAATGTATGCGAATGAACCTGACCAACCTGACCTTGACTTACGTGGATCCATTTTTTGGTTTGTCAATATGGTCACTTATCCCTATCAGCATTCATCTTTTGTTTTGTCAATATGGTCACTTGGTTTGTCATCATCAAAAAGGGGGAATTTGTTGAGTTATTATATTTAAGTTTTGATGATAACAAATCCAAGTGTAAAAATTTGTCCAAGTAATGTTGCTCCAAACACGATCTCCAAATAGGCCTAACTGGTGTTTATAATCTTCATTGTGTTAACCGGTTTGCTACATGTGAGAACAGGTCCTTAAAACAGGTTTTACTTGGTGATTATATATTAAGTCAAGAACGCTATCTCGACAGTTGATTGTAAGGCATGTTCCCAACCTCTAGCAATGCAAAGAACAACCTCAGCAAACAAGGTGGCCTTGGTGTTCACAGCAGCTCTACAAATCTTGGACAAGATGACTGGTTCAAAACAAGAAGGCTTGGGTATATAGGTTTTATTTATTTAGACTCTTGTTAATATGCCAATATTGAAAACGCTTTTTAAACACCTCTTGAATCGGTATTTGTGCTAAGTGCTTCAGAACACCAGTTGCGAACAACCCTGCAAATAGGGTGTCTAGGGTGTTTTTGAACTGAAGTGGCCATACCCGGTTATCTTTGAAAATTCATTTCGATTGGCCAAGATCTCGAGAATACTTTCTTTAAACTCCAAGATTGCTATTTTTCTAGAAAGGATATTTCTTGAAAATATTACGGGAGATTTGAGAAAATAGGTTTTGGGAGATTTGCAAAAACTAAAAGATTCCCTTTGCTTATATTTTCGGATATGATAAAATTTCAAAAGCTGAAGATTTCTGGTTGCCTTTCGTATCTTCTTCACGGCTATGGGAAGATAAGGGTTATCTCTTAAGATAACAAATCCCTTATACTTTGGGAAAAACTTGTCACTAGCCGTTGGGGAGTATTTTTTCTTGAAAATTGTTTTCCATACTTAGCTGATTCTTTTGTTCTTGACCGTTGGATTTTTGTGTATAAAATCTCAGTTCTTTTACTCCCATAATGAGTAAGAAAAGAAAGCAAGAGAAAAACTAGAAACACACAACATACGCAAAAAGGAAAAATTCAAAAGTGGTTTTCTAGTGAGAAAAATTTTTCGAGCTACTCTTGAGAAAAGAAAACCGAAACAAGTTGTGTTTAAACCTTATTATATTATATTTGAGTTATTATATATATATATATTTAAGTTATTATACACATCTATATTGTAATTTATTATATATTGTTGAGTTATATATTGTTGAGTTATTATATACATACACATCTATATATAACAAATCCAAGTGTAAAAATGTGTCCAAGTAATGTTGCTCCAAAGGCGATCTCCAAATAGGCCTAACTGGTGTTTATAATCTTTATTGTATTAACTGGCTTGCTACATGTGAGAACAAGTCTTTAAAACAGGTTTCACTTGGTGATTCTACATTAAGTCAAAAACGCCATCTCGTCAGTTGATTGTAAGGCATGTTCCTGAACTCGAGCAATGCAAAGAACAACCCTAGCAAACAAGGTGGCCTTGGTGTTCACAGCAGCTCTACAAATCTTGGACAAGATGACTGATTCAAAACAAGAAGTCTTGGGTATATAGGTTTTATTTATTTAGTCTCTTGTTAATATGCCAATATTGAAAATGCTTTTTAAACACCTCTTGAATCGGTATT
>JACYFF010031957.1:84644603-84658229 GCA_017589665.1 Selenicereus undatus | reverse complement strand
TATATATATATATATCTCTGTGTGTGTGTGTTTGTGTGTATGGACACAAAACAAACACATACACACACATATATACGCACACACACACACACACACGTGTGTGTGTGTGTGTGTGTATTTGTGTGTGTGTGCGTGTTGTAGCCCATGAATTGCAAAAGTAAACCGGAAGTGTAACCGTAGTTGCAACACTGTGCGAGTCATCCATAGATATTCGTTGGGTTAATTTTAAGAATTAACCACTAAGCTAGTCTGAAAATAGTTTAACAAGAATTAACTTCCAATACTTGCAAGTAACCTAACAAAAAAACCTAATAAAAACTGTAAGAGAGGAGAAAAAACGTACGTTGATTACTTAGAGTTACTGGATGTAGAAAATTCAAAGCTTGAATGAGAGATCACTACAGGACTTCAACATCGATCAATTGAAACTTGAACAGTAAAAAAACAAATGAATTTTTTGAAAGAGTGAAAACTGAAGCTAGTAAACTTGAATTAAACTAACATTAAAGACTTTGGATTGAAACTAAAACTAAAGAAATTGAAATTCGAGAATTCAATTCAACTTCAAAGAATAGTAAGAGTCATAATAATATCTTAAGTTCTAAATTAATTCTATTAGAGGGAGGCGGAGAATTTGATGATTTGCAAGTGCCGCTAAAACCACCTATTTATACTAGTGCCAACCCCTAACTTTCTTAATTATATTAGAATTCCTAATGCCCAAGCTGATATTCTCACCTTCCTAATTACAATTAATTTCCTATTCTAATTGGAAAAAGACCTGGAAAACTTCTTTCCACATTCCTACTGCCTCTGAAATTTAGTTGATATGCTGATGTTGTTGTTGGTTTTCAAACATGGGCTTCGTTTTCTAGCGTGAGGATGAAAAGCGAATTGGGTGCTTCGTCAATGGACTGGGTCGTGCATGGAAGCAAAACCAGGCTGATGCAGAAACTATGAAGAGATGAACACTTGGAATTGGGCCACGGTTAAGGCAAAGCTGAGCCCACATAGAGGAGTTGTTGTTGGGATTCGGTTGGTGGTCTACAAAGAAGAAAAGAATGCAGGAGGAGTCGGCGCATGCTTGTGCCACAGATGACAAGTAATCAGGCCCAAATGGAGCCGTACTTTTTCCGTTTCTTATGATTTTGACAAGTTGAGCCACAAGAGCAGGAGCAAGCCCATGGAGAATATGAGCACTAGGTCGCTGATCCTGGGTAGATCATGGTGCATGTTGGGCTGCAGATTCATGCTGAAGACGAGTCGTGGATACTACCTCCTATGAAGCTAGGTGTGGCTAGACTTTCTCTTTTCTTCTCTCAATTGGGTTGTGTCTTATGATTAGGCCCATTTAACTTTATTCTGGCTCGATTTATATTCTCCTTATTTCAACTTCTTCGTTGTGTGCCTTTTTACACCCATTATTTTATTACATCTTTATTTCCTACAAAATTCTAAAAACCAAATAAAACCCAAAAAAATAATCCTGATTACAAGTAAAAACTAAGTTATTAGAGGTACTTAAAAAAACACTTTCGGTGTCCAAACAAATACCCGCACACGAAGATTTTGCTAGCCCTTGAGTAAAATAAAGGGGCAAAAAAAACTCAGTGTAAGACACCTAACTTACTTTTGTCTCGTGAGGGTTTATAAAAGTTATACACATAAAATCTTTGAAAAAGAAAAAGAAAAAGAAAAAATAGAAAATGTTTCTAAATTTTTCAAGTGTACTCCAATATACACAAAAGGAAAATTGTACAAACTTGATCAACACATGACCCTTATAACCCAAACATGAGATTATGCCCAAGCATAGTGTGCATATCTAGACTCTTAGCCTCCAAACATGGCATCTATACACCAATTTTTCACCCCACATACCATCAAAATAATGAGTCTATCACAATGCGCTATGCGAAAGTGTACCATCACCTTAGGAGCCAACCTTACCATAGTTTGACTCAATCCCACTTGATTACTTTATTGATCATTTGACTTGGGAAGCAACCCTTCCCAGTAGTAATATTGTTTTAAAGGGTAGCATCCTGTAGCGCATGCCTTGTAGAGGGATTTGTCATTCCTGACCCTTTAGCTTTTTATTTTGATTTTTCTTCTTCTCTTTTTTTTCTTTATTTTTTTTTAACTTTTTGGCTACATAAGAAAGACAAGTAGGAAAATCAAACCAAGAAAGCCTAAAATCCTAAGATAATGGTGATATATAAATGAGGATGAGGCTTTACATTATAATGGGATGACAGTGTGAGAATTGGGATATGGAGTGACACACTTTGAACTAAGGTCTATCATGCACACTACACTTACATACAAACCAATAATAGGTCACAAGGGGTCATAGTTAATCAAGATAGAGTAAGTTCCCATAGTCACACAAAAATAGAAAATCTTTTTGTTTCTTTCAAAAAAAATATCTACCTTTTTCCCAATTTTTTCCAAAATTTTGAAGCATGGCTTCCCCTCTCCTACCCCATGATGATGCAATGTCTGCATTATGGGGAAAAAGGGACATCTAGGATATAAAATAAAGGAAATAAAAGAAATAAAAGAAAGGCTAAAAAGGAAATGATATACATAATATACAAGGGGTAAAATGATAACACTAGATCGGATGCTAAATGTACACGAACTACCTCACCACCCATCAGTAATCAGTAGGTGGTTCTTAGACCATCAGACACTCTATATCATCCTCTGTGTGGAACTCTATAACTATTTTGATTTCTCACCGTTAACCTTTTGCTTAGCCTCAAAAGCAGGATCTTGTATCTACAGTGTACTATAAGGGAACAGGTTAGTAATAACAAAGGGACCTAAGCTTGCCTACGAATAAGTCCAACAGCGAATCATACAAGACCAATTTCATGCATGGCGAAAAGTCCTTCTTAAGAATCATTATGGCATGAACTAACTTTGCCCTCTCCTTGAACAATCTAGCACTATCATATGGCTTAGCTCGAATCCCATCTACCTCACTTAACCGCAATCTCCTCTCCTCACTTGCTGCAGTAAGACCATAGTTGATGGTCTTAAGCGCTACCAAGCTAGATGTTGAACCATAATTTGGAGATGACAAGGCTTCCTGTAGACTACCCTACAAGATGACATACCCAATGGTATCTTGTAAGGCGTCTTATAGGCCCATAAAAAGCTTGTCGGCCCAATCCTTCCTATTTTTGTTGACAGTTTTCTCTAAAATCTGCTTGAATTGCCTATTTAAAACCTCAACCTATCCACTAGTTTGGGGATGATAAGGAGTGGCTAGCATATGGATAATAGAGTACCGTTTCATTAACGAATCAAAAGATCGGGTATTTAAATGTCTACCCTGGTCCTCAGAAAGTTCAACCCCAACTTTAGCCTCATTAGTCCTAGTGGGAATAGCCTTAACACACTTAGACACATAATCAATAGCTACCAAAATATACTCAATACTAAAAGAAATTTGGAACAGTCCCATAAAATCTATACCCACATCAAAGATCTCAACTACAATAATGGGGTTGAACACCATATCCCTCCTAGTGATACGACCTAACTGCTGACATTTAGGGCATCTCCTACAGTACTCATGGGCATCTTTGAATAAAGTGGGCTAATAAATCCACACTAAAGTGGTATGACTACCGTCATTTTTTCACTAAAGTGTCTTCCACAGGCTTGGTCGTAATAGAAAGACAACATACTCCAACCTCAAGATCTGGAACCATCTCCACACAATCTGATCAGAGTAATATTTGAACAACTAAGGATCATCTCAAATATAGCATTTCACTAAGTGTAGAAATCTATCCCTATGATGCTTATTCCAGCCCTCAAGATCATACCAATAACAAATTAGTTTACAATATCAGCATACCAAGGGTCAGACTGAACCATAAATAATTGCTCATCAAGGAATCACTCAGAAGTAGGGATCTGAGTACCCCTAGCACATACTATTCTAGACATGTGGTCAGCAACAGGATTTTCAGAACTCTTCTTGTCTATGACCTCACAATCAAACTCTTATAGAAGAAGCATCCATGTCACAAGTCTGGGCTTAAGATCACTCCTTGAAAGATGGTGCTCAAGTGCAGCACGATTAGTGAAAACAATGACATGAGAACTAATCAAGTAAGGTCTAAACTTTTCAAAGGCAAAGACCATAGCGAAGAACTCTTTCTCAGTCACAGTATAGTTCATCTAGGAATCATTTAATGTGTGGCTGGCATGCTAAATCATGTGGGCTTTCTTTTCAATGTGCTGTCCTAAAACAACCCTAACAGAATAGTCAAAAGCATCACACATCAACTCGAAAGGCTTGCCCCAGACGGGAGGATTTATAGTAGTGGTTAGGGCTTCCTTCAGCGCAGTAAATACCTCTATGTACTCCTCAGAGAAATGATAGGGCACATTATAAGCTAAGCGGTTGAACAAGGGCTTAGCAGTCTTGCTAAAGTCCTTAATAAATCTCTGATAAAATCAAGCATGTCCAAGAAAAGACCTAACATCTTTACACGAGTGGGAGGGGGGAGATTAGCAATCAAATCAGTTTTGGTATTGTCAACCTCAATACCATCACTACAAATCACCTGGCCTAAGATAATTCCCTTTTTCGCCATAAAGTTGCACTTTTCCCATTTCAAATTCAAATATTTTTCCTTACACCTTTCTAGAACTTCCCTTAAACTAATCAAATAATTATCAAAAGATGACCTATATATAAAAAAATCATCTATGAAACTCTCCATACATGATTAAATTAAATCAGATAATATAGAAATCATGCATCTTTAGAAAGTAGCAGGAGCATTACATAAACCAAATGGCATCCTCCTTAAGGCATGTGTGCCGAATGGCAGGTAAAAGTAGTATTTTTCCAATCCACTAGAGCTATAGAGATCTGGGTATAGCCAGAGTAACAATCAAGGAAACATTAATATGAGTGTCCAGCTAACCTTCCTAACATCTGGTCTAAAAGCGGAACTGGAAAATGGTCTTTTCGAGTAGTAATATTGAATTTTCTATAATCAATACAAACCCTCCACCCAGGCTGGACTCAAATTGGGATTACCTCGTTCTTATCATTCTTAATCACAGTAATACTAGCCTTCTTAGGAAGGACCTAAATAAGGCTAACCCACTCAGTATAAAAAATAGGGTATATGATCCCATTGTCCAACCATTTCAACACTTCCTTCCTAAGTACCTCCCTGCAGAGTTGGATTTAACCTCCTCTGATGGTCTCGGTAATGTCTGGCATCATCCTCTAGATGGATCCAGTGCTACGCAACCATAGGCTTAATACCCTTGATGTCTCTTAGGGTCCATCCTATGGCCTCTTTATTCTCCGTAAGTAACTTAACCAATTTTCCCTCTTCCTCATGGTCCAAATTAGATGTAATAATCACAAGCAGAGACTCATCAGGACCTAAAGGCGCATACCTAAGGGAGCAAGGCACAAAGGTATCACAGGCAGAAATAATATCAGCTATAAAGTCCACAAAGCACGTGTCAAAGTCGAATACATCATACTCAGGCTTATCATCCAGGAATAGTGACTCATATTCTATAGCAAACTCATCGATATACTCAAATTCTAACTCATTGTAAGAAACATTGCCTACTTAGTAGATGGCAGAGTGATCTACATCACCAAAACCACTAGGCTATCTTTGCAAGTTGATAATATTCAAATCAAGCATCATCTCAACAAAAGACTGCTCCATCATACCATTCCTACAGTTAATCAAAGCATTAGATGTAGCTAAGAAGGGTTACCCCAAAATCAAAGGAATATGGGACTCAGCATTAGGCACTCCCTTAGTGTCGAGTACCACAAAGTCAACGAAAAGATAAATTCCCCTACCTTAATAAGAACATCCTCTATAATACCCCTAGGAAGTGTAGTAAATCCATCAGCGACCTAATGGACAATCTCGGTAGGTCTCAACTCACCTAGTCTAAGTCTCTCATGCATGGTGAATGGAAGTAAGTCCGTACTTGCCCCCAAATCCAGTAAGGCTCTACGAATGGTCTGATCACTTATCACTATGGAAATGGTAGGGCAACCTAGGTCCTTATACTTCATAGGAATCTGACTCAAGATGGTGGAGCTAACATTAGAGGCTAAGAAAGCTCTCTTGGGTACAATAGCTGCCTTCTTGGCAGTGTAAAGCTCCTTAAAAAAATATGGCACATGGGGGCATTTGTTGGATAATGTCTAGTAGAGCAATGTTAATTTTCCCGAGGGAGAAGGTTTCGCTATTCTTGTCTATATGGGTCTGGTCTTTCTTCCCTTTTGGCCTATTGAGGGAAGGGATTTTAGGGTTCTGGACCTATAAAGGTGGAGTGAGAGTAGTCTTATGAAGAGATGTAGTCATTGTATCAGTAGGCTCATTCTCTTTAGACTCTCCAAGATCATCATCAGCAACAGGGAGAATAGCAGAAGATGGGGAGGGTGGTGACTCATACGTTTCATTCAAGTTATCACCCACATGATTTTCAACTTCTCATCATGATCTCAAACTCATTACATCATTGTCCTTTCCCAAGTTATCAGGAACTGAGCCAAATGAGGTCCCACCCTTAGGGTTAGTCTCAGGTTGACTGGGAAAGGTGCCTTTTTATCTGTTCATCGTAGGAAATAGGGAGAATTACTTAATTATCGATCTCAACATTTTTTCGTTAGTATCTCTCATCATTCTTTCCATGTCATTTTTAGTTTCCTCTCATATTTATAGAGTTCACTATAACCACGGGGAGACTGGGACTGCGTAATAAGTGCAATAGGAGGAGGAGGTGCTGGCAGCTTGGGTGCATTAAGAGCACACTAGTAGCTTCGCCTTGGCATGGTTTGGGAGGAGTTTCTAGGAAATTCTCCATGCTAGTTTGGCATTACTGCATAAAGTTCAAGTTGTTATCTCTAATGGTTTCCCGTTGCATGCTTTTTCCAGTTAGATCTTTTACGAATTTCCAAGCATCATTACGACTCTTAGAGGGAAATCCCCCTTAACGCATTGACTCCACCCTTGTCTTGTTGTGTCGTTTAAGACCTTCATAAATAATTTGGCATAAATGGGTTTGGTATGACCCATGGTGAGGACATTGACATAAGAGGTTTTTAAATCTATCAAGATACTTCCAGAATGACTCTTTATCACCTTGTGCATACTAATTAATTTTAGTCCTTCGCTTAACTGGTTTACCATTAGGAACGTATTTTCATAAAAAGACTCATATAAATCCATCCTAATTCGTAATAGAATTTGCAGGCAAGCTATACATTCACTTTTTCACATGATCTTTTAAACCAAAGGCAATAAATTTCAATCCCATAGTATCAACAGGTACATTAGGGTAGCACTTCATAGAAGAAACCTCTTCAAACTATCGCATAAATAAGTAAGCATCCTTTATACCCATAAACCTAGGAAGGATATGGGTATGTTAGGGCTTGCATTCGTGCGTAATGTTTTCTAGGATTGGTATATTAAAACACGATGGTTTAGTGGTCCACGGTGGATGATAGATGTCATTGAGAGTCGCACGTGGAGGTTGAGCTTCACCCATGTTTTTATCCTCAGTGTCGGGTTCTAATTCACTACTGTTTTCTGGGTTGGTCTCCAATTTATTCAACCGCTTGGTCTTAGGATCCCTAACCTAATTAGTCATGCAATCAAACCACTTTTTTTGTTTAATGGATTTTTAATTTTTTAATTTTTTTAAAGCAGTAAAGATCAAATTTTTAGGGAGGTCGATGAATAGAAACTAAAACAACTAAGTTACACAACTAAAACTAGTGAAGGAAGTAAAGAAACTAATAAAACAACTAATTGAATTTTAGATTAAACTACTTCAAACAATTAAAACAACCAAACAATTTCAACATCATCCCCAGTAATAGTGGCAAAAACATGTATCTCAGGAATTGGAAAATATGTCGTAAGTGTACAGTCGTAGTTCTAATAATATAAGAGTCATCCACGGAGATGGGTTCAGTTTAATAACTAGTACTAACCACTAAACTAATCTCAAAATGATCTAACTAGAATTAATTTCCAATGCGTGCAAGTAACCTAATAAAAAAACCTAATAAAAACTATAAGAGGGGAGAAAGAATGTACCTTGATTACTTAGAGGTACTGGATGTAGAAAATTTGAACCCTAAATGAGAGATCACTATAAGACTTCAATATACACCATTGACTCGATGTAAAAATTAAAAGTTGAATGGAGAAAAAAAAGGAAGAATTTTTGGACAGACTAAAATTGAAACTACTAAATGTGAATTAACACTAAAAGTGGAAGACTTTAAATCGAAACTAGAACTAAACAAATTGAAATTTGAGAATTCAATTCAAATTTGAAGAATAGTGGGAATCCTAATAATCTATCAAATTCTAAATTAATGCCATAAGAGAAAGGGAGTAAACTTAACGATTTACAAACACCCGCAAAACCGCTATTCACACTAGTGCCAACCCTTCCTTTCTTAATTATATTAGAATTCCTTATGTCCAAGCTGATATTCTCACCTTGCTAATTGTAATCAATTGTCTATTTCAATTGGAAATAAACTTGAAAATTTTCATGCCATATTCCTACTGCCTCTGAAATTCAGTTGATGTGCTATCGCTCTGATGCTAGTTCTGAAACTTGGCTTCGTTTGCTGGCCTGAGGAAGAACGTGCAGGCTGCGTGCTTCATGAACCGACTAGGCTGCATATGGAAGCAAAAGCAGGCCCATGCGAAGACTATGACAAGCTAGGCGCTTGAAATTAGGTCGTAGTAAAGGCAAAGTTGAGCCCACATAAAGGAGCTACTAGTGGGCTTTGGTTACTGATCTACTGGGAACAAAAGGATGGAGGACATGCTGGCGCACGTTTGGGCCACGGATGACAAGTAATCAGTCCTACATTGTGCCTCTTGTTTTCCCTTCCTTCTTCTTCTATCGAGTTAGGCCGCGGGAGTAAGAGCAATCCCAGGGATCATACGAGCATTGGGTCATAGATCCTAGGCGGATGATCGGGCATGTTGGGTTGTGGATCCAAGCCAAAAACTAGTCATGGATACTAGCCTATACAGAGACAGGTGTGGATGGGCTTTCTCTTTTCTTCACCGAATTGAGTTGGGTCTTATGACTAGGCCCACATAGCTATATTCTAACTCGATTTTGCGTTCTTCTGATTTTCACTTCTTTGTTGTAAGTCTCTTCACACCCATTATTTTATCAAATCTTTATATCCTACAAAATCATGAAATCCAAATAAAACCCAAAAAAATAATCCCAACTACAAGCAAAAACTAATTGGTTAGAGGTACATAAATAAACACTTTTGGTCCCCAAAAAATATGCACATTCAATACCGTGGCTCCCTATGGTGACATAGTAGGCCAGATATAACCATTTTCTAACAGTTCGTTAAGCTGAGTATTTAACTCATAAAATTCCGCTGGTGTCATTCAATATGGTGCATTACAGATGGGAGTTGGTCCTAGTACTAAATCAATGCAAAATTTTGCTTCCCTAAGGAATGGCATGCCAGGAATCTCCTCCAGAAAAACATCCGAAAATTCATGAACTACTAGGATGTCCCAAAGGGATGGCTCAGCAACCTCGATTTCCACTACATTACATAGGAACCCTTCTCATCCTCATCCTAACAGTTTGTGGGCTTTCATTGTGGTTTTAAGTTTCACTCCACCCCTCAAGTTTTCTCCGTTGGGCCCTCTGAGGGTGATTCGTTGTTTTGGTCAATTTATTTGGGCCTGATACTTCACTACCCTGTCCATCCCCAAAGTGACACCGAAATTAGTCAACTCAAACTTATATAGGTGTGCCAGAAACTCGTGTTCATAAATCTTGATGGGGCAGTCCTCATGCAGTTCATCACTTTTTACAGTCTTCACATCATGGAGAGTCACAAACAGTAGAGAGGGTCTATGGGTTGCAACTAACCCTAGGGTCTCAACCAGCTTAGCAAAAGTAACGGAATGTGTACACCAGAATCAAACAAGACGTCTATCAATTGGGCTTGGAACAAACCGAGTTTAGTTACTTTCCTAATAGTTCGTTGCACGTGCTACTATGGTTTAATAAGGCATCTCATGCCACATTATCATCTACAAAAAAAATAAATAAATTTGTTCACAGTTGACTAGCCATTCTAAATCCAACCCCGTAGGCTACCAGTCGCACAAGCAACATCTTCTGACGAAGTTGAACAACCTATTCTTAGGGTGAAGCTCCCTAACCCGATAATGCCACACTAGGTCACTCAAGAGGGCCAGGAGGAAGAATACGGCTTGATTGTACCCAAACTTCAGACAGTCATTCGGGATCCCCTCCAACCTTCTATGAATAAAAGTCTTAACCTGCTCTAAGCGGCTAGTCAAACTAGCTCCAGGCATATTTCCCATTCTCTGATAACGGCAACACTGCCCATACAACTACAATGGCGAGTCCAATTCATCTTATGCATTAATACGTCCAAATCAGATACATGATCACAAATGAGTAAGCATATGCAGACATCTCCCCTTTTTCCATCCTACACTCAGGCTCCGAGCAGTCCCTAGGTGTACAGGTTTTAATTTCATATTTTTTAAATTCCTAATCACAATCTTATAGGCGAGCCTTCAAGACAGTCAACCTATTATCTGATACGACATTGTAACACCCTAAATTTCTCATTTCCTCTTTATTACTAATATTAACCTATGTAGCAGCAGAAAACCTAAGTGGGGTGTTACTGCTATATTTCCTTCTTGGAAATACCAGCCTGAGCATCAACCAAGACTCTAATACAACTATATTCTCAAATCATAACATCAGTTCAAGTTTTACACAAATATAACAAAGTTCAAACTGAACCACAATTCTTAAAAGAAGTCTAAACCAAAACTGAATGAATTTGACTAAATCTTATTTCACAGCCTTACACCAATTCGAGTTCCCATCCCCATAGTCGTGCACTTCACTGAAAAATAAAACATTTTGAAAAAATCATATTAACTCAATAACAATCAACCCTAACAGTCAAAACATGCACACGAACTCATTTCAAACCATTTTAGGGGTGGGAACAACAAGCGTTGTACAAGTATCTCAACAGATGCATATAATATCTCAAGTTCCATTTATTCTCTTTCAGGTTCCCAACGGTGAGCGACCCCACTGGGTCTCATGGCCTGTGCTTGGGTTTAGCTTAACCGCTTTACAATAACGTAGCCTATCGCCAACTTGGACGATTACCGTTTAATCATACCCTGGCCTACCGTCAATATGGACAGTTACCGCTAGCACATGGCTGCTCACATGCATGCACTTTACCTAGGGAAGGCTAACAACCTTCAATAACACAAGAACATAACTTCTTAGTCTCACCCATCCAGCTGATTATTTACACATTCAGAGTTAACCTTGATCTTTAACCAACATACACATCCCCACTCGACCCATTCTCATCTCAGAACATTTCAACATTGTTTTCACAACAAAATTAGCCCAATAACTCATGCACTCACTGATTTAGCAAAATGTTTCAACATAAATCACAGGAAATATCTCATTTCACATCACCCGAAAAAATCTCCGAACATCAACGTAAAACACATTCAAAACACTTTTCAAGCATACTCATGGGTCACGTTTTTCAAGAGATACTTGAGGAAGGTTTAGGGCATGATTGTTACCTGGTTATCCACAGCGTACGGGCTCGACTTCCTCACTCGGGCCTAGTGATCAGTAGCTGGGCCAAGACAACATCCGTACATAGCCCCCAAAATTTGGCGACACACATCTATAGTCCATCCCTTTCATAGAAAAATTTTCTAAGATTTTTAGAGCACATTAGGGATTCCAAAACGTGACTAACCTAGTTCCCAATTCAGGACAGCAACTAAGGACAACCTTTAAAGGCCATAACTTGAGATCCTAACATTAAAATCTGAATATGGTACACATTCTAGAAAGGTTAACTCGTCCCCTACAACTTCTATGTTTAGAATTTTCCCAAATTCTATCAACTGCTAGGTCAAATTCCCCAAAATTTTTGTACAGTTACTAACTGCCCAGATCTGTGCAGTCCCAGTAATTGGTCCATAGTTTTCTCAAATTAGATATCATTCTCTTGATTCAAAAGCCATAGTACAAAGGACATTTTGGCCTAACAACCACAAAATTTTCATAATTTGTGAACCAGTATAAGGTCGTGGGTGAATTTTTAAAGTTGAGGGATATTCTTGTCTCAAACCAGTAGCATTCTACCCCAAAATTCCACCTCAAAGAGTGTTCCTTTAGTCCCAATCTCCACAACATTGGTTCACCCGACTACGAACATCAACCCTAATGATTCTAATCCCCCCCTCCAAACAATCCAAGTCCAACCATTAATTCAACTTTTTTTATAAAGTTATGAATATTAAAAACTTCACACACATCATCACAGTTCACTGCCCAATTTGCCCCAACATTTTTCCCCTAACTTTCTGAGGCCATAACTTCCACTCCCGATGTAGAAATTTTATGATTAAGTAGAATCTGGAAAGGCCTAATGGTGAACTATTACTTTCATTTTGCAACCCTGGGGAAAATCCAAGCCAAACGAGTTTGAATTTCTTAATTTTTCTAAACTATCTTAGTTACTGAAAGTTTCGCATAGTCTCGGTAATTTAGTCATAACTTCCTCGCTTTAGATCCGTTTTGAGAAATGCAAAATTTCACATTCACAGGACACATAAATATATCTACTATAATTGTTTCATGATTTTTGGATAGTCAAATTATCCCCAAAAAATTCATAAATTCAGCCCTAAAACTGGATTAGCAGAATAATGTTTATACTATATCCTTTAAGCTAATCTTCCACTAATCTCAATGGAAATTCTTCCCCAACATTAATATATCACCCTCACCCCCAAAACCGCTATCGCTAATCATCAAATAACTCAACCATAACAAAAGGATGAATCTTTACCTCAAAACGATTCGCAATGAAGAAGAACCTCAAGTCGAATTGCTCCCCAACGTGATACTCCTCCCTGAACGGCTTTGAAACATAACCGGTGAAAGTGAGAGTGGCTGTGAGAGAGAGAAAGTGCCTATGAGAGAGAGAAAGTGGCCGCTTGAGAGAGAGATAGAAAAGAGAGAGAGAGAGAGAGAGAGTGGCATGAGAGAGATACAAGGAAGAGAGAGAGGGAAGAATTTAAAAAAAAGGAAGCCAGGTATTCTCCTCTCCTCCTCCCATCCCCACGGCTCCTTATCAATTTTCCCTTCCCTTTTCCATTTTTTTTAGCAAGCAAAAAAACAAAAAAAAAACAGAGTAGAGGTACCAAGCCTCAAACCCACAACCTGTAAGAACCTTTGTTAAGGCCTGACCACACCACCATAACCACTCAATTGCTCTACAAAATCCTCTCAAAATAAACATTATGAGCTCAAGCATACTAGGTTGGCCGAGAATGCATTAATTAAAAATTAACAAAATAAATATGCATATATATAAGTAAAAAAACATCAGGGATTTCACACATACACCTTATCAATTTTCCCTTCCCTTTTCCATTTTTTTTAGCAAGCAAAAAAACAAAAAAAAAACAGAGTAGAGGTACCAAGCCTCAAACCCAC
>JACYFF010031957.1:84555379-84598401 GCA_017589665.1 Selenicereus undatus | reverse complement strand
ATATATATGTGTGTGTGTGTGTGTGTGTGTGTGTACATTTACATGGATATAGGTCTAGAAGAAACTACCTTGAGCCGGTGTTGCACGAAAACTTTTGGGTTGGGTGCACAATTTTTTCGCCTTGAATCTGATATAAATTGAACCCAAAAAACCATCACATTAGTGTGTCAAATATGACCAGAATCTGAACCCACTTGCTTGACCCGAACTTTATGTTCTTGTGCTTTTCGAAATCAATTATCGTAAAATAAGATCCGCACTACTTATAAATTAGGAAATTTCAAAAATGGGTATGAAATGATGTGAAGTAATGATCTACTCTTTTGAAAATCAAACAAAATAAGCCAAATACTTAAGATCCATAAGTCATACTATTATATTTTTGGAGAAATGATTGTGTCCAACATTCGTTTGGATAAATTACTTCGTAAAAGTCTAAATTTTTGATGTCATAGTTAAAACATAGTATCTTGTCCTTTTCTAATTCTTTTTTGTTTGGCTTTATTTCTAATCCGCTTTAACTATAATGCTAGTGGTAGGAAATGTGCTGACCATGCTCATATTACGGTCGACCTCTTGTTAAAGTATACCTAATTGGACAATGGTAGGTTGCTTAAAAAAGATATAGAATTATTAAATAGGTTATCAACAGGCAAAACCAGTACAACCCGTTAGCTTGCTCTAGACGGGCGGACTCATTAATCACTCGTCCATTATTGACCATATTATAATCTACATGCTGGTCCGTCCAACACAATGGTTACCTAACGCATTGCCTATGCAAACATGACGTTCATATATCATATTGAAAAGTCTGAATATCTTTAATATTATTTGAAAAAAATGCAATCAACATGTTTTTTCATTAAATACTGACAATTTTAAGCAATAAATGCACTTAATTCCTAATTTTGAAAAGAGAAAAAAACATAATCGAAAAGGCACTTTAAACCCGTTGGGTCGACCCGAAACCCAAAACGCTTAACTACAGCTACCCATATTTTACTCAAACCTGAAATATACTTGACCCGTATTTAACCCGTTAGCCCGAATTGATAGGTCTATATGTATGTAAGTATGTATGTATCTATATACACACACATACACACACACACGCGCGCGCGCGCACACAAACACACACGCGCGCGCGCGCGCACACACACACACATACATATATATACATGCACACAGGGGTAGGGATTGGTGGGTTTATACACCTAAAGGTGATGCTAACTGGTATTTGAAGAAAATCCACAAAATCAAGCAACTTTTCTACAGTTATCCAAAAGAAGAATATAAGGTTAATGAGGGCTATAAATGGCTGTTGAACTCAGACAGCAGACCTTTATGGACAAAAATAGTGTGGTCAAGGATATGTGTCCCAAGACACTCACTCACAGTCTGGTTTTTCATGCATCAAAGGCTTCCTGTTCTCAGCAGATTAGGGCAGCACATGGACATACCTGTGATCTGCTCTTTCTGTCAGCATCACACTGAAACGCAGGACCACCTTTTTTTTTTAATGCCCCTTTGCAAAGGAGCTATGGGGAAAATTCACTGCTGAATGGAGTTTGAATCTGGATATAAGGGGGAGAGAGGCCCTCATTCTTTCCCTGAAAAGGCTGAAGCTGACCAGAAAAATGAGAAGCCTGGTTCATGCCATGTCAAATGCTGTGATATATCACATTTGGCAGGCCAGAAACATGCTCCTGTTCAAGAAAGAGACATATCAGGTGCCAAGTATTTTGAGAGACATTAAGACTCAGATCATCCAAAGAGTTCTACAGATTCATCAGTACAATCACAGCTATAACATCTGTATAGACTTTCTTTTGCATAGACAGTTGGTGCTGCTTTGAATTAGGAGCATATTTTGGGATGTACAGAATGTCTTTTTGGTATTACATATTTCATCATTTGTGCCAAAAAATATATATATATACATGCACACATAGGTATATACATATATATAAGTGTGTGTGTGTGTGTATAGATTATAAAGCTTGTCACACAGCTACTAATTTGACCATTATTAGGGCTTATAAATAGAAATATAGAATAGGAAAGTAGGGAGCTATCCCTCAAGGAAAGATATAAGAATTGGCTAGTTTAAATCTAATTAAATTCACAACTCCAATATTTTTAACTTTTTCCTTAATTACTAGACCAAATCAAATTAAAGAAATAAAAATCTAAAATTTTATTTAGAATTAATAAAAAATATTATAATCCTAATTCTAGAAACAAACAGTAGATACTCAACCCAATTATTCTGGAAAAATAATGACAAAAATAATCATACAATATTAAACTGCAAATTAAAACAGAAAATATCAAGCAGAACATTTATGCCAAAATTCACAGAAAGTCAGCAAAATTAATATTCTACAAATGCCAAAATTTATAACCTCAGAAATACATTTGATTAATTTTAGAAAAATAAAAAAGAAAATAATTTCAAAAAATATAGATATAAAATAAAATATGAAATTAAATAACTAATAAACTACACCTAAACAAATATGCAAATAAATAATAAAATTAACAAGATTGTAAAACCTAATTTTATAGGCTTAATCAAGTCCTAAAACATAAAATAAAAAATAAAGCATAATTTTCATATTTATTAAAGTAAAAACCGACTAGCATCAAAGAATTTTCAAAAATTCTAAAAGTAAATAACAGCAGATGGGGCTCTCTCTAAACCCTAAAGAGGCATAAAATGCATACAAGATTACGAACACAAAAGCAAGTTTGTTTAACCTAATTTCTAATGAACTAGTGAATAATGCCCAAAATAGAACCAAAAATTAATCTTAAAATAAACCACACTAAAGAACAAACTTCAATTAATCTAAAATATCTAAGACACCTAAAAGGCTACTTTTGAGGGAGGGGGGGGAGGATTCAAGGGATTAAAAAAAATTAAATATTAAACTCGATAAGGTTAATAATAAAAATTAACAAACTAAATAAATCAACTAAAAAGCAAACAAATAATGGTCAAAGACACCAAATTTTAGAAAAAACTTAGCATAATCTATATTTACCATAAAAATTAATATTTATCATCAACACACAAATTGACATATCCATGAGCTACACTATAGAAGACTCCCACCAGTGGACCGTCCTTCGTTTTTCCTTAGATTATAGTTTACTTGGGGCTAACCCTGCCATAAAGTCTAGTAGTTTTGATAATCGTAGCACCAACATCAAGAATTTACTCAAACTAGAATATTAATCAGTAGAAAAACATCATCCAACACCTTGTAATCAATTTATCAGCAAATTGATTTAACAAACATCTATAACAATTTTCTAATTAAAAGAGATGGGTTTGAGTCATCTACGGTCAATTAGGGTGATGGCTATGCTAACAAGTCTAAAACGTCCAGGTACTTAAACCCTTTCAACTATCATATAAATTCATATTAAACTAATTAGCATGTATTCTAATTAATCTAACATAAATATTAAGAATAATAAGCACAAACCATTATAAAATCATTGAATAAAAATCAATTTGACAATAAAGCAAAAAGCTTATTTCAAAATAAATAATTTAGCATGGTTTGAAATAGATTTGGCTAAGTATATAAAAACTACTCACACATATTATAAATGAAAACATATAAATTAATAAAATATTTCATCTTTGACAATTAAATGCTAAACTAACTAAAATAACTAAAAAACTATGATAATACTTATGGTGCTGATGGCGTTGAATTGTGCTGTTGGGCAAGAACTCGCATCACGATGAAGAAGACTATATGATGAGGGGCGGATTCAGCATAGTGTCAGTGGTATCACTTGGCACGCTTCCCAAAAAAATTATTATACAAAGAAAATTTTAAATTAACAGTTTAGATCAATACCGTGTCGGCGAAATAGAGGCACGAAGCAACATTTGGTTCAGTGGTTCAAGGTGTATTTGTTGTATTTTGTGTGTCCGTGAGGGCATAGGTTCGACTCTCCTCACACACTCGATTGTATTTTCTTACATTTTATTTTCTGCCTTATAGCGACCCTACCGTCCTCCCCATTTGACATTATGTCCCGAGTTCTATCCTAAACAAAACCCCAACTCCCGCGCAAACCCTTCGCCACTACCCACTGCTCCAGTCGTCGCTTGTCCCACCGCTCGGTGGCGTTCGTTGCCTGTCCAAGCCCCAGTTATAGCCCACCTCCCTTCTCCAAATTTGTGATTTTTCATTTTATTAATACTAGTTTAAACGCTGTAGCTGACATGAATTTGTCACTTAATTCTTTAATGTGTAGATTAATTTATGCTTTTATTGTTTATTTGTTGTCAATTCCAATTCTAAATTGGTTTAATTTTTAGCTTTAGTTTCAATTCTAGGTTAATTCTCCAATTTCTTGATTAATTAGCTTTTCTTGTTTGATTTGTGAGCCTATTTGCCAATTTCAATTCCAAATTTATTATATTTACACGTTTAATTTAAATTCTAGGGGATTAATTTACTTATATTGTTTGATTTGTGAGTTTATTTGCCAATTTCAACTCCAAATTTGCTTAATTTATAAGTTTAATTTCAATTCTAGGTCAAAATACAAAAATATTTTAACAAGTTTTCTAAGGAATCCTCAGTAGCATCAAGCTAACGAAGGAATTTCAGTTTGAATTTTATATTGTGTACTATTAATTCCTGCACCCTTCCCCAAAATTCCTAACTTTGCCACTGTATATGATGTTGATGAAGTGAAAGAGGCGACGGGGTGGAGTTCATGTGGAGCAGTGGGGGATCTAGAAAATTTTCTTCATGGGGTCCATCAAAAATGGACCCGCACACATAGACACAAATAAAATGAGACAAAAAGAACAATAATAATAATTTTATATAAGGTTCACATGCTAGCTTTTTGGGTTACGCTATACTACTATTTCCCCTCACCTTAACATATAGATATTAAAGAATTGTTTTTTTCTTTCCACTAGGATCCATGGACCCCACTGCCATTAAGCTAGATTCGCCACTGACATGAAGGATATGATGATGATGAACAAGGATGGCAAAGAGATGAAGAGGACATGTTAAGGTGGTATATGGATGGTGGAGGTGGTGTGATATGTGATGAATTTATAGTGTAATTCTACTAGGTTTTTTTTCCTAAAGGATTTCTTCTCTTCTAAGTTTTCTAACTTCTATTCAATTAAGAGTAGTAATCTTGTAATCCTAGTCTAAATAAATTCCTATGAAAATAAATATTTTTCATAAATCTTTTTTTCAAATCGACTTGATAAATCTGCTTATAAAATACTTCAACAAGTAAAACCAGCATTTCGACGTCTTTTCTTCTCGTCTTCATTTTATTAATCCTTTAACCTAAAACATACATAAGATAAACTAAATTAGACAAAATAATATATATAATACAAGCTAATAGTAATTAAAAATATGCATAAATTATGAGCTAACAAATTCCCCGACACTTAGACTTTGAACGTCCTCGTGCAAGGAATCTAAGACTCGAGCTGAAAACTATCCCTTTTTATGATAAAGTTATATGTAAATTGTGAAATTTACAATAGGCATTGGTTTGCTTTAAAAACAGTTTGATTCAAAATTTATTTAGTTTTTTCTAGACAAGTAGAAAACCACCTACATCTAACTGTTATTAAAGAGTTTCTTCATCAGCCTTATAACATCTTTTAAACAAAATAACAAGGACAATAATCATCAATCTCTTTTAAGCATACATACACTAGTCAAGAGGTCTAAAAAGTTAACAATGGGATGAATTGGGTTACAGTGTGGCTATAGAGACAATTAAATAGAAGAAATAACTTCTTTAAATTGTTTCTAAACTTGCTTGCAGCTTTTCTTTTAAAATTCCATTCGTGCACATATTTGAGGCCTATTAGGGTTTTAGAAATTAAACACTCCTTGTCTGACAGTCATCCAAGTAGAAGTGCTGGAGTTAATAGTTTTTTTTTCTGACTGTTCGTATGTTTCGAATCATTGACCAGCCAAATGGCATGACTCTCGCAATATAGGTTACTCCATACATAAGGGTCAACTTGAGACCTAAAATTAATGGGAAAGGTGCCAAGCCACCTACTCCTACCCATGTTGGCGATCTAATAATTTTTTTAAAATAAACTATTGTCGGCTTGTTTCGAGTTATGAATGACCCTAAATTGGGTTAACTCTTCCAACACATGTCTTCTGCATACACAAGACACTTAAGGGGAACAAGTGTCGTACCACTTGAATTAACTAGTGTTATTCAACCATTGTTTTTCTTTTGCCTCTTCTTCTTCTTCTTCTTCTTCTTCTTCTTTCTTTCTCTCTCTCTCTCTCTCTCTCTCTCTCTCTCTCTCTCTCTTGTACAAGACAAGAAAAGTCACAATTTTAATGAGTTATTCTACTAATTCAATAGTTTAGACAAACATACTAGGTCCTTGATTGCCTCTAATGCGGTTATATAACATGATCAAACAAGATGGATCATCATGATCGTCACTCTTCAACATGTTTATGAAGATCAATGCAAACTACCCTCAATGATAGTTAGCATGCTCAAAAGTCCCCATTCACAAAGGAATAAACTAAGAATAGTAAAATAGAAAATTTTAAGCAAGAAAGTCTAGCATAAATTCATATTCATGCATTATTTATAAGAAAGATACAAAAATATTTTTTTTTCCAAGAATGAAAAATGTAGGAATTAAATGCAGAATGCACCTCCCCATGCACTTAATTCATACATTGTCCCTAATGCATGCAAAACAAAAAAGTATGCTTCCCTCAAAACGTTGGGTTGCCTACCAACTAGTACCTTTGTTTGCTATCACTAACTCCATGTAAATGAAGTTCATGGATCTACTAGTTGGATCTCCTCTACTATGTATGCCTGATCTCCTTCCTAAAAGTATTCTAGCTTATGATCGTCTACCTTTAAAATCATATTAGTGGAAAAAGGTTTAATTTCAACAATACCATGTCGGTAAGTCTTTACTACCTCAAAAGGTCCTATTTATCTAGAGTTTAATTTACTAGGAAAGGGTCTCCAGTTTGAATAACAATACTTTTTCACCAACCTGAAATTCTCTCTTGCTAAGCTTGGCATCATGAAAAGCTTTGGCTTTACCTTTATAGATCACGCAACTGTTATATGCTTCTAGGCAAATATCTTTTAATTCCTACAATTGTTACTTTCCTACTAGGTCATAATCTAAATTACACTGCTTCACAACCGAACATGATTTATGCTCTAACTCTACAGGGAGATGACATGCTTTACCAAAAACTAACCTGTAAGGTGACATAGCTATAGGTATCTTGTATGCAATTCTATCGATCTAGAGAGTTTCATCTAACCTAAGACTCAAATCTTTCTTATCTAGCCTAACAACCTTTTCTGATGTGCCCTTGATCTCTTTACTAGAAATTTCAACTTGGTCATTTGTTTGAGGATGATAACCAGTAAACACATTATGAGTTACATGATATTTGGCTAATGAGGCACCTCAACTTTTGTTACAAAAATGTGTTCGTCGATCACTAATGATTACTTTAGGCGCTCCACATCTACACAAAATTAGAGATTTAACATGCTTCACCGCAGTTTTACCATCATTAGCTCTAGTAGCCAGAACTTCAATCCACTTAGATACATAATCAATGAGCATACAAACGCAAATAAAACCAAAAGAAGATGTACAATGTCCCATGAAGTGAACACCTCATACATCAAAAATCTCAGAAAATATACATTATGTAGTGGAATTTGATTTGTTCTAGACAAATTTGATTTTTTCTAGATGAATTCCTTTTCTTATGGAATTTGATTTGTTCTAGAGAAAATTCATATTCATATGTAAAAATAATAGGCAAATAATATCCATGTTTAAGAACTTTATGTGCTATTCTTTGGGGTTCAAAATACCCCCCACTCTCAGAAGAGTGATAGAAGGTTAAAACGGAATGAAATTCATTGTCATCAACGAAATGTCTTATGATTTGATCTCCACAAAATTTTCGTAAATATGGCTCATCCTAGACAAAATATTGAGACTGGGATACTATCTTCGCCTTTTGGGCTTTAGACAAGTCTTTAGGAAAGGTTTTGGTAACTATTAATTAACGATTTTACCATACCAAGGAAACCTATTAGTGACAACATATAATCTCTCACCAGGAAAACAATCATTCCATAGATTACCACTCTTCCCATTTTCTAGCCTCAGTAGATGGTCAGCTGCTAAATTTTTAACTCATGGCTTATCTCTAATTTCCAATTGAAATTCTTACAGCAATAAGACCCCTCTAATCAATCTAGGTTTTAAGTCATTCTTACTCGACAACTGTCTAACAAAACCATGATCAATACAAACAATAACTTTAACACTTAATAGATAAGGAAGAAACTTTTCGAGAGCAAAGACAACCACATACATTTTCTTTTCTATAGTAGTCTGGCTACACTGCGCTGGGTCTAAAGTTCTAGAACTGTAATAGATTACATGAGGTGCCTTCCCCAATCTTTGACCTAAGGCTCCCCCTACTACCGTATCGCTAGTATCACAGATCAGTTCGAAAGATAAGGCACAAAACGGGGTTGTACTATTAAAGTGGTGGTCAATTTCAATTTTAATTGGTCAAAAGCTTTCCTACAGTCCGCATCAATATCAAATTGAGCATCTTTTTCAAGTAAAGTACATAAAGGTAAGACAATCTTAGAAAAATATTTGATAAATCTCGTATAAAACCCAACATGACCTAAAAATCACCTCACTTCCTTTACACACTTTGGTTAGGGCAAAGATTGAAAGATATTATAGGTGCCTAAAAATGATATCTTATTTTTAATTATCAATGATGAAAATTATACCTAACTTGTGTACTTCGAGGCCTAGCAGAGTAATCCTTGAATTCGGATCTAAAAGGTTAATAGAGCCCAACAAGACCAAATAGGACAAAATTGACAGTGTTCAACAACCAGTTGATATCTACTCTAAGAAGTATAAGATTAATAAGTCTAGGTATCAACATTTTTCATTAAGTAAGCTTTCAACGACATATTATCCACCAAATTTCAATAAGCAACGAAAAAGATATAACTTGGATATTAGGCTAGTGCAGCAAATAACACCTGTTCACTATTTTGCTTATATTGTGTTCAACACTTGTCTAAAAATTATGAAACTATTTTATCAACTAGACTCAATAATCTTTCAGGAAAAAAAAATCACTCCAAACGGGGATCGCACATGAAAGTTCTAGCCAAAACAGATTAGGTTGTCTACAGCTCAGTCGAGGAACTCGGGCGGGTTCCTTCTTCCAAGACTCGAGCTACGTCCTCTAGTTGAAAACTTGGCCAAGCTTCTTGTCTCAAAGTCCTTTTCTTATAAGTGATATTAACTAACGAGAATTCTAAGATGATTAGTTTATCGAGACTAATTAGTTAGAATCCTAGCTGAATTAGTGTGCCTATTCAGATTAACCTTAATGGGAGTAGGATTAGGTTTCTACTTTCTAAACCAATTCAGACTGTCCCTTCAACCAACATAAAGGGGGGCATTAGAAAATTCACATAAGTTAATTGGCCTCAAATGAGATAGGCAGCAAAGCATGACAACATATAAGAGAAAAGAGAGCATCAAAATTGAGGACATAAATACTCCTCACATTGGATGTAGAGAATTACGCTAACCATTGAAAAGGTGCCACTCTACTGGGTTCCCAAGTAAATCAGGGTGGGTTATCCTCAAGGCAAAAGATTTCCCTACTCTTGTTCTCTATTTCTCTTTTATGACTTTTTGATTCTAAATTACCAAAGATGTAATCTTTAGGTAGTTCCCCACCCACTGTAATTGTTATTCTATTTTTTGGGTTTTTGTTACACTAAAGCTTGTACCTTTTGCATGATTTTTTTTGAATAAGTGATTCTAATTTGTTGCAAGAATGTATGTTAGTATGATTAATTTTTAATTTCTCGTGTTGATTAGTAGAGGCCGTCAATTATGACATACCATGATCAGATGCATCCTGTCGCATCACTATACCATCGCCGCTGAATCTAGAGCCTCGAATCCAAACCAAGGAGTCAGGATGGTCCCTACACTAGAGAGTCCTTGGGGTCCTTTCTAAAACCCTTTTGAAGTAGGTTCAATTTGTCTCTTTGGTTTCTCTATTAGTATGATCTGCTTTAAAAGGTGTCATAGTTTGTAAGTTTCCCTATGTAACACCCCTAGCCCCTAGGGTCAGGAGCGTTACGTTTTCCTATTTCTTACTTAATTTCTGGGGTGAAACGGACAGAGTTTCCCCTAAAAACTGACCATTTCCAGGCTAAAAGCCTTACAAAAATTCCCTGCAAATCAACGAAAGCGTATAACATTTAAAATAAGCTCAACGGCCACACGCCGGAGTCCATAACTCAACGAGCCACCCGCTCGGAGTACACCAAACAGAATAGTTCTTTAACGCATGAAAAGTAAAAGATACAACTCGACGGTCTACAACACCGGAGTACTGGGGTTTACATCCCAAAATACAGCCAACTTTAACCAAGAAAACATCTAACTATTCAGATGGTTGGCTCACACAGCCATACAGAGCGACTCATGAACAATATGTGTTACATGAACTAGAAAACTTAATTTACAACACTTACAAACCAGGAATACATTATATTAAATCGTTATCACATGAATCTACTTCTATATGGCACACATAACTCCTTTTCATGTAGGGGTAGACTCCAGCTCGCACAAGTAGCTCAATTTTCACCTGCCATAACAAAAGACTGGGGGAAAAGGGGAAAGAGTATTGGGGTGAGCAACCACACGCTCAGTGAGAATTCCCCTACTCCTTAAAACCCAAAACAGTTGCAGACAATAATACTAATAATAGCCACATATCACGCATTCATATTTTACTATCATATTAGGCAATCAAAATTCCCAAGGAAAGATCACCACCCTTAAAACTTCATTCTAACCCCTCAACTCGTTCCTAGGCCCTTAATGACCAATCTTTCTTTCTAACAGGCATTCATACACTTAATCAAATAGCACGGGGATGAATATGATGCTTTCAAATACTCCTGTGAAAACATAGTGACTCATTATATTCAAAGAACAGTTTTTAAACCATGCAACCTCCTTTAATGCTTATAACTTTTCTAAAAGCTCTTGAAACACCCAATTTGGTAAGAAAGGATTTGGAAGAACATTCTTTCATAAGATAAGCACCTTGAAAAGCTTAAATGTACAATGCGTTACTAGGATTTAGCTATACTTCACTTGAAACTTCATTCAAGAACATATTCATAAAAGATATGAAGGTTCCGTACATTTAAAAGCTTCGTTCTTTTCTTTTAAACAAAAATCGCTTTACTTGGCCTCTTGAGGCTCGTGTTACTTTAAAGGAACTTCTTCTCTTTTCTGAACTGCTTAGAATGGCAATTTGCCAAATCTCCTCTTTAACAACTTACTTATAACATAAAACATCTTATTGTGCTGGCTAAGGGGGTCAACACCGCCCTTCAGTGAGATCGTCACTCTTATTCTACGTTATCCTCGGGGTGTACGTACTTAACTTTTGGCCAAAACGCGTCCCAGTAGATAAATTCAAACTTTGATATTGTCCTCTATGGGGCAACAACTCACACCAGGATAATCATATCCTGAGTCCAGTCCCCCTCAAGGTTTTCTTACGCGTCACACATCATAACTTATCTGGGGAACAACTCACACCAAGATATTTCATATCTTGAGTCCAGTTCCCAGGAACAGCTCACACCAAGACAATTTATATCTTGAGTCCAGTTCCTAACTTATCTTAAGGGAAACAGCTCACGCCATCTTTGCGTCCAGTTTCCAGGAACAGCTCACACCAAGATAGCTCGTATCTTGAGTCCAGTTCCTAACTTACTTATCTCAGGGGGGGAAACAGCTCACGCCCTTTTGCGTCCAGTTTCCGCCCTCTGGCCAACTTTCCAGCACATTCTTAGACTTTAAAGACATATTTCATTTCTCTGTTCCAAATGCTTACTTGGCTGAAAACTCGCTTTTCAAAGTAAACGACTATAACCTTGTGAAATGCTTATAATTCACGTCCTTTTCAACTTAAAACCTTCTTACAACGTCAATACGTTTGCTAAATCGTAAATTGTCTTCGTAAATAGCTTAAAATCTTCTTATAGACGTTAAAAGTTTATTAATCACATAAATCGACTTTCTTTGAAACTTGAAAACTTCTTAAAAACGCAATGAGCTTGTTAAATCGTAAAACGATTTCGTTTTGAACTTAAAAGCTTCGTATAAGAGTAATATGGCTACTAACCTACAAAAGGACTTCGTTTCTTAACTTAAGAAGCTCTTATAGACGCAAAACGTTTGCTAATTTATAAAACGACTTCATTTCTCACTTAAAGCTTAATATAAACGTAATACGTTTATTAACTCCTAAAACAACTTCTTTTCAGACTTAAAGGCTTCTTGTAAAGGCAATAAGTTGGTTAATACTTGAAACGATTTCACTTTAAACTCAAAAGTTTCTTATAAACGTAAAAATCATAAAACCACTTAGTTTCCATCTCAAATGCTTCGTATAAACGTAATAGAGCTGCTAAATCATAAAAACGACTTCGTTTCTAACTTGAAAGCTTCTTTTAAACGTAAAACGTTTGCTAAATCGTAGATCGAAACTCAATAAAGACTTAAGTAACCAAAAAGCATGCAAATAAGCTAAGCTTCATAATTAGCACCTTAAGGCACTCTTTTTCGGGTCGTATAAATTCTTTTAACATGAGGAGCGGTCATTACCCAAACCAATGCCTTAAAAACCTTTTTGAACTCACTTTTAGTTCACTTTCGAAATTCCTAAACCTATCGACTATTCAGTCGAGTCACTAACTGAGCAGTTCGACGGTTTAGGACCTGTTTTACACTTTAGACGTCCAAACACGCGAATAGGCAACTGATAAACTTAAAAGCATTCTCAACACGTAAACAAGCTTTCTAAACGCCCTTTTCTTTTTTTAAAACGTCTAAAGTTTCAAGGATTAATTACATAATGTCACGTAGCACATCGGGGGAAGAGGGTTTACACATAGCACATTCATACACTTCATATCACAACTCATTAAGCCACACACGGCCTCGCAATCCACACGATTGCGGCAATTCACAACCCTATCTCCCTCCTCACACACCACCGATTACCAGATCCTCGAATTTCTTAACAGTTCCACCTCAAGCCATCCAACTACTAACTCGGTTTGATGTTGTCATAAATAAACCAATAATTCATAAAACCATCATATATAAGCATAACATTCTCAACAATAGTCCCATATAGAAATTAATACAGTTGTACTGATTTACGATAACTTCTAAGCAGAAAACGACATGCTTGTCTAATGCCTCAATTCGCCCGATTAGCATTTCCAAACTTCATAACATGATTCAGTAAACTTCATAACATGATTCAGGGCTAATAAACTAACATTACGACAACACTAAGGTGACAATCTGATTATTAATAATTCAATGAACTTTCAAACTTTCTAGCTATGAATAACCCAACACCAGTTTCAACATCCAATTAACCCACGGTTAACACCATGTTCATGGGTTCTCAACTTCGACTCCAATTTCACCCAAACTGATTTCCAATCTCATAATTAACATGCACTACTAATTTAGTTAAAAATCACTGAAAGTAGTAATAATTTAGGAGGAAAGGAACCCTCACCTTGAACCCAAGTTAGGGTTTCGTTCGAAGGCTTTGGGCTCGACTTTTCAGCACCCGAACACCTCTAATTCCTGACCTTGCCCACTGTCCACGCCAGCAACACCAATTCACGCCCCGAATTTCACTATTTCGAACCCTAAAATGACCCAGAAATCACTGCCTAAACTAAGGTTCAATCGGGGTTTGCAAGCAACCGAAATTCGTAGGAAAATGAAGCAATTAAGAGTGGAATTGAGTGACCATACCTGAGCATGCGTTCAAGCCCCGATTCGGCGCCCCAAACCCTCCATAAACACGTCAAGAGCCTCTGAAAATCGCCCCGAATTCGCACGAATTGGTACTGGTTTGGAAGGTGATCGAATGGGGGGAAATTTTGTAACTAAACGTGGCGGAAATTCTCTGGGTTGGGAAGCTTTGATGGGGCGCGCATGGTGGAGTAGAGGAAGAAGATGAACCAGAGAGAGAGAGGTTGGATGTCGTGAAATGGGGAGGGGGGTCGCGAGCGGCAAGAGGAAGAAGAAAGGGGGTCGCGTGAATTACCAAAATGCCCTCCCTCACTTAATTTTGTCCCAGGTTCAATCATATTCGATACCGCTAATATGCTTCATAACCCGAACTAAACCCAAATCGATAATATAATTCTTCATCGCTATTCGTTCCCAAATATGACAAGGTTCGATTTAATAACATCGAACTACTTCTAAGGTTGACAACCTAATCGTATTTGGGTTCCTAATTGCTTTAGTACTCTATAATAATCGTTAATAACGCTTATTAAAATCATCGAAGGATTTCCAAAAATAATAGCTTTAATAAAATTATCGAACACATAGGCACATCAATAATTAAATTAACTTGCGTCGTTAAATAAAATAGGTTTTACTAACGCAAAAACGCGTCACGAACAACTTAGCATAAAATAAGGTACGCGGACCTTACACCCTAAAATCCATTGGCTACTCTATTAGTTAAAAGATTAATGCTTGTTTTTTCCCATACTGTTGGCATCTATTCCTATGTTGCTGAACTTGAGAAAAACATATTCGACTCCTAGCAGTGAAGTAGACCTGGAATAGAATCAGGGGTTTGGTATGTCCTAGGAACCCATCCGGGGTTCTAGATCAAACCTACATCCAAATTCTAGGTTAGGCTAAAGGAACTGCTAGGGCCTAAGTCAGGGGAACTAGACTTAGGCCAACCTAGAAAACCAAATCGATTCCTTCACTAGGCCCTAACGCCCAGCTCCTGTGGCCTTGAAAGCCCAATTTTGTTTGATCTGTAATAAAAAAATAAGACTACAAAATAAACATGTTTTCTAGAAAAATATAAAAGTAACTAGCACATGAGCCTGACAATTCATAGGGAATCCCACCTTGGGAAGTGGATATTTATAATAACGACTCCACTAGGGACTTTTTTTAAGAGGGAGAGATTTGAAGTTCAATACTAGAAATTATCTTAATTATACTTGTTTTAGGCATACTTTCATTATAAGACGCTACCTAATGTCTCTAAACGAAATCCCAATTCAATCCCACCATAAAGTGGCTGGTCACTTAGTGGGTCCATTCAGACTTCTGACTGCATAGATGGTTGCTTCACCCTTTCACGACGTACTTTCTTAGTCCCAACGATTCGGGAAAGCAACCAAAACGTTTGGTCCTACCATGCACCCTATGGATGGGTTGTGAAAGGATTGTTCTAGACCCAACCCAAGACCCTTGTAACATGGAATCCTTGTTTAAGTTAGAACTCATGTGTATGATTTGGAATCCAATGTTTTCTTTTATTATTTAACCTTTTTCCAAAACGAATATGCATTAATATTGTGAGTCTTAGGGGAGCCCAGATTGGGGAAAATTGAGCCTAAGAATTGGATTCGGAATTCAAGCGGCTTCTTGAGCAATTGAGTCCTAAAAGGACTCTTCATCCAGAATCCAAAAGGTTCTAACTCTAGTTTGGATTGTCTATTTTAGTTATGAAAAAAAGAAGAAAAAAGGCAAAAAATTGGGTACCCAGCCGAGTTCCTAAAGGAAGATAGAGAAAAAAAGAAAGTGAGTTTGACAGTTTGTGCTTGAGAATATAATTGAGTCGATGATAGGTCCAATAGAGCCTGACCGGGTTCCATTAGGGTTTAGTAGTAAAGTTTGTCAAGCTGCATGCATAAGAGTTCAGTGAAGAGTTAGAATAACAGTGTAAGGTTCAGGCTTGGTTAGAACCCGACCGATGTCAAGTCCACGGTCCTTAAGGTCAGCATTCATGGCATATCATAGTATTCTAGGCTTTCAGTGTTTGAGTTAGTCCATAAATCAGCATAGTTCATTTAGGGTCTTAGTATATTAGTTGCATCATACTTGAGGCCAGAGAGTGGTGCATCATTAGTCCTCATCATGCATAGTCCATGAGTCTATCTAGAGCCAAGGTGCATAATGTGGACCATCAAACCTTTAGAATACTAGTCTATTATAGGTTGTATCCAATGGTGAATCATATTTATAATACATAAGTCTAGGTAAGATTTGATCTCTTACCAATTCAGAAGTTCATGGTCCACACGTCATATTACCAAGACCTAGGATCCCTATACAAGTCCACCTTGATTCACCTATATGCTAAAACTAGCCATTCTAGGCAAACCAAACCATAGTTATAACGAGGTTAGCATAGGCCTGTGATTCACCTAAGAAAGACTTGAGTCCCAGTTAGGCTTATGAGCCAGCTCTCTAAGCCCATCTTGCAAGCTAATCTAGGATAAAGCCCGATTTTATCCTGAAACCCAACATCTTCACCCCACTTATTCACATTACAGCGAGGTAAACCTTCAAGTCCTCCAAGTCATCATCTCTTTCTTACTTAACAAGAAGTTAGTAACCATTCCCTTCAGCCTTATAGCCAATCCTGTTAACCTTTCATTATTCACTGCTTTAAACCACCACCTTATTGCTCAGGATAAGGATGGCTAAGAAGGTACACGAGCGGAGTCCACAAATCGGGCGAATTTTGTCTCAAAAATAGTCCAAGGGAATAACCAGTTAGGTCAAAGTCAAAATCCAAGTCAAAGTCTAATACTTCACCAATCCCAATGGAAGGAGGTAACAAACTAGCTCAACTCGTGAAGATGATGGAAAAGACGCAAGCTAGACTTAATGAGAGTGAGAAAAAGATGGAACTGTTGGCCACTGTACTCCAAACCCTTATTAGGGAAAAACCCACCAAAGTACCTGACACTTGGAAGAGCAACTGCCAGAATAAGGATATGAAACACAATGGCCACACAAGCAAACAAGTACATGCTCTAGGTCGCTATACCAAGTACACCCCTATTGGCACCATGTATAGTCAACCATTGGAACACTTGATCTCTAAAGGTATGACCGACCTCCCCCCAATTAGGGCAGAGATGAAAAATGCATGGAACTGTAAGAAATGGGACCTAAACAAGTGTTACAAATATCACCGACCAAGGGGCCATGTGACACGTCTGCAAGCGCATGAGTGTTGTAGTTTAGAGTCGAAGATCGTCCTCAGCGACCAAAGTAATCTACCGAGCTAGTGTCTTGTTGAACATGCTAAGCAATCAATCTTTTCAATGAGTTGGTTTAAATATATTAATTATCTAATTGGAAATTCAATCGAAGTAAAGCATCTAGGGATTCAATTTGCCAAGTAAAGAGTTCTATCATAGAAATAATCATGCGCTTATCATGGATTGGATGATTCAAGGAATTACAATTGAGTTAGGTTGAAGATTTCTGAAAGCTAAGTCTCCTCTTAATAAGCAATTCTCTCTCGAGTTTTGCTAAGTCAAGTTCTATTAAGGTGATCTAATAGTGAGTTTCACTTTTCAATACTTCACTCGACTCCCTCATATAAGCAAGTAAAATTGGCCAAATTCTACTCACAACATTTCAATCTTAAGATGGAAGTAAATTATTCCAATCATGAAGCAACACAAGATTGTAGAAAAGAAGTATCCAACTACAATACTATGGCTAAGAAATCCGTAGATTCAATAAAACTACTCACTTATATTTCTAATTCAACTAACACAAGAATTCAAGGATAAATTCAAAGGGGAAGAAGACTTTACAACAATGGCAGCCTTTCAATGGTGCCACAATCTTCAAGCCTCCAAGAGAAAAGCTTCTCCCTTCAATTCTTCTTTTGCTCCTAAAAATAAACTAAACTAAATTCTAACTGAAGAGAGAGATGGATGAGAGAGTAGTGTGAGATGACGATGGTGCTCAAAGCCTCTTCTTTCAGTCATCAAACACACCTTTTAAGCACCAAGACCGAGCATCCTCAGCCGCTTAATGAGGGAAGATGAAAAGGTTAGTAGTTATAGACTCACCACGGTTAGACGGTGGTGCCGGCTAGATCTGAAATCTTCTGCTTTTCTCTTCCTCCATGGGTATGGGACTTGGGGTAGCTCCATGGCGGGTCAAGATGCACTGAAATAAGGATCAATTGCTACATTAAATGGCCTAAAATCCTACAAAAGTCATCAAAGAACCATACCCAAGCATATAACGAGCATTGGAGCATAAATTCTAACATAAAACCCATAAATGCCCGAAAAAGTGCCATAAAATGTCCCAAAAATGAAGTAACTAGAAGCACTTATTAAATTCCCCCATGCTTTAATCGTTGCTTGTCCCTAAGCAACACTAAGACCAAAAATTATTCACAACCTCCTCAGGAAAGACATTCGTAGTAGGTTAATGGCAAAACCGATCCAAAGTTAGCCCAAAAGTGTCAAAATCATTCAACAAACAGGCTAAGAAATGCAGATTTTGAAATCATTGATAGACCACAATGTCAACTTTGAATCAACCCCCCAAATCATTAAATACAATGACATCGATACATGAAACAAATGGAGCTAGTAATGCCGATAGAACCTTAGTGTAGTCATGCGGCCTCATCACACATGTGTTTGAAAAATGTAGAAAGATTCTCTCAATTCTTATTCCATGGAGTCAAATCTACTATAAGGTTGATAAGACTCTCTAATTCACCGTCACTAGTATGCAATACACATTAGACAATCATGAGAACTTTATGAGGTTGTAATGGGGCCATGGGTAAGGGTAAGAGGGGAATGAATATTTTAGAAACGTGGAGCTAGAAGCCACAGACTAAGAGGTAAACGCTTCCAATGTGCTTATGCAACACTTTCCTCAAACGTATACAATTTGATAATAAATATATCCCTTTTCACAACCAAATGAAGAGAGAAAGAGTTGAAAGTCAAATATACTTTTTACAATCCAAACAAGGTCAACACTCCTTTATTCTTTTTTCTTTCTTTTTTGTTGTTTTCATCTTTTTTTTCTTCTTCTTTTTTTCAATTTCACAAAAGAGTTGGCTAAGGGAATACATATCAAACTTGAATTTTAACTCTTCTCTAATCTTTGCACAATAAAACAAAGGTATGTCTTATACAAACACAAGAACAAAAATCCCTTCCCCAATTAACCAACCAAATCCACCAAAAAGATCTCAATGCACCTTACTAACTCCCAATCAAAGTCAGTTTACAAAGATGAAATGCTTTTCTTGTCTTGGCTTGAGGGTTAGAGAAATGTTTGGCCAAAGTTTATGTTCGAAGGTTCACATCAATAAAGCCAGATATAAGCTCGAAGGGGCTAGCAAGGGATATGTTATGCATAACAAGGGTGACTGTTTGGTCTTTTGGGTGAACACGTCAAAGAATTCCTCAATCATGTTACCTAAATGCATATGTTAAGTGTGATATTGAATGAGAGTCAAAGCAAGTTCTAACAACATGATGTCGAGGAACAGTCGCTCATGAATTAACAAGAGACTAAATAAATAAATTAGTCTTTAAAAGCTCAAAGCCCGACGGAACACCCACCAAAGCCTCACATAACACCCACCAAGGTCACACCTAGCTCATTGGTAGACACATGCGAGCATTCTTGTAAAGAATCATGGGGGCAATCGATTCACACTCAACAAATGGTCAAAACATGAAGCTCATTTTCGCAAACTCATTTTCAAACACTTTTATTAACAATTGGGCAAATCAAAGGGTCAATCTTAACTAAAGAAGTCTACCTAGTCTACCAACTTCATCATAGGAGGGGTTTTCCTTTTTTTTTTCATTTTTTTTTCACTTTTGCGATTTTTTTTTGTTTTGATATTTTTTAAGGTGAATGCATGCTCCTAATAACAATACCAAGAAAATGCCAAAAAAAACTTTGAAAAGGAACCGAAAGTCAAAACAAACCTAAATGTACCACTAAAATGCTTCTAACTACATGCAATTAATCCTAAAATGCAACTCTAAATGCAAGCATGAACAATATATACAATACATACACAAGCACACACCAAACCAAATTAGGCATCAGACACCATCAATTAACTGACTAACTACCCCATGCTTGAGCAAAGCATTGTCCTCAATGTAAGCACATGTGTAGAAAAGGGAAGGGGGAGGAACAAGAAGTAATCAAAAGGGAGGTGCGAAAGGAGCGTGGGGAGGTTGACCATAAGAGATATGCCAATCTCACTAGGTCTCAAGAGAAGCCCTGTGGTTATGAAAATATTGGGTTTGGGTAGCAAGCATACGACGAAGCTTGTCATTCCGTTCTTAGATAAAGTTACAAAGAGCAGCGTTCTCAGAGGAAACATAGGCTTGAAGGGACACTTGCTCATGCGGAATGGACCTAAGGGCGGCTTCAATCTCTATATAGTAAGCGGAGGAAGGTTGGAAGGAAGAACTAGGTCTAGCTTGACAAGTAGATGGGGGTGGAGGAGGTACAGGGTGAACAACTTCAGCATCACTGGCTACGGTGGAGGAGGTACAAGGCGCACAACCTCAGCATCATCGGGTACCCAATAAAGGTCAGCCCGGTCAAGTAAAGTAGTTTGCTCAACATTGGGAAGCGGCATAAGCCGATCCCCGGGATAAATCCAGCACAAACATCCGACCTCTCCTTTGCAAAAGTTCACCAACTCAAAAGCGACTTGATCAAACCGCTCAGGCCTAGAAACTCGATCCTCAGGATTGGGGTCAACACCCAAAAATCAACCAATGGTGGTGATTACACATCCAATGACTATCCTACCCTTAGTGCTGATAGCTGCACTATACAATTGTTGGGCCAAAAACGGCACATGATCAATTTGGACACTATGTGACATATAAGACATGAGGTGTAACTCAGACAATCTAGGGACATTCAAACTATCATCCCGAGCAAAGAAACAACAAGTGAGAATACGCTGAGCTACCCGAATGCAAGGGTTCCTAATATGGGTGCATTTGGAAGAACTAGTGTTGTACCTAAAATTCACCGAAAGCTCGCCGCAAGATGCATTTAGGTTGAATTCACGGGCAACTTGACGGTTTGGTAAGTCCATGCTAGGTTGAAAACCAAATATGTTATTAAGGTTACTTAAGTTCAACTCATAAAATTGCCTTTCCAAATAAAATGAAATATATCCCACTTGACATTGAGCCCCTCTAGTGACCTCAACATGCAAGGTAATCAGAAATTCAAGTGTGAGGTCCCCATGTGTATGCTCGTTCATTTCAATAAAATGTCCCATACCCCCCTGTGCAAATAACCACCTTATGTCATACTACAATCTCAAACGACCCAACAATTCTTCGTCGTAATAACGAGTTGCCACAACAATTCGTTCACTTAAGCAATTATATCAAGCAACATGTTGGGGATAGTCAAACAAAAGAGATGAGGAATGTTACCTCGGGTCTGTGCATCAGTCGAAGTGCAGGAGGTCTATTGAGGTCGTGATGCTGCTTGGCTAGAGGTCCCTACCTCCTTGATGCTCCTTTGTCTCTTATGGGTGCCATGGAGGTAAAAATGTAAGAAATTCAAGCAAAAACCTCAAAAATGAGGTATTAGAAGGGAAAAATGAAGAATTTTAGTGGCAAAAAGGAAGAATAAGAGACAAAAGAAAATGGTTATGAAGGAAGGGTGAAAGTGATATGAATTTGGAGAAGAAATGGAAGAAAGAGATTAAATTTGTTTCAGAAAGATAAAGACTAAGAGAAAAGGGAAGATTTTGAGTGAAAATGGGAAGAAGTGAGGGAGAAATTGAAGCTTTAACAATGGAGGGTTTAGGGAGAGAAAGAGGGAGTTAGAGAGTGAGTCTCGAGATAGAAGATGAAAGTGAGGGAGAATGAAGGGTCATTGCGGTCAAAACCCTTAACCACGGCCAGTAGTAGTCCACTACGGACCATGGCCGACACCACGGTCCGACTGTGGTGGCTGCTGGTTGCATATTTCCTCGTTTTGGTGGGTGGGCACGCTACGGGCCGTATTGGAAGATACAGACCGTCCGTCCCTAGCCCCTTGACCATCTTTATTTCATATTTTTTTCCATTTGTTTTCTGCTTTTTTTCTGCCTCCCTTGTTTTGTTTTCATTTATGAAAAACTACCTAAAAATGAAAATCAAAGCTATAAAAGAGCTTGAGTTGCTTCCCAAGAAGCGATCTTTTAAGGTTAAGACATAAACCATGCTTCTATATGCACTCAGGATCGATAAGCCTATGGATGATGCTCTTGTTGCGAACCACAAAATTGAAATCTTCCAACTGGAGGTACCACCTTAGATACTCAGGTTGGAGGTCTTTCTTAATCATCAAATGTCACCATAAGGAATTATCAGTGTATAAGACAAAACGATAGCGTGGTCCATCAAACTTACCACTATCATCATTTTCAATCCCAAGATCAAAGTCTAAATCGACTCCCTCCAAATGAGGTAAAGAGAGAACCACTTAGGCAAACCTGCAATAATCACTCATAGGACATCCATTAGAAGCATAGGCCTCAACCTTGGTTATGCTAGGTGGCATAGGAGCAGCAAACTCCACCTTAACATACCCTTGGTCAGGATCCTCAGTAGAAATCCAATCAAAATCGAAAAGGTCAGGATAATTCAAACCATCCTCCATGTCAATCTCAGGAGAAAGGGGAAGTGCATCTGATAGGGAAGAATTAGTGTCATCCCAATCCTTATTAGGCCTTGATTCTATTTCAATGAAGAAGTCTTACACAAGCCTCTCTTAACAGGATCGGTGAGGAGGATGAGGACTTCTCAAAGTCATATAAAAGCACTAACAAGTAATGAAAGTAAAGAAAAATGAGAGAGGAAAGAGTCCGCAAGCCAAGCTATTCATAGGTAAATGAAGAGGAAGAAGCCAAAGGAGGACCCATCTAGGTTCCCCACAATTTACATGAACATATTCATTCACAATAAACTAAAAGGAAAGCAAATAAGAAAGGTAAAATGGATTCCAAGTATGAGGACCCAGTCGGGTTCCCACACCTCACGTGAGCATATTGCCTCTACAAAGAGCCAAAGACTCAAACAAAAAGAAGAAAACAAGTAAAGACGGCAAGCCAAAGGGACTCAGCTGGGATCTCTATATGTATGGGAACTTACATGCATGCAAGCAAGGATAGAACAACCAAAGCAAGAATGGTGGTAAAGAAAACCCATTTGGGTGCCTACCATTACATGATCTTGTTTCTCTTGAAAAATAATAAAGATAGAGAAGCCAATGCAAAGAGGATCCAAGGGATAAATTACATCCATAATCATCCAATGCATGCATGCAAGGTTAAGAAAAAAGGAATACTTAGTATTCAAAGAAGAAGAAGCCACAATAAAAAGGATCCAAGTGATAATCAACATACAAAAGTAGAATGCTTACGAAAGTATTTCAAAATATTCATCAAAGTCAGAAGCTACAATTAATAGCCTAGACATAATGGGACATTTCACAATTTTCTTGACCAATAAAAACGTCTGCTACTCTAGTGATGCGGAAACCTACTCAACCGACAAAGAGATTCACTATTCTAGCTATGTAACAGCCTAATGAAGAATAAATTCATGAATTTGCTTGACTGGGAAAAGGTCCGCTACTCAAGCTACAAGAAAACGTGCTCGACTGTTAGAAATGTCTGCTATTTTAGCAATATGGAAACCTAGTCTACCAGCAAAAAGGTAAGCTACACTAGCGAGATGAAAACTTGCTCCACCAAAAAAAAGGTCCCTTGTTCCATCAATGTAGATAAATTCACGAATCGCCTTGATCGACAAAGAAAGGTATGCTACTCCAGTAACATGGAAACCTGCTTAACCGACAAAAAGGCCCGCTACTCCAATGATACAGAAACCTGGTCAACCAACAAAGAGGTCCGCTACTCCAATGTTATAGAAACTCGCTAGTCCAGTAAAAGGACAAATTCATGAATTTGCTTGATCGGTAAGAACGTCTCCTACTTTGGCGACTAATATCCAAGTCAAGGACAATATGCATTATGAACCATCATAGCAAAGTAGATAGGCACTAAGTCTCAGGATCCTTAGTAGTCGGACAGGGATTCTACATCATCAAAGCCAGCCAGACAATTACAGGAAGCAACTATTATTTTGACCTTCGCCGTACTCCAGCTCAGCTAAAGTGCGGCTCAACTGTAGATGCCTAAAAGTGGCATCTTATTTTTAATTGCTTAATGACAAAAGCTACATTTCAACTTGTGTATTTGGTGGACCAACAAAATAATCCTTGAATTTGAGTATAAAAGGTCAATAGAGCACAAGAAGCCCAAATACGCCCGAATTGACAATGTTCAACATCCAATTGAGATCCACTCTTGGAGTATAAGATTATGAATTCTAGGTATCAACAATCTTGAATAAATAAGCTGTATAATGACATATTATGCACTAAAGTCCGATAAGCAATGGAAAAGATATAACTCAAATACTTGGGCTTGTGCTGAAAGTAACACCTGTTCACTATTTTGCTTATATATTATTCCATATTTATCTAACAAGTATGAAATTATTTGTATTAGAAACTAAACTCAATAATATTTCAAGGAAAAAAGGAACCACCAAATGAAGGTTGGATATAGTTGTGGCCAAAAAAATTAGGCTGTCTGGAGCCCAAGTCAAGAACCCAAACAGGTTCCTACTTCCAAGAATCGAGTCGCGTCGTCTAGCTGGAAACCTAGCCTGGCTCTTTCTCTCTAAGTTCTTTTCTACCTAAATGAGATTAATTAACTAGAATTCTATGTTGATTAGTTTACTAAGTATAACTAGTGAGAATTCTAACTGAATTGGTGTACTTGTTTAGATTAAGCCTAATAGGACTAGAATTAGGTCTCTTATGTCTAAACCAATTAAGACTATCCCCTCAACCAATATAAATAGGGGGCTACCCTTAGGGGTTAGAGGCATTAGAAAATTTCCATAAAATAGAAGCATCAAAAATTCCCATAAGTCAATTGGTATCAGTAAATTGGCCTTAGATGAGATAGGCATCGAAACACAGCAAAATGATAGAGTGAGGAAAGCATCAAAATTAAAGAGGGAAATACTCCACACAGTAGAGGCAGAGAATTTGGTTAACTGTTAAAAAGGCATCTCTTTGCTGGGTTTCCAGGTAAATTAGGTGGGTTATCCTGAAGGCAAGAACTCTATCTTTCCCTACTGTTCTACTCTATTTCTCTTTTATGATTTTTTGATTCTAAATCACTGAAGATGTAATCTTTAGGTAGTTCCTCGCTCATTGTAACTATTACTCTTATTTTTGGGTTCTCATTAGACTAACATTTTTATCTTTTGCACGATTTATATGAAAACGTTACTCTAATTCATTGCATCAATGCATATTTGTATGATTAATTTTTAATTTCACGTGTTGATTAATAAAGGCCATCAGTGATGATGGGTGATGATGAGATGCATCCTATCGTATCATTATACAATCGCCCCCAAATCTAGAACCTCAATTCCAGACCAAGGAGTCAGGATGGTCCCCATACTTGGGATTGCTAGGGCACTTTCTAAAATCCATTCAAAGCAGCTTCAATTTGTCCCTTCAGCATTCCTTCAATGTCCTTTCAGTGTCCCTATTAGTATGATCTACTTTTAAAGGTGTCATGGTTTGCATGTTTCCCTAAAACTCATTGTTGACTTTATTAGTTAAAAGATTAATGTTTTTTTTCCTTACTATTGGTATTTGTTCTTGCGTTGCTAAACTTGGGATAAACAAATTCGACCCATGGTAATGGAGTCTGCTTGGACCAGAATCAGGGTTCTGATCTAGCCTGTGAACCCACCCAGGTTCCTGGATTAGACCTATACCCAGATTCTGGCTATGATAAAGGAACTACTAAGGTTCAATTTACGTGAATTGGGCCTAGTCTTGCCCAGTGAAGCCAACTGAGTTCCTTAGCAAAGCCTAAGGGGAAATCTCATGTATGATCTATAATAATAAAAAAAAGATTAAAAAATAAATATGTTTTCTGGTAAAGTATAGAAGTACCTAGCGTACGAGCCTAACTATTCGTAAGGGTTTGCACCCTTTGGGAGGTGGATCCTTACAGTTGTCTACTTTAGCCTTGTCAACCTCTAATCCCTTATATAACATTACATGATCTAGTACTACCCCATGCTTTAGCATGAAATGACATTTTTTAAAATTAAGCATAAAATTACTCTTAATATAATGCTTAAGTACTAAGTAAGATGATGTAAGCATTCAACAAATGAATCACCATGTACAGTAGAATCACCCTTGAAAACTTCTACAATTTTGGTGATAAAATTAGAAAAAATGCTCACCATGCGTCTTTGAAATGTAGTAGGAGTGTTATACAGACCAAACAACATCCTTGCAAAGGCAAAGGTACTAAAATGATATGTCAAAGTGGTCTTTTCCTAATCATTAGCAGCTATTGGGATCTCAATATAACCTGAATATCCATATAGAAAGCAATGGTGTGACCATCCAACAAATCAAGGAAGGCCAATAGAAAATGTTCTTTCTTCGTGGCTTTGTTAAGCTTTCTATAGTCAATGCACACTTTCCAACCACTTTGGAGTCTACTGGTTATTAATCTGCCTTCCTTTTTCTGAACTACCTTTGTCCCCTCTTTTAAGAACCACACAAATAAGATAACCCGCTTAGAATCAGCTGTAGGGTATACCCAACATCTAAACCCTTAAGGATTTCTTTTGAATTACCTCCATCATACGTGGATTCAGTCTTCACTGAGGGTCTCTCTTAGGCTTAGCATCTTATTCTAATGTGGATTTATGTGAACATGAAGAGGGGCTAAGTCCTTTATGGTCTGCTAAAGTCAACCCCAACACTTTAGTATGGTCTCTAAGCATCTTAATAAGTTTAGCCTGTTGTTTATGTTTAAGTTCTTTAAAGATTATAATAGGTAAGGTCTCATCATCCCCTAGATAAGCATACTTAAGATTTTCAGGCAATGATTTCATTTTTAGTTTAAGGGGTGAGATGTGAGAGGGTAGCAACTTTGCGTTACTTTTAGGCAATTCTAACTTCTTAGGTCTATCAATTACATGCAATTCCAACAAAGACTCTATGGTATCTACTACATCATTATCAACAGGGTAGGGCAGACTTTGAAACATGAATTGATCTAAACCCTAAGTAAGCATAGTTATCAGTTCATCTTCCTGACAATTTATAAGCATCATGAGACAATTCATCGTTCATATCAAGTGAATAAAGATAGTTCACATGAGCAGGAAATCTCATGGCATCAAAAATTTGAGCTTCATGACTTCAACACCGAATTCAATAGTCAATGTTCCTCTATGCACATCTATTTTTGTCCTAAATATTTTAAGAAATGATCTACCAAGCAATTTCAGAATGTCATGGCACACATCACCCGTGTCCAATACATAAAATTCAATGGGAAAAATAAGCCTATTAACTTGGACTAAGACATCCTCCAAGACTCCGTCTAAGTATGCACTACTCCTGTCAGCTAACTAAATGGTTAGGGCAATTTTCTTTAACTCCCTTAAATTTAGTTTATTGTAAACGCAATTAGGCATTACATTAATAGAAGCTCCTAAATCAAGAATAGCTCTATCAAAGCAAATATTTGTAATTTTATAAGGAATAGAGGATACACTTGGGTCCCTACATTTAGGGGGAAGCTTCTTTTCGAGAACAACGAACACATTTTCCCTGACACTTTCCTTTTCATTCCCTTTTAATTTATGCTTTGCAGCACAAAGCTCTTTAAGGAACTCAGCATAATAAGGCCCCTACTTAATGGCATCTGGGAGAAAGATGTTGATCTCATACCTTCTTAAATGTTTGTAAGATCTCCTAGTTTGCCTCATCTACCTTAGAAGTTGTCCCTCTCAATCTAGTACAAAAAGGTGATAATGGCTCGTAAGATTCACCCTTAGGCTTACCTACTTCCTTAACATTAGAGGTGAGATCTTGGTCTGTGCTTAGTTTGTGCTCATTGATCTTTATTTCATGCTCTTCCTCTCTGTTCTTCCTAGCTTCCTTCAACTCTTTCCCACTCCTAAGTGTCATTGCACTCATATTTCCCTTTGGCTTTTGGAAAGGTTGAGATGGCAACCTATATTACATTTGGGCTAGTAGGTTACCTACTATGGTATCAATAGTAGTCTATCTCTCTTATACCTATTTAAGAGTCATTTCTATGTTTTGAAACCTAGCATGAATCTCCTTTTCTGAGCGATCCATCTTTTTATGACTTGCTCTAAAAGAAAATTTCTATGTTGATATGAAATAAGGCAAGATTGAGAGAGGAGATAATAGACAATCTCACTGCCCTAGCAAACTGGGTTGAATTGAATTGAAAACTAAGACATAATCCCAAAGTCCCAAGGATAAACTGACATTTAGCTTGGATACAGTCACACCACCAAGCAGAGCTCCAGGCCCTTGGAAGGATTCTAGATACAGACACATTACCACAATGCTAGTAAGACTCCTAGAGCACCACTTCTAATAGCCAAATACAGGATAACTAAAGGGATGTTGAGAGGAAAGGAGTTGTGCTCAAGTTTGTCTGTAGGCCTTTATAACTAGCCTAACTCTTTCTCTATCAACGACTAAACTCAAATACAAAAGATACTAAAAACAACAAATAGTTTCAAACTAAAATAGTAGCTATAATCAGATCTTTGACATCTATTTAGGTTGCTAATCTCCATTATTGAGGTGTCAAGCTAATACGCATCAAAGTACTTGTAGTGATGGGCATGAGATGCAAATTGTAGCTACTAATTAAGTGATTAACCCAACAGTCAAAAAGTATAGTAGCTAGTAATCCATTAGATCAAAGGGTATTTCCTTTGACTTTATGACAGTTAATAGCTAATGCTAGGTGATCTAACTTTGCTAGTTTGGGGCATTCCTTAATAATATTTTAGACACCCTTTTAACCCCTTAAACGTTTCAAGGGTTGCTGCTTACAAGGAGTCAAACTTGACTCTCCAAAATAATGCCTGGCTGGATTGAAAAATGGGCAGGCTGGTTGTTTCTGGCTAAGTTGGCTGAATGAGTTAATGCAGCGGTAGTACAAGATGGGACAACTTGTATCATTTATTAGCTGATAAGTGTGCTAGCAAATGATCTAAGTTACTCCCCAAAAGGACCCATTGTTTGCTGGATCAAACAATAGAGTTTGGACTAGTTGGGCATGCTTGGCAGAACACAGAGATTAAGACCTTGAGTCATGATCTTGAGGACTAGAGTTTGAACATTCTGACTTGGATTGCCTTCAGTGGAGGGATCTTTATCATCTTCCCCTTGTTGTAGAGGATTTGACCTCAAATCCTCAAGGGTTACCTCATCTAAATATGGACTTAAGTTTGCCACGTTGAAGGTAGCAAAAACTCCATATTCTCTTAGAAGCTCAACCCTATATGCATTATCATTGATCGTATCCAAGACTTCAAAAGGATCATCTGCTCTTGGACTCAATGTGAACTTTCTTTTTTGAGGGAACCTCTCATTCTTTAAATGAACCCAAATAAGATCCTTAGGCTGAAAGATAACCTTCCTTCTATGCTTGTTGCCTTGGCCTGATAGCTAGCATTGCTCCTCTCAATCTTCTCTTAAGCTTTATCATGCAATGCCTAAATTTCCCTTACTCTTTGCTCAGCCTCTACACTTGGCTTCCCTTCAATGGCTCTTGGAACAAAGTCCTTTGGAGTTAGTGCATCAACACCATAGTCTGCCTTGAAAGGAGACAGGTCGTTTGTCTTGTGACTAGCTCTATTGTATGCAAACTCCATATAAGGTAGCAGTAAATTCCAAGCCTTAGTTTATGTCCTGATTAAAGCTCTTAGAAAGGCCCCTAAAGTCCTATTGGTGGCTTCGATCTGGGCATTAGGTTGAGGATGGCAAGCAGTGCTGAACTTTAGCTTTGTTCCCGGCTTTTTCCAAAAGGGTAACCCAGAAATGGCTAGGAAACATTGCATCTCTATATGAAACTATTAATCTATGAACACCATAAAGTCTCATCACCTCCTTAAAGTAAAGCTCAATAACTTGAACTACATCATTGGTTTTGGTACAGGCTATGAAATGAACCATATTTGAAAACATGTTCCCAACCACAAAGATTGACTCTTTCGCCCCTTGGGCGCTTGGCAATCCCAAAACAAAATCCATGCTCACATCAGGCTAAGAGGTTTGTGGTACTGGTAGTGAAGTGTAAAGTCGTTGAGGCAGTGAGTGAGTCTTGACTGCTTGGCAAGTGGCACACCTCCTAATGATGTCCTGAACACCCTTGGACATGCCTAGCTAGAAGTAGTGCTCCTTCAGCATAGATGTCGTCCCGTTTTCCCCATGATGTCTAGCTAAGGCCCCTGCATAGACCTTTCCAGTCAGCAATTCCCTTGCTTCACTGCTTGGAATGCAGAACCTGGTACCCTTGAACAAATATCCATTCTGCAATAGAAAGCCTCATTTTGGTCTTTGCTTACAACTCTCATATAATTCTTTAAAGTTCTCATCATAAAAAGATTTGAGATGCTCAAATCTCAGACCATAAGTTTCTATCTAAAATAAAAATAGGTGCCTCTTATATTGTACATCTGCCCCTTTGTTCAACTTTCTAAACTTGTGTTTGATAGTGAAATGAAGGGGCTGAAGGTACTCCACCCATTTGGCAAGTCTAGCGTTGAGCTTGTGATGCCCTTGAATGTATTTGAGAGCCTCATGGTCAAAATGAAGCATAAACTCAATAGCTATGAGATAATGCCCCCAATGTTCAGAGCATCTGATGATAGCATACAACTTTTTGTCATATGTTGACTATCTCCTCTTTGAATCATAAAGTTTCTCACTGAAAAATACCAATGGCCTACCTTCTTGATTTAAAACTCTTCCAATGCCTACTCCAGATAGGGTTGGCAAAAATTTGTCTGACCTGATTACCCGAATTCGTTTGACCAGGAAAAAACCGGGTACGGTCACAAAGTTTATGTCCCAATTTAAAATTTGGACAATCGGTCATGTCCAAATTTAAATCTAGGTTGGGTTTGGGTTTGTGCATTCCAGTTTGGGTTGTCCGGATTTTTGCATCATTTCGGCTTGGGCAATCGGACAACCGGGTTCCGGCATCGGACAACTCTATTTTTGTGTAATTTTAGTCCAAATTCTCTGTAAAATTTTATAAAAATAACTACGGACAATCAGGTTACATTGAAAATTCGTGTTCGGGTTCGGTCACACAAAATTTTGGTCGGAGTGTCCTTAAATCATATCACAAATTCGGATATTTAGCTAACCGGGTCCGAACATCAGACATTCGTGTTGGAGTCCGGGTATGAAATTTGTATCCGAATGTCTGATTCATCCAAACCAGAATCTACCGAGACCCGAATTTTTGCCAGCCCTAACTCCAGAGGCGTCACACCCAACCTCAAACACTTTCTCAAATCAGGGTAGAGCTAAAACTGATGCTTGTGTCTGCCGCATCTTGATCTCTTCAAAAGCTTGTTTTGCCTTAGGATTCCACTGAAATGAGCTTCTTTTGATCACCTCTTTCATGGGGCAATGATGTTGTAGACGTTCTTAATTAAGCTCTTATAAAATGATGCCAACCCATGAAAATGCCTCAAAACATAGATGCTTTTAAGATCTGGCCAACTCTTAATAGCTTCCACCTTGCTTTCATCTACTTGAATCCCATTGGCGGCAATTATGTATCCTAAGAAAGTGACCTTATGAGAGAAAAAGGTACACTTCTTCAGATTGCCACATAATTTCTCTTTTTCCAAAACCTAGATAATCTACCTAAGGTGGTCTAGGTGCTCCTGTTCAATTTTATTGTGGATTAGGATGTCATCAAAATAAACAACTACAAATATGCCAATAAAGGGTCTGAAGACATGATTTATGAACCTTATGAATGTGTTGGGTGCATTAGACAAGCCAAAAGGCGTGAGTAACCACTCATAAAGACCTCCCCATGTCTTCAATGCAGTATTCGATTCATCACCCTCTATAATCTTGATCAAATAATAATCACTTCTTATATCCACCTTGAAAACACCCTTGAGCCGTAAAGCTCTTCCAGCATATCTTCCAATCTGGGAATGGGATCCCTATACTTAGTGGTGATTTTGTCGATAGCCCTACTATCCACATACATCCTCATCTGTTTGGAGCTAGTATAGCTGGTACGTCATGTGTACTCAAACTCTCCCTTACCACTCCTTTAGCCAATAGCTCCTCAACCTGCCATTGGATCTCCTGGGTATCTTTGGCGTTCATTCTGTAGGCTGACCTATTGGGTAGGATGTCTCCTAGAATTAGGACAATGTGGTGTTGGATTGATCTTTTGGGTGGTAGGTCAGGTAAGATTTCTTCTGGGAAGACACAAGGTTACTAATCTAGGGTTGATCTGGCTTGTGGTGGGATACTTGGGGTTTCAGTTTGGTCTGAGTTAGCTTGAAGAATCTAACCCTTGAAAGGTCTGAACTTATGTTCAGAGGCTTTAATGTTAGACTCCATTAAAGTAAGTAGCTTTTCAGCAGACTCAATGGGTTTTGAAGGCTTGGATTTGAGCAAATTGATGTGGTGCTAAAGGGGTTAGGGTTATTTTCTTCCCATCCGTGACAGAAGAATAAGTGTTCAAGTAACCATCATGGGTTACTCTTTTATCATACAACCTGGGTCTCCCCAATAACACATGACATACATGCATAGGGATTATGTCACACCAAACTTCATCAAATTAACTTTTCCCAATTGAGAAAGCAACTAAGCATCTAGAATTAACTTGCAAACCCTTACCTTGATTAAGCCATTGAATATAATAAGGGTGAGGATGAACTGATGTCTGCAACCCAGCCTTTTCAATTAGTGTTCTAGAAGCCACATTGGAGCAACTCTCACCTTGTAGGATCAAAGAGAAAACCTTGCCTTGGATGGAACACCTATTGTGAAAATTTTTTTCGCTTTGCTCATCCTTGGCAGTCTTTTAGACATTAAGAGCCCTACTAATCACCAATAACTCTCCGTTTTCTGGTTCAGCAATCACCTCTCCTCCTTTTTGCTCTTCCATCAAATAGATCTCTCTTTCATCCTCCACCTCCTCATCTTGGGCAGCTTGGTATTCTACTAGGGTAATTATCCTCCTGTTCGGATGTCTAGAAGCAATGTGTCCTAGTCCATGGCACTTAAAACATCTTCTATGGGTAGAAGGGTTAGCTGGGGGTTTGTTTGTGGAGTTAGGGTTTTTGGAGCAATTTTAGACGAGTTTCCAATGGTTTTAGGGGCTAGCTAAGTGCTCCCCTTGTTGAAAGGTTGGTTTTTGGGAAAGGCCTTGGGTGGCTATCTCTTAACAGCCTTTAACTTCTTTTGTTGCTCAACTCTATGAGCCAACACACAAACATCCTCAAAGGTAGTGTACTGTTGCATTTTGATGACATGGGAATACCTTGGATCAAGTCCACTGCGATACCTCACTATAGTTTGGTCCTTAGGTTCTTGCAAATCACATTTAATCAAGAGTTTCTCAAACTCTTGAGTGTATTCCTGCATAGACATGCTACTTTGTGTCAAACTATAAAATTGAGAATAGTTATCCTGAAGCTATGAAGGGGGTCAGAACCTATTTTTGGGCTTACACTTCATCTCAGCCCAAGTTCTGATCTTGCACTTTCTCTTCTTGGCTCTCTTGGCACAAAGGTTGGTCCGCCAAAGAGAGGCATATTTCATAAGCCTTAAGGCCACCAATTTGACCTTCTTTTCTTCAGGATTGTCTTTATAATCAAAGACTCTCTCTACTGTGTGTAGCCAATCATAAAACTTATCCAAATCAAGCCTCCCTTTGAACTCTAGAATCTCTATCTTGATGTCAAAGCTAGGCTGCTTGTGATGATTCCTTCTGCTTCTCCTCTACCTTTGTTCAAAGCCACTCTCGATGGAGGTGCCAAAAGGGTTGTCTTGGCTATCAACCTCCTCATCAGACTGACCAGAAGAGCTGGCTGAATTAGAATGTACAACCCTTCTCTCATTCTTGAGAGATTCTCCAAATTGTTTCTTAATATACTCATTCTGCTTCTCAAGATGTTCATAGTTTTTCATCAAAACCTCAAACTTCTCTTCAGAGGTCATGCTGCCACTCATGTTGCCTATTTTAGAACAAGTTCTTTACAGACTATGTGTTTGGGCTAAAGGGTTGTGTTTTGGACAAGCTCAGACCTAGTGGAGTAGTCTAAGCCCTAATATCGAGTATGATATAAAGTTAGGCAAGATTGAGAGAAGAAACATAGACAGTCTCACTGCCCTAGCAAACTGGATTGAACTGAATTAAAAATTAAGACGTAATCTCAGAACCCCAAGTATAAACAGACCTCTGGCTTGGATATAGACACACCACCAACCGAAGCTCATGACCCTTAAAAGGAATCTAGATACAGACACACCACCAGAATACTCCCAATACTCCTACAACACCACTTGTAATGGCCAAATACAAAAGAGCTAGAGAGATTTTGAGAGGTAAGGAGGTTCGCTCAACTTCATATGTTCAACAACTCAGTATTATAATACAATTTTGAAATTTTATACTCAGCCTAACTCTCTCTGTCAATGATTAAACTGAAATACAAGAGGTACTAAAAATAGCAAATAGTTTTAAACTAAACTAGCCTAAAACAGTAGTTATAATTAGATCTTTGACACCTATTTGGATTGTTAATCTGCATTATTGAGGTGTCAAGCTAATCCAGCATCAAAGCAGTTATAATGATGGCATTGAGATGCAAATTGTAGCTACTAATCAAGTGATTAACCCGGGCAGTCAGCAAGTACAACAGCTAGTAATCCGTTGGATCTAATGGTATTTCCTTTGACTCTGTGACGGTTAATAGCTGATGCTAGATGATCTGACTTTGCCACTTTGAGGCCTTCCTTAATAATATTTTAGACACCTTTTCAATCCCTTAAACATTTCAAGGCTTGCCAATAAAGAGTCAAAATTGACTCTCCAAAATACCCCCTGGCTAGATTGAAAAATGGGCAAGCTAGTTGTTTCTAGTTGAGCTGGCTAAATGAGCTAATGCAATGGCAGCAAAAGGTGGGGAAAATTTTGTCATTTATTTTCTAATAAGTGTGCTAGCAAATGATCTAGGTTACTCCCCAAAAGGATCTACTGTTTACTAGATCAAATAGTAGAGTTTGGACTGGGTGGGTATGCTTAGCAGAACACTGAGATCTGAGCCTTGATTCATGATCTTGAGGACCGGAGCTGGAACATTCTGACTTGGATTGGTTTAAGTACAGGAATCTCCGTCATACCTTGAGTAGATAGGTGATGTGGTGGTTGGTCGAAACTTAGGGGGGTTGGTCCTAAGTCCATACTTAAAGTTAGGGTGGTCTCTCCATCTTTCATTATAAGTGTTAGAGTATGGATCATACTTCCTTTGAACTTAGTAAGAAAGAATAGCACTTGCATTCCCCATTAAACTGTAAGGATTCATCAGTAGGATGCCCCTCTAAACAGCAAATACCACATCCTATGGCCCTCTGAACTCGTCCAGTGACGAGTTTGTTCAATGTAGCAGAGACCTGAGGTAATTGGGTAATGATGAACCTAAACTAGGCTCGTTGACCTTCTTAAATTAGGATTCCCTATTTCCAAATTATGTTGTGTTTTAGTCCATAATATTAAACGATTCTCTAGCTTAAGTTGGAGTCTTATTAAGCAAAGCCCCCTCCTCACTATCGACATCTACCATATTTCTATATGCAGGCAATAAACCCTCATAAAAATAATGAATCAAAATTATTCAGAAATTTGATGTTGGAGATGCCTAGCACATAATTTATTAAAACATTCCCAATACTTGTGAAAAGTTTCTTTAGTCATTTGTTTAATGCCACATATTTCTCTTCTAATAAATCTAATTCTAGATACTACAAATTTTTTTTCAAAATATACTTTGTGAACTTTCGTACATGTAGTGAACGTTGTAAGGGGCAAGTAATATAGCCAATCCTTAGCCTTATCATAGAGAGAAAAAGCAAAGACTCTAAACCTAATTTGGCCTTGGGTGATGCTCTTAGTTTGCATGGTCAAACATGTAATAATGAACTTATGAATATGACAATATGGATACTCACTGGGCAGTCCATGAAACTTAGGTAATATATTTAAAAATTCAGAGTTCAGTTTAAGTGGTCGGTCTAATATTGGATAAGTAATTGATAAAGGTTGTGCTTCTAATAGGAATGCAAGTGCATGGTGGTGTTGTAACAAATCAAGATCATCTCCCACATAGACTAGTTCAAGCTATCAAGTTATACTCGCTTAAAATAGGCTAAGCGAATCAAAATTTGAGAATGAAATTGAACCTACTTATCTGATCTAATAGGTAAACAATAAAGGAATTTAATCAAATCAATTGATTTTCCAACTCAAATATTAATCAAGCACCACTTCTTTATATGGGTAATTCTAAAATCGATAATCGATTTATGAAGCCCCTCTTTCGGGGTGGAATGAAATTATTAAAACTAATTAAATACCATTTCTCACGAGCTTGTGATTAATCTAAGCTCATTGAGAATGCGATTATCAATTTAAGGGTTTCTTAAACAATGAGTCCTTCTCAAGATCCCACACACTTAAGTCTAATTTTTCGACATCTAGTTTCAACTTTCAGTTCTTAATCAAATGTCTAAAACAAGCAAGAAGTTAATCAAGTTTCCTACTAGCAAATAAATATCTAAGATTCAATAGAATAAACCCGACAAATCTGAAGTAATTTTAGATCAACACAAGAATTGGATCAATCACAAGAGTTAAGCTCGATTCCAGGATCAACAATTCAAAACTTAACATAAAAATCAATACTAATCTTAACTAGTCATAAAAATCTAACGAGAAAAGAGAACAGAAGGAAGAGGAAATGCTCAGTCAATGCAAGCTTGTATAGGTAGATACAAACCCAACCTGGAATCCTTGTAAATATGTACCTTTAACTTGCTCTCAACTCTCTCTAGTCTAAATCTCAATCCTAACTAGATGATGAACGTTAAAGAGTGGAATGGAATAGGAGGATGAATGAAGCAGTAAAATGTGGCTTTCATCACTGAAATCAAGTCTGCAAAACCGCCACATGTATGGAACACAAACAACCACGAAAGAATCTAGATAGCTCAGGGAAGAGAGGACCACCACGGTCTAACCATGGGGCCCTCTATCTTGGTGGATCTCCCTATTTTGACTTGCATCTTCTCTTGGATCTCCATGGACCATGTTTTTGGCTACGATTAGTCTGTGTTGCATGTCTTTGGGGCTCTTTTGTTACCTTGTTTGATCTATAAGGCCATAAAATCTTCATTATACTCACATTACTTGGCTCACAAAGTGAAAATCTATAAACACTCTCCAAACAAGTGAAGCCAAGCACAACAGTAGAAATAGGGGCACAAATCATACAACTAAGGCTATTGATCCCCTAAAATGACACCCAAACACTTTTGAAATCTTATGCGAATATGACCTTCATCACTCCCCCGTGCTTAAACCTTTCCTTGTTCTCAAGTAAACACTAAATAAAACCAAGGGGAGGTGCATCTACGACTCAGAAACATAACAACCTCCTCAAACTGGGCAATACATAACACATCACAAGTAAGAATATCAGTCAATGGTAACCCCAAATAGTGCACAAGACATTTCAAAATCAGGAGAAGGTATATTTTTCCAAAGAAGTATATATCACCAAAAGCCAGATATCAAATTTGATCAACCCCAAAGAACCACACAGCATATTATGTAAGTATAAGGAATTGTAGAGCTAAATAGATTGGGAGAACCACACTTTTGGGAAATGTAAATCACTCTCACTCATGTGTTTGAAATATAACATGCGTTCACTCAAGACTCATTCCAAAGAGATGTAATCTTCTACAAGCTCGACAAGGCTCTCAAATTCTCTACCACTAAGAATGCAATGTGCACATAACAATCAAGAAGAATTTACATAGGTTGAGTTTGGAGTGTTGGTAAATTCTATGGTTTCTGGGTTCCATGTTACTTGCTCCCTATTTATTTGGCTACCCAGCTCCACATTACCTAAATGTATTTGTCCACTTCTTTTCCCATAACTGTTCTAGCCCACACTACAACCTATGTAAATGCACAATGTCAATCATTTATTCATTCTTTTTTTCCCCTTCTTGATGTCATCTTTTTTTGTTTTTTGTGTTCTCTCTTCAATATAACTTTTTTTCTTCTTTTTTTTAGGAAGTGAAATGAAAACATCAATTATTAATGGGCACAGGGTCATGAATTATCACCTCACAATCTCATGCATATTTACAACCTGAACAAGAGGGAAACACAACTAAATGCTTAATGACATCAATCCCTTAACAAACATCATAACAAGGCAACCTTAAACTCATTGAACCCCAAGATTACCTACCACATATATGAAGTGATGGTCCATAGACTTAGCTTAAAGGTTAGGAATTTGGGTATATAGCCAAGGGCTAAAATGGAAGGGATCACAACAAGAAAAGGAGTATAGCTCATAGAGGCTATCAAAAGGGATATGTAATATAATGGTAAACTGTTTAGCCATGCGTCTAATACAATTACAGAAATAATACCTTTATCATATCATCAACTATGCACATGTTAATGTGGTCTTGAACAAGAGTCTAGCCAAGTTCTATAGATGCAACATGGAAGAATCACACATATGAAATCACATGAGACTAAATATAATGAATTAGTCTAAATAAGGATCAAAGTCTCACGGGATGTCTACCATAGTTGCATCTAGCTCATAAAACAACTCTCATGTACAAACATTAGTGCCTAGGATTCCAAAGGATAACAAAGTTCTCAATCAAGACAAGGGTCAAAACAGGAAATATTTACAAAACCCTCATAAATTTTAACAGCAAAAGGGATTACACATCAAAAGTTACGTAAGCTCATGAAAGCTATATTGCCTAACAATTCATCATTAGAGGGCATCTGAAACCAATCCACACCGTCCCGACATGCAATCCTACACGCAAACTAAATGTAACACAGTAATGCAAACAAAAAGAAACCTAATCCTATATGCCTTAACCTGTATGCAAACTAAAAACCAAAATGGACAACATGAAACCACCTTTACCGCATGCTTAGATAAAGCGTTGTTATTCAATGTAAAGAAAGTAAGAGAAGGGAAAGGTAACAAAGCATAACGATCTCACCAGGTTAGGTGCTGAGAACACGTAAGCTAAGGCCACCTCGTAAATAGGACAAATAGAGCATCAGTCATTCTCTCACAACTTCAAAACACAGCTCGTCAAATTACATGTCGTTAAAACATGCAGCAACCTACCGAGCTCCTAGGACCACAATTTAGAAAATACAAGGTAAGAGGCAATAACCAAAATCGCACCTAAGAGAATAAATATCCTCCTAACCTTATCAAAGCCCTTAGCAAAATCGTAGGAATGATTAAACAACATAGTCAACATGGCTTTCCTTGGCAAGTCCACTAGGTACAAACTATAAGGGTCAATAGAGGGATCATAGCCTATGAAGTAACCTAGGGACACATAATCATCACCATTCCTACGAAGCACATCAAACACGTTGTCCTCAGGGCCCAAAAAACATTAGCATCACAAATCATAGAATTGTCAATGGGCACATCAATGTAATACTAGGGGAGAAAGAGAGGGTAATAAACAAACACAAGAAACATAGGAATGATGAAGGGGATTAGGGAGAACGCTATCGTCAAAATCAAGTCTAAGAGACTCCTCATACATAAACAAATCACATGACCCCTCCTAAGGAGTCTTAGCTAGATCATACACCTCATCCAAAGTATCTTCTAACCTAAAACATACATCAACAACACTAAACCCAGCAAATCCCCTAAACGGCTCACCCATCTTGAGCCTCGTGTACTGAGCTAAAGGAAAGGATGAATAAGGTAAGGTCAAAACAAGATCAATATTATCCCTAGGTGATGCAAAGTCAAGTTGTGTGTAACATGCATAATAAGGACTCAAATTTATATCATGGTCAGAAGAATTACACAAATCACACTGAAAGGGGGCATAATAAGATCTATCATAGAACGCACAAGGATCAGAGAATGAATATCTAGAAGCACAACAGGCCTTCTCAAATTCAAATGAATTTCAAGCAATCCACTCCAGCAAATACCTTGCTTCATTAACACTTTTAGCAAGAAAAACCCAATTTTCTAGAAGAGAACATATTTTACTATTCAGACCCTCATTAACAATGTCTAAAATGTCCTATTTACCCACACAATAACCACTTTGAACAAGAAAAGCATTTAATATGTTAAAATAACCCCAAAATAATTCATGCTCGAATTGCGAAAAATGGAAAACTGCCACTATTTTTTTTTCCACAATTTTTTATATTTTTTTGTTTTTTAATTTTTTTTGGTTTTTTTTGTCAAAGAAAAATGAAATGCTTAGTCAAACCTATTGAGAAAAACTCAATATTCAGCACTAGTCCCCGACAACGATGCTAAAAACTTGATTGGTTCACAAGAGCACAGTGGCATTGTAGCAAATCAAGGTTATCTCCCATGAGGACTAGTTCAAGTTATCAGGTTATATTCCCCCAAGATAGGCCAAGCGTGTCAAAATTTCAGAATGAAATTGAACTATGCTACATATCTAAGCTAAAGGGTAAATAATCAAGGAATTTAATCAAATCAAGTTATTTTGTAACTCAAGAATTAATCAAGCCCACTTCTTTAGACGGGTAATTCAAAACCTACAATTGATTTATATGCCCTCTTTCAAGGTGGAATGAAATTCTTAAATCTAGTCAATCACCATTTCTCAAGCATTTTTTATTAATCGAATATCATTGAGAACGCGATTATCAAATTTAGAGGTTTCCTAAATAGTGAGCCTTTCACAAGATTCCACAAAATTAAGTCGAATCTTAGTTTTCCAACATCTAGTTTAACATTTTAGTTTTTCACCAAATGTCGAAAGCAAGCAAGAAGTTGATCAAGTTTCCTAGTAGCAAATCAATATCTAAGATTCAGTAGAATAAACCTAATAAATTTGAAGCGATTTTATATCAAAACAAGAATAGGTCCAATCACAAGAATTCAACTCAATTCCAAGATCAACAATTGAAAACTTAACATAAAATCAATACCAATCTAAAAAAATCATTAAAATCTAAAGAGAAAAGAGGAAAAGAAAGAGGAATTGCTCAGTTGATGTGCGCTTGTATAGGAGGTAGATGCAAAAGCAACCTAGAATCCTTGCAAATCTTTACCTTCAACTTACTCTCAACTCTGTCCAATACAAGTCTAAATCATAAGTAGATAATGAATGTTGAAGAGCAGAATAGAATACGATGATGAATGAAATAGTAAAATGATGCTTTTATCACTAAAATCAAGTCTGCAAAAACATCACATGCATGGAACATGAGCAACCACGAAAGAATCTAACAGGCTCAGCGAAGCAGGGGCCACCATGGTCTAACCGTGGGCCCTCTGTCATGGTGGGTCTCCCTCTTTTGAGTTGCTGCTTCTCTTCAATCTCCCTGGACTATGGTTCTAGCCATGATTTGTTCGTGTTGGATGTTTTTGGGACTCTTTTGCTACCTTCTTTCATTTATAAGGCCTCAAAATCTTCATTATAATAACATAACTAGGCTCACAAAGTCAAAATATGCAAACACTCTCAAAATAAGTGAAGCCAAGCATAATGGTAGAAATAGAGGCACAAATCATATAATTAAGCGTATTAATCCCCTAAAATGTCTCCCAAAAACTTATTAAATCTTATGCAAATATGAAATTCATCAACTTCCAATTTAGATGCATGAAGTTCACGTCAAGTAGTCATCTCAACTTTAATATCTTCAAAACTCATATATCAAGAGATTACATATTTAGAATCACTCACTTTGCTCTCAAACTCCTCAAACATATGCTTCTTTTTCTCTTCGATCATGAGACTAGTCTTTAATGTCATAAATGAAACAACCTAAAACAAATAAAATACTAGAGTTAAAACAAAACAGTACAAGTAGTAACCACTAGTAAGGTTTTTAAATAAGAGCATGTTGCGGGAAAGTAGGGATCGATCCCACGAGAAAAGATACAATAATAAGCCAGTTTAAATCTAATTAATTTCACTAGCCTAACATTCTTTACGTTTTCTTTTAATTACTAAAACCAATCAAACTAAACAAATTAAAATATGAAAAATTATTTAGTGATATTCCAAAATATTATAATCCTAATTCTGGAAATAAAATAGCAAATACTCAACCAAATTAATCTGATAAAATAATCGCACAATATTAAACTGAAAATTAAAACAGAAAATATTGTGCATAAAATTTATGTCCAAATTCATAGAGAATCACCTAAACTAATAACATACAAATACACAAATTTATATCTCCATAAACATATGTAATAAATTTTAGAAAAATAAAACAGAAAAAAACTATAGAAAACACAGACAGAAAAACAAATTTAAAAAAAAAATGACTAACAAACTGCATTTAACATAACATCAAAGTAAATAATAAAACTAACAAGATTATAAAACCAATTTCCTTGGACTTAATGAAACCCTAAAAATGTATAATGAAAAATAGATCTAAATTGTTATATTTTAATAAAGTAAACACCTACACATATTCAATTCAAGAAATAATTCTTACAAACCGTCAAATGATCTCCAAAAAGACAGACTGACATGACAAATTAGCTTGCAAAGCTCTTCAACAAATCAAACCTGCACCCTCACGTCTTTTCTTATACTCTTCAACGTATTAATCCGTTAATGTAAAAAACAGGTAAAATAAGCTAAATTAGACAAAATAATATGTATAATATAAGCCAACAGTTATTAAAAATATGCATGAATTACAACATAACACATACGTACGCACACATAT
>JACYFF010031957.1:84468002-84511548 GCA_017589665.1 Selenicereus undatus | reverse complement strand
AAATATATATATATATATATATATACACACACACATATATATATATATATATAGGCATACGTAGCGGCCATGCCAAGTTGTCTACCAAAAGAGAAAAAACACAATGCTTAGCCTACTTAGGAAATCCCTTTAAGCTTGCCTTAATACTATAATTCACTTCCTATATAATTGTGTCTATTGGCATCTTTATATTCATAAACAACCTGGTGTTTCTCTCTTTCTTTATATGATATATAATGGCAGTCATAACTGGCTATGTTCTGTGTCTGCTGCTCTTGTTTTGATATCTCCCCCTTAACACCTCAATGTGCTAGTTATTATAATTCTTTATGTTGGTTCTAGCTGTAGTTTCCAAGCATTGTACAACCATAGTTTGAGTGAAGTCAGATTGAGTTAATATATGCTCATTTGTTTCCTTATCAGCTTCTTATAGTAGGCATCTATTTACCATGGGAATCCCTCTATGGCTTAGCCTATCCTATGCTAGCAGCCTTCTGGGCATAGCCATCTATGAGATGAAAGAGAACTCGCAGACCTAAAACATGTTCTGAATCAAACAGCACCAATCCACTGAAATTTATCTAGCTTTTAAACTTATGTAACCTTTGGCTATTGTATAACTCTATCCAGTTGGCCGTCCTATTTGGTCATCTTGAAACAGTTCGCTCATTTGGTCTCTAACTTTAAGTAGCCTTTTCTAGTACGAATAGGTATCATTTTTTACTTTACAATCCCATATTGTTGCCTTGTTTAAGTAATAATGCTGAACCCATCTTTAGCCATAATAACTCCTTCATGACTGTCAAGTGCCATAAGTGCTTCCAATAGCTACTATGTTCCGCTTGAGTACATCTCTGATTCCCAGCCCTCCTGTCTTTGTTTTACCGCATTCAGTCTAGGCAATAGGTGGTATCTTGTCCCCCCACAAGAACATTCTGCATAGGTCATCCACTGTTTTTATTAACAACTATAGCTAGATGACCCATTAGGATGCAATTAACCAACTTTACTTTCCCAGCGTAAGTAAGCTTTTTCAGGTGTCACCCTCTAATTCCTAAAGAAATTTTATCAATGGGCTGTTAATAATTTTTTATCAGCCCAAATGATTTAATAGGAACCCTAAGGTATCTAAAAGGAGGTTCTCCATTTTGGAGCCCTATTGTCTCCAAAATCTTCCTTTTTTCCTCAACTCCAACTCCCAACCATGATGATATGAGATTTAGAGGTATTTGGTTTCAACCCTACATAACTAGAAAAGTGATTAAAGGTCCCCTACAAGCAGGGCACACTAATAGAAGTTACCTTACAAAACAAAAGTACATCATCTGCAAAGCATAAGTTAGCCATCTTCAAGTTCTTACACAAAGGGTGAAATATGAAGTGATATCTTTGAGAGGCCAACTTAACACTCCTCCTCAAATATTCCATAACCAGCATAAACAACAAGGGTGATATTGGATCTCCCTGTGTTAAACCCCTTTCACTTGGAAAGCACCTAAAGCTTACTCCATTTAAAGAGATGCTAAACCATGGTGTGCTTACACATTCCATAATTCTCTACAGCATTGTCCTTAGGAAGCCAAAAATAATTAGTAATTTTACCAGTAACTACTAGCTCACTGTGTTATATGCCGTTCGTAGGTCAATTTTCATCATACACCTAGGGGGTACACCTTCCTATTATAAATGTCTCACAAGGTCCTAATTTATCATAATATTGTACATGATTGGCCTTCTAGCCACAAAAGGATTTTGGTTATCATCTTAAATGTTAGGTAACACTTCTTTGATTCTCTTGCACATCATCTTGGTGATTGTCTTGTATAAAGCATTACAACATGCTACAGGCCTCAACTCATTGACTGTTTGTGGATTACTCACTATGGGTATAAGAGCAATCATAGTTACATTGACCTCTTAGGAGCTTACCTGATAAAAAGAAGTTTGTTTTTGATATGTCACTTCCCACCACTAGCTAAACACTTTTAAAAAAAATTGTCTACTATATCCATCTAGCCTCTTGGGCATTTTGTACTATGAAAGTCAAATAAGGCTTCCTTTATATCAACTTGCTTGTATGATGGATTCAACCTTGTTCTTTGTTCCTTAGTAAGTCTTCTTCCTTGCTAAATCACCTCCTATATTGGACCATGTTCAACATCTTCCTTCTTCAAGAAAGTCTGCAAGTGTTAGTGCAAGGTGCCTCCCCATCTTCTCTGTGTTAGTAAATAGTTACGCTTAATTATCTCATAATGCCATAATCTTACTTATAGAGTGCTTCTGTCTAATCATAAAAAACTGTGTTATGATCTGGTTCCTTCAGCCATTTTTCTTTCGAATGTTGTTGCATTATTTTGTCTGTTGCCAAACTCTACTTCTTGTATTCTTATAGTAATCTAGTATGTTCTTCCAAAAGCCTCTTGTTAGTTATATCATTATGAATCTCCCGTCATTTTATAAGCAATTTCTAATATGTTACTTATGTCTTGGAATGGATCTTATTGAAAGCGCTTCTGTGCAATGTTTTAAGGTATGCCTTGATTGGGTTTAAAGTTATCACCACTTTATACATAAGAGACCCATTAACAGATCTTTGGTTCCAATACTCCTTCGATTACAATTTCCATGAATCTTTGATTACCAACCCAGATTTGGCAAAATTTAAACCTCTGCTAGGGCTTCTTATATTCACCTTTTAAACTCACCAGAATAGGACAATGATCTGATATCCCTTCTGGTATCACTTTATAAAACACCTCTAGATAATCAGTTAAACATTCTCCATATGCAACCACTCTATCAATCTTAGAAAATATTGTTCCTCCTCCAAGTTTAAGAGCTGCCAATGAACCTTAATTCTTATAAGCCATTCCTGTCCAAACACACTTGAAGGTCTGTAATTTCATCAGCTTGTATATCATTCTGGCCTGATCTCCGCAGCTGCACGGGTGTTGTAGTTTGGTAATGATATCGTTCCCACAAAGACCAATAGTAATCTATTGAGATTTGTCCTATAAAAGTGCTACGCAAGCAAATTCCAATAGAGGGTTTGAATAACTCTGTAACCTAATTGGAAAATTCAATTAATTTAAAACATTAAGGGATTTGCCTAAACTAACCAATTATCATTCTTTCAAATGTGCATGTTTAGCCTGACTCATGGATTTTTGATAGCTAAAGGTCCTCTTAACAAGCAAATATATCTTAAGTATTGCTAAGTCAAGTCCTATTTTGTCGATCAAATAGCAAGCTTCACCTTTTAGCCATTCACTTAACTATTTAGAATTAGCAAATGAATTTGGCCAAAATTCAATCACAACAATTTTACACACAAGATAGAATTTAACCAATCCTAATTAAGAATAAGCACAACTAAATAAAGATGAGAGATTCCAACATCAATACTTGCCTAACAATCCCTAGACTGAGAAAACTACTCACACAAGTTTAAATTAATAATAACTAAACATTTGAGGAAAAAAACTAGAGCAATTGGAGATCTTCCGAGAGTTTCCTAACTTCGCTAGGGCTCCAAAACAGTTCGCACTTCCTCAACCCTTACACTCAAAACTACTAGAAATCTAAACTAAACTTAGAAAAATGGAAAAGAACGGAAAAACTAGCGAGTAAGAGTTGTCCTTTTTACCGCGTCTCTCTACTTTGCTATGAAATGGCCCTATTTAAAGAAAAAACATGATCAACCTTAGACACACGATGAAGGAAAACGAATAAGCTTGCAGCTATGGCCTCACCACAGACCATGGCCTTTATCACAGAACGTTCCTGGTGAGCTCTGTCTCGATACTGTTATGTTCTTGTTCCTTTCATGGGCATAGTGACTTGGGGGTGTCTGTGGGGCGTCAAGCTACAGTCATTTATAGTCAAATTTCAGGTAAAGTGGTCCAAAAACCTACAAAACACATAAAAGAACTATACCCCAGCGTAAAATCAAAAAAGGAGTGTATAATGTAGCATAAAACACATAATTCTCCGTAAAAACGGCACAAAATGATCTCAAAATAGAGTGCACTTTTCGGACTTATCAAACTCCCCCATGCTTAAAGCATTGCTTATCCCTAAGCAATTATGAAACTGAGACTAAAAATGAATAACCTCCTGAGGAAGACATCAGTAGCAACATCAATAACCAAATCAAACCAAGAAGTTTACCCCAAAAGTGATGAAAAACTTTTACAAACAATTAGGAGAAGGAAATTTTCAAAAAAGTAAGAACCATCAGATCAAAAAATTAAATCAATCACTCAAATCAACTTGAACAATCATATTGACATATTACAATAAGTAGAGCTCAAAAGAACCAATACAACTTCAATTTAGGGATGAGGCGCTCATCACTCATGTGTTCTAAAATAAAATGCAGTTATGTCAAATCTCATTCCATAGAACCAAATTAACATCAGCTTGATACGACTCTCTAATTCGTGAGCATTACAATGCAGAACATACAAGGCAATCAGGAGGACTTTTAAGGGTTGTAATAGGGCAAATGGGTAAAAGAAAAGAGGGAAAAAAACATTTTGGGATTTGTGGAGCTAAAAGCCAAACACTAAGACCATAAACATCATCTCCCAACTAAAACGTGTTCCTTAAAATATCAACAACATCCCCAAGTGATGTCACAAGAAAAAGGGCCTAAAAAAATAAATCGAATGCCAAATCCCTTTATTACATTATTTTTTCCTCTTTTTTCCCCTTTTTTTGTATTTTCTTTTGTTTCTTTGTTGTTTTAAATTTTTTTAATTTGTTTTTGTTTTTCAACATATACATTTTTTTCTCCTTAATCATGTTGCCTAAATGTGCATGCTAAAATGTGATCTTTAATAAGAGTCAAAGCAAGTTCTAAAGACTTGAAATCTCAGAAGAGTCACACATGAAAGGAAATATGAAACTAAAATGATGAATTAGTCTATTCAAGCTCAAAATCTCACAAAATAATGCTCATCTAGCGCATCGAGCTTAATGTGCCAAATACTCATGCCAAGAATCATTAAACAATCAACTCTTATCTAACATGATGGTTAAAAACATAAAACATAGCTCGAAAATGCAAAAATAAACATTTTATGGACAAATAGGCCTAATAAAAAGGGTCAAGATACACAAAAGAAAGTTACTTAGTCTAAAGACTCATCATCGGAGGATTTATAGGCTCCCCTTTTTTTGGATTTTTTTAGTAAGCCTAAAATACAACTAAAAACTAAAACGGAAAAAAAAGAAACATAGAAAACTAAATGATGAACTAAAAATGTAAACTAAACCTAAATGCATGACTTTAAAAACAACACAAATTTTCACACATCCACAACACACATATATACAACCATAAACAACTATAACAATTCCCCTAAGCTAGGACAACACATTATCCTCAATGCAAGCATAAAACTCTAAAAGGGAGGGGGAATGGATGATGGAGAAAGGAGGGTAGGATTGAGAAATGTGCCAGGCCCGCCAAGTCTCTAAGGAGGCCCTAAAGGCTTGCAAATATTGTTTCTGAGAGGCAATCATCCCACGGAGCTCATCATGGCGCTCCTGAACAAAACCCCGAAGTGAGGCATGCTTCGTTTCTACATAAGCTCCAAGAGAAGCTTGCGCGTATTGAGTTGACTGAAGGGTAGCATGCAAGTCAGGATAATCATGAGAAAATGATGGTTGGGATGAACTAGAAGCCCTAGGGTGAATTAGTGGAGGAGGTGTGGCAGGTTGTGCCAACTTTGCATCACCGGTTAAAAAGTAGAGATTGGCCCGGTTCAGGAGACAGGTGCGATAAACATTTGGGAGAGACATAAGCTGGTTCCTAGAATAAATCCAACAAATGCCCCCACCATCAACCTTACAAAATTTCATCTGTTCAGAAGCGGCCAAGTTTAACTGCTTCGAATTTGCGACACTATCGTCAAGGCTCGGTTCAACTCTAATCAACCCAGCAATAGGGCTAATAAGGCCCTTAATGACAATCCTGTCTGCAGAACTAGTGGCTGCACAATACAACTTGTTGACCAAGAATTACTCGGGGTCAATTCAGTCACCTTTAAGCATGCTATACGAAAAAAGATAATTTAGACAGGCAAGGCACATTTAAAGTATCCTTGTTGATAAAGAAACCACAAGTTAATAACCGTTGAGCCACGCGAATATAGGGGTTTCGAATAACCATGCCTTTGGAATTACTAGGGTCATACCGATGATCCCCAGAATGTTTAGACCAAAAACCATTCCGATTGAATTCCTTAGGGACATGGTGGTATGAGAGGTCCATACTTGGTGGAAAACCAAACATACTATCAAAGGCACTCGAATTAAGTTCATAAAACTCCCTACTAAGGTAAATCAAATGTAGTCATCTTGACACCGAGGCCACTCGTAACCTCAACATGCAATGTGCTTAAAAATTCAAGTGTAAGGTCTCGATAAGTGTGGTCCCTAGTTTCTAAAACTTGACCCATCCCTCCGCAAGTAAAGAACACGTTCTCTTCATAATATCGAGTAGCTGCTACTAGTTCACTACTGAAAGCATTAAATCTAGCAATGTGATCAGGATTAGTAAAACCAAGGGGCTTGGAATGTTTCCTCGGTTTCTCGTGGTGGTCAATGTTCAAGAGCTTCGAGGTGCTCTCTGCGAGGCTTGACTGGAAGTCCCATATTCTTGTGTGGTTCTTGCCTTCTTCTTTTGTGCCATGGAGGTGTAATGTGGATAGGAAAAAAAACTTGAAAAATCAAACTAAAAGAAAATGAGTATAAAAATGCTAGAAAATGAAAAATTTGAGAAAGGGGAAGTAAATGGTGAAGAAGTATGAAAAACAAAAAATGGAAATTGGAAGAGTAAAAGTGAAAAATGGAGATGTGAAAGTTGTGGGCATGGAGATGGGAGAAATTGGAGCGAAAAAAGGCTTGAAAATGAAAAATAAGGGGAGATGTGGGGTTAAGGTGAAGAAAGTAAGTGAACAGGAAATAAATTTGATGGATTTTGGTGAAAATTTGAAGGTTTAAGTGAAGTGGTTAAGGAGGTTTTAGAGAGAGAAGGGAATGTTCAGAGAGAGAGATAGATTCAAGTTTGACGAAGAAGATGAAAAAATATGAGTCAAAGGGGCCTTGAAAACCCTTTACTGTGGACACGGGCCTCACCACAGACTGTGGTGTTCACCATAGACCATCTGTGGTCAGCTTTGGTCCCTGTTTTCTTGTTCTTTTCTCTCTTTTTTTTTCTTTTTTGGGTTAGAGCCTTCACGGAACGTGATGGTGGCCACGAGGTATCCGTTGAGGTTCTAAAAAAACCTCCTATTATATGCCTTTTTATAGTTTTATTAATTTCTAGTGGAGGTTCTAAATAGAAAAAACTCAAAATACAATAAAAAAGGGTACATAAAAAAGAAAAAGAAAAACAAACACTTGGGTTGAGAGAAGAAAACTTAGTGCAATTGGAGATCCTCTAAGGGTTTTCCAACTTCATAAAGGCTCGAAAATAGTAAGAACTTCTTCAACACTTACACTCAAAACTACTAGAAATCAGAACTAACATTAGAAAAATGGAAAATAATGGAAAAACTAGAGAGTAAGAGTTCTCTTTTGCCGTGTCTCTCTAATCTGCTGCGAAATGACTATATTTAAAGAGGAACTCGATCAACCTTGGCCACACAATGAAGGAAATCAAACAGGCTTGCAGTTATAGCCTCACCACGAGCCGAGGCCTTCACCACGAATCGTAAATGTTGAGCTCTATCTCCATACTCTTTTGTTCTTTCTTCCTTCCACGAGCATAGCAACTTAGGGGTGTACGTAGGAAGTTAAGTTGCACTCATTTATGGTCAAATTTTGGGTAAAATGGTCCAAAATCCTTAAAAAAAAACAATACTCGAGACTAAAACCGAAAAAAGGAGTGCTTAATATAGCATAAAATACATAATTCTCCCTAAAAGTGGCAGAAAATGACCTCAAAATAGAGTGCACTTTAAGGACTTACCACATTCGCTCCAATTCTGTCCTCCATTAATAATATAGCATTAAAGTTCCCTGCTACCAGCTATGGTGCATTGATTGTTCCAGGCAATTTGTTCACTTTTTCCCATAATACCTTCCTTTCCATGTAGTCATTTGCACATATACTATAGTCACATATATTATAACACTTAGGACAGTCAGCTCATAGTGGAGAAATTGTGTGTGGATTTCAAGTACCTAATTCATTATCCAAGGTTCCCAGAGAACCCATATTCTCCCCTTGTTCTCATTAGTATCATTATGTATATAATGCCAATGAGGAAAAATCTTCATTTTGATGTCATTGCAAGCTTTTAAAATAGTTTTTGTTTTGACTTGTCCCACCAAAGGACACTTATTTTCCTTCAAGAGGCTTTTAACCACTTGTTGCTTATTTGCCCCATTAAGGCCTCTAACATTCCGTACCAAAAAATGATCCATGATAAGAATGGGTAGTAATATATACCCCCTAAATGAACTGATTGTGTAGTGCTAGAGTTAGATATTTGTCCTTGTAATTCATTCTTAGAATTGACTTGCTCTTCCAGACCTTCAACAACTTGTGTTTTGTCCCTTCTTCTCTATTCCTCATACCTCTCTGCTTCAGCTCTTGCTTCCTTCCTCCTCCACTCTCTTCTAACAGCTACCCTTTTGTAGTCCACATCAATATGACCAAACATTATCCATTTCAATGGTTTCCATTCAAATTTGACGCAGTGCACTACAACAAGACCCTACTCATCCATGAAAGTTGCTGAATCTGGAAAGTAACCATTTAACTTCACATCCACCAAAATCCTTGCATATTTCAACATTGCCTTTTCTGTTGTGACTCTATTAGTTGCTAACGAAATCCCTAGTAGGCTACTGATAAGTGCTTAGAGTTTACTTCATTTTGGGGTTGTTTGGTTACGTTTTTAAGGAGATTTATGAACTTTATGTTATAATCTACACTCCTATTCTCATTTTACACTTGGGTTCATTTTTTTTCTGTGTTTTGTAGGTTTGTGGACCTTTTTAACTCGGCTTTAAACCCCAATTGGGTATGATTTGACTTCCCATGGATGCCCCTAAGTCACAATGCCCGCAGAGGAAAAGAAGAGCCAAAGAATTTTGAGACATAGGTAACCATAGATGCTTTGTGGTGAAGGCCATAGTCGATGGTGAACCTAAAACTGCTCGCCTCTTCGTCTTCCTTCATCTTGTGGCTGAGGATGCTCGGTTTCAAGCTTAAAAGGGGTTGTTCGGCTACAGAGAAGGAGAAGAACTGATCTCACTACACTTATTTCTGTCATATTTTCATTAGAATTTGGATTCATAGTTTGTATTGTTTTTTGAGTAAGAGAAGAAATTGAAAAAAAGCTTTCACTTTGGTGGTTTGAAGATTAGGACACCATTGGAGAATCACCATGACTGCTAAGCTTTCTCTTGCTTAGTATTTTTCTTGAACTTTTGTTTTAGATTGTTGTTAATTTTGAAATGAGCGAGTAGTTTATTTAATCTAGGGATTTGTTAGCCAAAGTATTCATGTTGGATTCTTAATCTTCATCGCTTGTGTTTATTTTGTGTTAGAATGATTGATTTCTACCTTGTAATTGAAGTAGTTGTGAGTGAATTTTGGCTAAATTTTCTTACTTATGCTAGATAGTTGACTGAAGCACCAAAAGGACAAACTTGCCATTTGACTGACAAGATGGGACTTGATTTAGCAATACTTGAAACAGATTTTACTGTTAAGAGGAAACTTTAGCTGATCAACGACCTACAACTTAGACTAAGACAACGACATTTGAAAGAATGTTACTTGGATTAGTTTTGGCAATACAGTTTATTTCTAAAGAAAAGGCTAAATTTTAGATCAACTGCATTCCTTTCAATCATCCAATCTAAGTTAAGTGCATGATTTAATACATTGATCCAACTCTTTACCAAGCAAAACAATTCCCTAGATATTCTAATTTGATTGAATGTCCTAGTTAGTTGATTTACGTAATTCAAATAACTCATTGGAACTTGTATGCTTAGCCTTTTATCATGGGTCAAAACTCAATAGACCACATTTGATCTTTGTGGCAATGATGTTAAACTAAACTACAACACCCTTGCACTTGCGGTAGTTTCAAGTTTTTTAGTGCCATTGTTGTAGAATCAATTTGTTGATATTGAGTTCACCTTTATAAATTGACTAAGCAATTTTTTGACTTTTTCTTTTTCTTTGTAATTTTTTGATTTGTCTTAGTAGAGTCTTTTTTGGTGATCTTTTAGGATTTCTCCACTTATATGTGAAGTCCCTTTCCTTTTGGATCCAATGTGAAAATAGAAATGACTTTTTGCTCTTGGAGGAAGAAGTTAAAGTTAGAGAGCAAAGAGTCAAAGATCAAGAAGCCTCTTCAACTATGGCAGGACGAGGAGGTGACCAAAGCAGGACGCTTCGGCATTTATTCATTCCGGGAGCCAAAGGCGTTGCCTCTAGCATTGCTTGGCCAAACATAGAAGTGAACAATTTTGAGCTCAAGCCGGCTCTTACTTCCATGATGCAACAATCCCAATTTGGAGGTACCCCATTAGAAGATCCTAACTCACTCTTTTCAGTATTCTTAGATGTGTGTGATACATTAAAGCTCAATGGAGTCTCTACCGATGCCATTTGATTGTGGCTATTTCCCTTTTCACTTAGGGACAAGCCTAGAGCATGGCTTCATTCTTTGCCTCCCGGATGCATCTTAACATGCGATGAGCTCACCAAGGTTTTGCTTGTAAAATTCTTTCCTTCAAGCAAGATGGTGAGTCTGAGAAACCAAATCACTACCTTTGCTCAAAGGGAAGACGAGTTGCTCTATGAAGTTTGGGAGCAGTTCAAGGATCTATTGAGGTTGTGTCTACATCATGGGCTTAAAGAGGGCATGATAGTGCAAGCCTTCTATAATAGAGTCACTCAACCAGTGAGGTCTACTATAGAAGCGGCGACGGGTGGCACTTTTATGAACAAGATAGAACATAAGGCTTACAACCTTATTGAGGAGATGATGCTTTTATAGCTACCAGTGGTCCAATGACGGAATCCAACCCAAGAGGAATGGAGGTAAGTTAGAACTTGATGCTATTTCTAACCTCTCTTCTAAACTACATGCCATGCGTTAAAGGTTAGACTAATTGAATGTTAATTCCATTAGTTCAAGTACCCCATCCCCATCATGTGAAACATGTGAGTCTATTAATCATTTAACTGTGAATTATCAACTCGAGAGTCCATTTGTTCAAGATGCTAGTGACCAAGTCAACTATGTCAACACATATAACCTTACACATGCGAATAAGCCATCCTCCAACACATACAATCTTGGTTGGAGGAATCACCTCAATTTCTCCTATAGGTCTAATGCCCCTCTTATGCCTTAAATGAATTTTAGACTATCCCCTAGATTTTAATGGCCGGCTTACCCTCGACATGCACCTCAAAAATTCAATTTAGAGACCATGATAGAGAGTATGCTTTTGGCGCAATAAAAGCAAGATGAGCACGTTAAGCAATTAACTGTTGAAGCGTTTTGAGGGGTGGTGGAAAAATAACTAAAGAAAAGAAACCTCAAATACTCGATTGTCAGTCGTAGTACGTGAGGGTCGGTCCATAGGAAAGACGTGAGATTTATGATCATTTAAAACTAAATGATAAAATTTACTTATCTAAACTAAGTGGAATTATTTAAGTCAATTCAACAACCTAATTCAACTAAACTCATTTAATCCTAATTAACTCTTCTAATCCTGATTCAACAAAGCATCAAAACAACCTAATGACTAAACCTAACCTAACCTTTATATTGATTAACCAATTAAACCAAATTAAACAACTCAACTTGAAATTAACCATGGTTAAAAATTAACAACCTAATTATTTGTTATTCCAGAATCTTAACTAAGGGCAAATTCTATGACACTCGATTAAACTAAGGGGAGGGGGGGACGAATAAAAAACTGAAATGAGGAACGAAGAGAACACGAAGAAACATTAGCAGGGGAACAAAAGTAAAACAGAATAGCGCACAGGGAAAGCGAAGAACACGAATCAGCAGGGAAAGCTTTACAAGCAATAACAGGGCACAACACAAAGCTTAAGACAGGGGAAGGGGATTGAAACAGAACCAAAGCTGATGAACATGAAACACAGGAGAACATAAACGAAATTCAGCAGAATCAAAAACAGCAAGGGCAAGGGGAGAAATCTAAGCAAGGCAGAACGAAACTCACAAACTGTGAGCCCCAAACGTAGCCAGCGAGTCCAGATGAACAACCATTCGAACCCAGAAGCACAACACCAATCCAAAAGCAGGGAAATCGCCAATTCAACACAAACTATAAGAACATGGTTAGCTTGAATGTGACTAAAGTTAACTACTGTATAAAAAGGGTTAAAAACGAAGTTAGTTTAGTATGCTTAGCTTCGATTCGAGTTAAGCTAACTAATGCCTGTGGTTGAATGAAACTTGAAGTTATTGAGATGTGCTTAGCTTCATTCAAAGTACGTTCATGCTGAGGAAAGCTTCCTTTAAAATGCATCGTGTATGTTAGATTTTAATCATGTTTGGTTTACTTAGTAAAGTGTTGTCAAGTGATGACTGAATATGGTTATATGTGGCTGAAAGGTGCTGTTTGCACAGGTAAGAGCCTAAACCTCACCCTTTTTTAAATAAGTCTATATGATAACATATTATGACTAATAAATTGATGAAACGAGCTAGTAGTTGGATGGTTTGAGGATAACATTATGAGCGTTTGAGGTCTTGTGTGTACAGTGAAAGTGAGGAGGGAGACTGGGTTGTGAATTAACCGCAATCGTGTGGATTGCGAGGCCATGTGTGGCTTAATGTGTTGAATTGATATGATTGATATGAAGTGCTCAAATGTGATATATGTGATATATATGTGCTTAAATGCTTAGATTGCATTATGTGCATAAGAGTGAGTTTTTAAAGAAAGATTTCATGTTTTGAAATGATTAGTAGCCATAACTATTAATGCATGATGACTTCTTTTCAAAGAGAGTCAATTCATGTGTTAATAAACCTATAACTTCTATAAGCAGTGTTTAAGCCCAAAACGAAAAAATTACAAGCATTTCAAAAGGTCACAGTCGTTTACCTTAAAAAGCGAGTTTCAGCCAAGTAAGCTTTTGAAACAGAGAAATGAAATGTCTTTAAAGTCTAAGAATGTGCTGGGAAGTTGGCCAGAGGGCGGAAACTGGACGCAAAATGGTGTGAGCTGTTTCCCCCTGAGATAAGATAAGTTAGGAACTGGACTCAAGATACAAGTTATCTTGGTGTGAGCTGTTCCTGGAAACTGGACGCAAAAGTGGCGTTAGCTGTTTCCCTTAAGATAAGTTAGGAACTGGACTCAAGATATGAATTATCTTGGTGTGAGCTGTTCCTGGGAACTGGAGTCAAGATATGAAATATCTTGGTGTGAGCTGTTCCCCAGATAAGTTATGATGTGTGACGCGTAAGAAAACCTTGAGGGGGACTGGACTCAGGATATGATTATCCTGGTGTGAGCTGTTGCCCCACAGAGGACAATATCGAAGTTTGAGTTTATCTACTGACACGCGTTTTGGCCAAAAGTTAAGTACGTACACCCCGGGGATAACGTAGAATAAGAGTGACGATCTCACTAAAGGGCGGTGTTAACCCCCCTAGCCAGCACAATAAGATGTTTTATGTTATAAGTAAGTTGGTAAAGAAGAGATTTGGCAAAATGCCATTCTAAGCAGTTTAGAAAAGAAAAGAAGTTTCTTTAAAGTAACATGAGCCTCAAGAGGCTAAAAGAAGAGCTTTTATGAGCCTTAAGAGGCTAAATGAAACATTTTCAAAGAAAGGAAAGAAAGTTTTCTTAGCATGCTCTGTACTTGAATGATATGTGAATGAAATGCTTACAAGGGTCGTGTTACGACGAATACGAAATGTGAACCTTTTCAAAGGATTGAGAACCTTAAGGTTTCGAAATGCTTTCAAATGTTCAAACAAAGTTTCTTATGTGTGACATATGCATGCTCTATATGAATGAGTTATGTTTGCAAAGAAAGAAACGAACATTTGGAACTTCAAAGCATGTAAATGTAAAGAATCTACGATTCCAAAGTGTACAAGCCTTATAGATTAGAAGTATGTGTTCTCAAGCAAGCATGTGGCCATGTTTGTTTTCATGATGATCATGTGGTGACTCCCTGAAGTACATATTCAACACATAGGTGATAGTGCATCCCAGGTTATGTTTAGAGTCACATGACATGTAAGTAAGTCTCTAGCATGCCACATTCATTGAAAATAAGAGCCTGTCATGAACCTAAGAACCTATCATGTTTAAGTGTTTACAATATGTGACATGTAGCTTATAATTATAGCCATAGTGTGACCTAAATGTTTATTAAGTGGATATGTGAGTTATGTTTATGAGAAAGAACATTATGTGCTTAGCTTCATTGCTTGTCTAAGTGTTTAACTACCTGTAGTAAAGAAGTTTGGTCATTTAAGGACCTAGAAAATGTGTTAAGTGGTTAAAGTGAAGCTTATGGCTAGTGATAGTTCTATAAGAACTTCGTGAATGCCTATTATAATATTATAGCATGAATACGTGATACGTGATTAATAAAGATATTATTGCCTGCAACGGTTTTGGTTTTAAGGGGGTTGGGGGACACTCACTGAGCGTGTGGTTGCTCATCCCACTACTCTTTCCCCTTTTCCCAGGTTTTCTTTATGACAGGAAGAAGTTGAATCAGCTGGAATCGATTATTGCTTGCAAGGTGTCATTTGTGCCTATGTATGTCTTTAAGGAGTCATGTAAAGCCCTTTTTAGTTTGTAATCGTTTGTAAACAGTATTCTAAGTTCATGTAATGCATACTGGGTATGAGTCGCTCTGTATGGCCATATGAGCCAACCATCCAATCAATTAGATGTCTTTTGGTTGAAGTTGGTTATGTTTTGGGATGTAAACCCCGTACTCCGATTGTGTGAACCGTTGAGTTGTATCTCTCACTTTTTCTGTATTAGTGAACTATTTTGTTTGGTGTACTCCGAGCAGGTGGCTCGTCGAGTTATGAACTCCGGCGTGTGGCCGTTGAGTTATGCTTTAAATGTTTATGCTTCCGCTGATTTACAGGGACTTATTATAAGACGTTTAGCCCGGGAACGTTCAGTTTTCAGGGGAAATTCTGTCCGTTTCGTCCCAAAATTTAAGTAAGAAGTTAGGAAAACGTAACGCTTTCGGCCCTAGGGGCTGGGGGTGTTACACAAACCCACAAATTTTTTTCAGAAATCAAACTGAAATTAAACTAGAAAGCGTCAATTACAAGAAATTCGAAAGTTGAAATTCCAAACTAACATTAACCCTAATTCTGAAATTCGAAGAACACAACTGAAATTTGAGGGTATATTAAAACTAAAACAGAAATTAAACCTAAAAACTAGCCTAAATTACTAACCTAATTACCTAAAATTTACTTAAGCTACGCTAACCTATGCTAACCTTCTCTTCAATGGCATCCTCTTGCCTTTATACTCGAACCTCTTCAAGCCTCAGCCCTCGATCTGGTGGTAGACGTGAATGGTGGATGAGAAGGCCAGCAAAGGGTGGTGTACGTGGCCTAGTGGTCGATGGGTTCTGAGTTGGTGGAAGTCGAAACTGTGGGCTGGTGGTTTTCGGTTTCGTGGATTTGAGAAAACCGGCGGTGTGGGTAGTTTTCGGTTTCGGGTTTTGCGGTTTTGGTGGAACTGTGGGCTGGATGATGTGGTTAGAGTAAGAGGGAGGTGACAAGGCAGAGAGAGAGAGGAGCGAGATGGCGATGATGGTGCATATGAATGGAGGAGGGTCAAGGAGTTTCTGGGTTTAGGGGTCTGGGAACGAGAGGGACGAACTCGAGAGAGGAGAGAGAAAGAATACTGAAGGGGAGGGGGGTTTTAATGGGAACCGGTTTAGGCGAACCGGCCTAGTTTTTTATTTTTCTTCCTTCTTTCTTTGGCCGATTTTTTCTGGAATTTGGCCCGGTTCTTCAACCGTCGACATTTCCTCTATTTTTCTCATTTTTTTCGCTAGTTAAGCCCTTTTTCAGCATTTATTCAAAATCTGCAAAATAAAATAATCTCCTATTAAAACCTTAAAAATATTATTAAAACGAGCATAAAATAGGTGTAAAAGTACCTTAAAAATAGCACATTTTTGGTTCAAACATTAACCTCTAAGGTTGATGTGGTTATTGCTCATAATAAGATGTTGGAAGCTCAAATTGCCCAACAAGCTACCTCATAATCTACACCCCCGGGTAAACTTCCTAGTAAGCCCGAGTGTAATCCTCGTGAGCAGTGTAACCGTGTTGCCTTCAAAGGGGGATTAGCGGATTCTAAGGGCGTGGAGCTTGAGAAGGGTGGTGAGGCAAATTGAGCTGTGAGTGAGGAGAAAGGTGATAAGCTTGAGGCCATAACTTTTGGAGAAGAGAATGTGTGGTTGGTAATGTGAGGATTGATAGCGCCTTATGTGATCTTGGTTCAAGAGTTGGTATCATACCATATTTCATTTTTTAACAGCTTGGCTTACGACAGTTGCAACCAACACCCTTTTTGCTCCAATTAGTGGATGGTTCCGAGAAGCACCCTTTGCGCATTTTGGAAGATGTTCCCATTAATATGGGTAATTTCTGTGTGCTTAAGGACTTTATTGTCGTACATATGGCTGCAGAGGCACATTCCTAGATTATTATAGGAAGACCCTTTTTGGCCACTTCTGATTGCAAGATAGACGCAAAAAGGGGGCAATTAACTTTTTATGTGGAGATGTGTCATGTTAAGTTCAACTTCTTTCAAGGTCGAATTAGTTCGCTTGATTCTTTCATCATTGAAGAAGTGCCCATTTCTTATAAGATTGAGATGGATGATGTTTTGTAGTTTACTGACCCTCGTCTGTCTTCTATTATGGGTCCGACCATGCTAAGTTGGAGTTTGTTCCCCTATGCCATCTAGCATAACCGAGGATGGACCCTCAGCTTTCAATGAAGGTTCTTTGAGTGCTATTGCAAGTTTGCTCAGTTGCATACGTGTTTTCCTCCTATAGAAGAAATTGAATTCGACTTTTATCTTGGCATTGAGTTTGGCAATGGCATATCCTATGTGGGTTACTCTCGGACTGTTTTATATGTGGATCCCGCTATTTGGCCCCACCTGATGGCGAAGAAGGACCTCCATCCCGACTATTTAAAGTGGTACCTTCAAGTGCAAGAGTTGGACTTCGAGGTCCGTGATGAAGAACAGTCTTCTTGGGGGAGCCTATTGACAAGCCTGTTGTCCACACTCTTACAGATCCCGAGCCCTCATAGAAGTAAAGCTCGAGCTCCCGACCCTAAAAGAGCGCTTTTTGGGAGGTAACCCAAGTTTTTCCCTTTACTAAGTTTTTCTTTGATTATATATAGTGCACTTTTTACTTTAAAAAAAATAGCAAACAAACAAATACAAAAAAAATATATCAATAAAAAGACTAGAAATAGAAAGGAAAAAGAAAAAAAAAAGCAAAAAACATCAAAAAATAATAAGAGAGTTCTTAGATGCTCCAGACAGCAGCAACCACGGACCCCTAGTGGTGTCTAACTCGGTCCGTGGAGCCAGTGCCACAAAATTCCAGAAAACTGCTAAGACCGAGCTCACCATGGAGGGTCCGTGGTAAGTCTTTCCTTCCGCAGTCAAGGGCTTTTCAAGCCCTTTGACCCAAAAGCATTCATTCATCTTCAAACCCTCGACACACTCTCTCTCTGAACATTCTCTTTCCCTCTCTACAAACTCCATAACCATTCACCTTCACACCTTCAATTTTTCACTCAAATTCCATCAAATTTCTTCCTTTTCTTCTTATTTTCTTCACTTTCACTCCAAATCTCTTTAAAATTTCTCTTTCTTAGCCTTCTTTCTCTCACATTATACCAATTTTAATACCTAAACCTTCAACCACCCGACTTCACTTTCCATTCTTCCCAATTTTCTGATTTTCTTCCAAATGTCTTCCCCATTAACTTTATTTTCACAAATTTTTTATTTTCCACCATTTTTCTTCCCATTTCTACTTAGTGTTTAGAGCATCCACTCTCTATATCCATGGCACCCAAGAAGAAAGCAAGAACCACTCGAGAGGTGGGGATTTGAAGTTAAGCACCACGATGAACATCCTAGACCTCTCGAACCTCAGCCCATACAAGAAATCGAGATGATATTCCTAGCCCCCTTGGTTTAGCACATCCTAAGCATGTTGCTAGTTGTTGCTACTCGTTATTATGATGAGGATTTGTTAACCCGTTTGTGCTTGCTGGATGACATTCGTTGGTTGTTTACTCAGGGAGGTATGGGTCAATGTTTAGAGATTAAGGGCCACACTTATTGTGACCTTACTCTTAAGTTTTTAGGTACATTGCACGAGAAGGCCATGAGTAGTTGTTCGTGTCAAAAATGTGTCATTTTTACGATACTTTTTTGCATGATTTACGCTCGTTATAATTGTTATTTTAATCTTTTAATTGATTTTATTTTATTTTGTAGGTTTTGAATAAAGTGAGGGAGGCTTTGTGAAAAAAAGCAAAAAATAAAAATAAAAATAAAAATAAATAAAAAAAAACTAAACCAAGCCTACCCACGCGCCCCTTACGTGACTTCATCCCCCTTTTAACTCTCATTTTCTCTCTCCTATATCTCGACTTCCAGGCTTGGAAAACCCCCAAAACCCGATACCCCCTCCCCCTCCTCCTCCATCTTCGTCCTCATCATCTCCTATCTCTCTAACGTATCTCTCTCTCTCCAAAACATCACACCACTTCACCATTTTCATCCCTATCCACCACTCCAAAGCGCCAACACATCATCATCTATCACGCATCAATTGCCACCTACGTCCTTATCTCCACTGTCCATGGCACAAGCCAATCAAGGTTCGAGATTGAGGTTGCTAGGTATAACTTGAAGCGAGCCGGCTCCGAAGAGGAGGTTAGTAAGTTTTTAGCGTTTGAATTTGTTTTAATTTCGATTTTTTAGGCTTCAATTTCATATGTTTTCGATTTCCAGATTTAGGGTTTAAGAAATTTGGTTTAGGGTTTGATGTTAGATTGGTTTTTGGTTCTGAATTTCATGTAATTAAGCTATGATTTCGTGTTTGCTAGTTGAAATGCATGGTTTTTAGTTTGCTTTTGTAATATTGTGGATATTGGTTTGTTTAATTTCAGTCACCCCCTCCCCTATTTTCATTTCATTGAGCATGGTAATGGTTTCCGCTATTGTTGGCGATGGTTGAAGCTCGTTTTTGATTTTTTTTCGGTCAATGGATGGTTGAAATCTCGTTCTTCTCCTTGGCTCTAATCTGAGTTGGTTGCCAATGATGGGTGATGAAGAGTGATCCATGGAGTTGCTTGGTGTCACGGCTATTGAGCTTCTGCTTCTTCTTCTTCTTCTCCTGTTTACTATTCTCTAAATTTTGGTGTATCAAGTTGTTTCACTTGCTTGCTCTGTTTTGGGAAGCCTAATTCGAATCTCTTTCCCCTATTCCTCGATTTTCAGTTTCTGTTATTAGTTTGGTTGATTTGATTAAGTTCTGATTTAGTTGAGTTAATTAGAATTGCTGATTCTGCATTGGAAACGTGCAAGATTTGATTTCATATCTGGATTGTTTATGGCTTGTGTGTCCTATTGTTTTGGTTGGATTTTGCTCAAGTATTGGGTCTGTCATGAACCGAGGTAGTCTCTGCCTCCTTCACTCTCTATCTTCTTCATTCCGTTGTTCCAATTAACTTTGCTTCTTTTGATTAGCTTTGGTGTTTACTGCTTTTATGGGTTCTTTATTCTAGTTGTTAGCCTTGGCATCTTGTTTGTTTTTTTTGTTTACCATTGTAATTTGTTTTAATAAAAATATTGAGGTATGATGGGTTATAATTTGATTAGTTAAATGCTTTGATGTTACATTTGCCAATATTAGGACTTTGGGTAATTTATAACTAGATTATTTTTTTTATGTTTCTCATGATATTTGGTTTTCTTAATTCGGATCATTTTATAAGATTATTATTATGTTAATTAGTTTCGTACCCATGTTACTTTAAGATTAATCGTGACCTAATTTCATCGTCGTCCCTGTGGAGACGACCCTCAAGTACTACAACGAAAGTTGTACGCTTGCGGCACTTTGTTTTACACTAACATTTATCCAACAAGTTTTTTTGTGTGGTTGCTGGAGACGACGGCATAAGATTAGGTCGCATTTTCTTTTCATAGCTACTTTAGTATTAGATTGCTTTATTATGTTATTAAGTGGTGACTTGATTTAGTGCATTACTTGAATTATACAAAAATTAAAAAAAAAAAAAAAATTAGAAAAGCCTAAAATTGAAAAAACGTTTGAAAAACAAAAAAAAAACCACAAAAAAATTAGAAAATTTTAAAAACCTCAAAAACGCAGTGACAAGTTTATGTTTCCCTCAGTTTGAGCACTTTTCTTTTTCTTAGCTTCATTCTTATTAGTTGCTTATGCTTTCACTTACTTTGTTTATTTGTTATTTGTTGTGAATTATTTAGTTCATTTCTTGAAAAAAATCCAAAAATCCACAAAAATTTAAAAAAACTTTAAACTTTAAAAAAAGTTTGGTTGAAAAACTGTAAAAACAAACGACTTACAATTGATTTATAGTATTTGTTGATTAAGGTGTTTTGTAGTTTTGGAATTAGTAATTTAAATTTAGTTTTTGTTGCGATATGTCTTACCTTTATTTTAGAGATTGATTAACTTTTTGATTTGGCTATCTCTTGTTTGCAAATCGTCTTTGGGATTGACAAACATTTTGATTTAATTTTGTGCTTAAGAAAAAGGAGAAAAAAAATAGAAAATTTAACAATCCAAAAAAAAAGAAATTGAAAGAAGACAAAAAATAGGACCTTTTGTGAGGGTGTGAGGTTTATATGACTAGTTGGGTTAGAGGCCCTGAAAATCAAAGACTCATTATGAATGAGCCCGACCCTGACTTAGAACCTGAACCTAAGCTTGAGTTAGAGAATATTGCACAAGAAAGGACTTTGAGTGATATTTTCTATTCTCCAATGACTGCTTTGCCATCATGTTTTGTTATGCCTAATCTTGCACCAAATGTGACCTTTGAATTAAAACCCCATCATACTCAGATGCTCTCCAAATTTACAGGTTTAGAGGATGCTTATTTATTTTTGAGGGAATTCGAAGAAGTTTGTTCTATGATGCATTTCTCTAATATTCCCATTGATGTCGCGCAAATGAAATTGATTCCTTTTACTTTGAAGGATTCTACTAAACGTTGGATGTATGGCTTGGCTGCTAATTCTGTTACTTCTTTGAATGACTTTATAAGATTGTTCTTAAGAAAATATGTTCCTAATGCCAAGACTGTTAAGCTGAGGAATGAAATCAATCAGTTTGAGCAACATGATAGGAAATCATTTTGGAAATATTTTGATAACTTCAAAACTTTATTGGCCCAATGTTTTCATCATGGTTTAGACCAAGCATGCTTGTACCAGATTGTATATGAAGGACTTGACCAATAGACTAGGCCCATGGTAGAGTCCATGTGTCAAGGTGACTTTCTTTCTAAGAACCCTACAGCTGCTTGGGAGTTTTTAGAGGACTTGGCTGAGAAAACCATGTAGTGGGAAACCGCTCGTGATGACAACCTGAGTTCTAGGATTGTAAAGGGTGAGTTGTATTCTGTTTTTGATGTAAGTCACTTAGAGTGTAAGATTACCGTTTTAGGAAATGTGTTGAACGAATTATCTCCCCAGATGTCCTAGTTATCTCAGACATCTACAATGTCTTGTTTTCATTGTCAGGCCCTAGATCATTCTTTGAGTACTTATCCTTATTTTGCTCATCAATTAGCAACTGAACAACAGCAAGCAAGTATGGCCTTCCAGAGACCTAAGAAGGACCCCTTCCCCCTTCATTACAACCCAGGGTGGAGAAATCACCCTAACTTCTCATTGAATAGTGGACCAAATGCTACAATTCCTAATTCTCAACCTGGGTTGTTTCCTAGAAATAACTGCCAATCCATCTCTCATCCTCCAAATTCCTTTCAGAGACCAAATTTGTCAGGTGTGCCTAATGCACCTAGACCTCCACTTCCCATAGCTCAAGTTCAACCTCCTCCCGGCTATACTGATATTGATAAATTAAAGAGGAGAATCAATAACAGTGCGGAGAAAGTGATTAATGCTAACATGGAAAGAATGATGAGAATGATGACCGAACAGTTTTCCCAATTAGCATCGTCTTTGAGGGAATAAGGTACTTTCCCGAGTCAACCTGAGGTGAGCCCCAAGGGTCATGCCTCCCCTTCTTTTGGTAACCCTACTGAGCCTGTGAGGAAAGTGAATGCGGTTATATCTCTCCGTTATGGTCGAGAGGTTGATAACCAAGTGCGAAATCCTAAAGAATCATGCAGGTATCCTCACCAATTCTTCAAAAATTCTTCTTCCTCTTCTCCTTTAGAGACCGGTTCATCCAGTCTGTCAAGGGATGCTACTGACAGTGTCCCTAATGCTCCAGATAGTCCTTCCCCTCCTTACTCACCTTCTAAGAAAAAGGAGTTTAAAGAGAAAGACTCCTCTAACTTGGCAAATTCTTCTCCTTCTAAGGATTCTTCCTCCCCTTCTTGTTCTGAGAAAATCCAGGTGCCTTTACCTCCTTTTCCCCATAGGCTAAAGAAGAAAGATCAAGATCATATAAAGGAGATGTTTGATTCAACATTCCCTTGGTCGATGCTATTCAGCAGATCCCTCTCTATGCTAGATTCTTAAAGGACAATGTACGACCAAGAGAGCAACTGATGTACCTAAGAAGGCTTTCTTCACCTCTGATGCTAATTCTGTCTTTTCTTAGATCCCGACGAAGTATAAGGACCCTGATCGTCCTACTATGTCTATAGTCATAGGGGACCAACTTATTCAGAGAGCATTGCTTGACATAGGGGCTAGTGTTAACTTAATACCCTTTACTGAGTATAAGAGACTAGAGTTAGGTGAGTAAAACCTACTAAGAAGGTCATTCAACCAGCTGATAGATCGATTAAGGTGCCCATGGGAACAGTCGAGGATGCGCTAATTAGAGTGGGTGAATTCATTTATCCAGTGAAATTTGTTGTGATTGAAACTGAGAAGGTGTCTAACTTAGCTAGTCAAGTTTCTGTGATTCTAGGACGTCCTTTCTTGGCAACTACCAATGCCCTCATTAATTGCAGGAACGATATGATGAGACTGTCTTTTGGCAACATGACTGTAGAATCAAACATCTTTAACTTGTAAAGACAACCTTCTGGATTTGATGATATGAAATTTTCTACTCTTGACTGGGTAGAGGATTCTATATTCGATGATGCTTTTGATGATGTATTTGCTACTGAGTATGAGTTATTTCTTATAGATGATGAGTCTGAATGTGATGTGTTTGAGTTTGATGACATGTGCTCTACTGCTGATTGTTTGCTCACAGCTGTTTCTAAATCTATTACTGAATCTGTTTCCTCTGTTGTTCTTAACTTGAAACGTCTTCTTGACTTTCTTAAGCATGCATTCCTAGGACCCGATGAATCCTTACCTATCATTATTGCTTCTGATTTGGACCGGGACGAGAGGACAAATTGATTACTCTACTTAGAGTGAACAAGGAAGCTCTAGGATGGACTTTAGGAGATATCAAGGGTATTAGTCCTTCTATTATGCAACATAGAATTCATTTAGAGGACAATGCGAAGTCCTACTGTGACCGCTAAAGGGGTTTGAATCCTACTTTGCAGGAAGTAGTTAAGAAGGAGGTGTAACAATGGTTGGACCATGAGATTATTCATCCTATTGCTCATAGTGAGTGGGTTAGCCCTATTCAAGTTGTTCCTAAGAAGACCCATATTACCGTGATTGGGAATGATAAGAATGAGTTAGTCCCTACTCGAGTTCAATGTGGGTGGCGTGTGTGTATAGATTATAGGAAATTAAATGCTGCCACTAGGAAAGACCATTTTCCCCTCCCCTTCTAGGATCAAATGCTACAGAGGTTGGCTGGACATTCCTTCTATTGCTTTTTAGATGGATATTCTGGTTATAAATAGATTTCTGTTGCTCTTGAGGATCAGGAGAAAACTACTGGGACAGATGCATTTAGAAGAATGTCGTTTGGACAGTGTAATGCCCCTGCTACCTTTCAAAGATGTATGATTTCTATTTTCTCAATTCTAGTTGAGCAATGCATGAAAATTTTCATGGATGACTTTTCTGTGTTTGGATCTTCATTTGATAATTGCTTATCTATTCTAAGAAAAGTGTTGGAGAGGTGTAGGGAGAAAAACTTAACTTTAAACTGGAAGAAATGTAACTTCATGGTTAAAAAGGGTATAGTCTTAGGACACATCATTTCTTGAGATGGAATTGAGGTAGAGAAAGCTAAGACTGAGCTGATTGTTAATCTTCCCACTCCCACTTGTGTGAAAGAGGTGTCGTCTTTCCTTGGACATGCTGGCTTTTATCATCGTTTCATTAAGGACTTTAGTAAGATTGCGAAGCCTTTGTCCAATCTGCTAGCTAAGAATGTGCCATTTCATTTCTCTGAAGAATGTCTTTGGGCATTTTCTAAGCTTGAGGAGGCCTTAACATCTGCTCCTATTCTTCATCCTCCCATCTGGGGAGAACAATTTGAATTGATGTGTGACGCATCTGATTATGCTATTGGGGTTGTTTTAGGATAACATATTGATAGGAAACCCCATGTTATTTACTATGCTAGTCACGTGTTGAATGATACCCAGCTAAATTACACTGTTGTTGACAAAGAATTTCTGGTTGTGATCTTTGGTTTTGAAAAGTTTAGACCCTATCGGATTGGGTCACATGTGATTGTTTATACTGACCACTCTGCTTTTAAGCACCTTTTTTCTAAGAAGGATGCTAAGCCTAAACTTGTGAGATGGATTTTGCTTTTGCAAGAAGTTGACTATGAAATCAAGAATAAGAAAGGTTCTGAAAACCTTGTAGCTGACCATCTATCCAGGATTCTCTATGGTAGAAAGAGTGAGTCCAGTGTTTCGGAGTGCCTCCCCGATGAGCAATTGCATGCTGTTTACTCTGATCCTTGGCATTCTGATATTGTAAACTACTTATTTGTTGGTAGAATCCATGATGGTTAGACTAAGAATGACAGAGATAGATTCTTCCATCTTGTGAAAATCTTTATTTGGGATGACCTTATCTATTTAAGTACTACTCTGACAAAGTCTTTAGGAAGTGCATTCCCAACCGTGAGGTGGGAAGTGTCCTTTCTTTTTTGTCACGACCAGGCATGTCGGGGACATTTTAGTGGTATGAAGACAACAACCAAGGTTCCTTCATGTGGTTTTTACTGGCTTACTTTGTTTGAAGATACATTTGAGTGCTACAAGAGTTGCCTTAGATGCCAGCAGTTCTGTAGAATAAGCAGGAGATATTTGATGCCACTAAACCCCATAATTGTTGTAGAGGTTTTTGATGTGTGATGTATTGATTTTATGGCACCATTTCCATCTTCCTTTAGGAGTGAGTACATTTTGTTAGCTGTGGATTATGTTTCTAAATGGGTTTAGGTCATCCCTTTTAGGACCAATGCAGCTAAAGTCGTTGTGAAATTCCTGAGGGAGAACATCTTTGCTCAATTTGGTATGCCCTGTGCTATCATTAGTGCTCAAGGCACCTATTTTAGTAATAGATCTTTTGATGCCTTACTAAGAAGGTATTCCGTAGTCCATAGACTTGCTACTCCCTACCATCCCCAAACCAGTGCCTAGGTTCAAGTGTCTAATAGGCAGATCAAATTGATTTTAGAAAAGACAGTGAGTAGGAGTAGGAAAGACTAGGCTGACAAGCTAATGGATGCTCTTTGGGCATATAGGACGACTTTGAAAACTCCCTTAGCTAGGTCACCTTAAAGGGTAGTTTATGGTAATCCTTGTCATTTACTTGTGGAGATAGAGCATAAAGCTTGGGGGGCCATTAAGAAGCTTAATTATGACTTGACTGAGGTGGGTGAGGAGAGATGACTACAACTAAGTGAGCTGGACGAGATTAGAGCTGAGGCTTATAAGGGTGGTAGATCCTACAAAGAAAGGGTGAAGTTGTTTCACGATTTACCCACGACTAAAGGTACTCTTGTATGGCTCTAGGCTCTATCTGTTTCAAGGGAAATTGAGGACCCGATGGACGGTTCCTTATATCGTCTCACATGTTTTTTCCTCTGGTGCAGTTGAAATTCAAGATCCTCATAGTGGTGCCACCTTCAAAGTGAATGGCCAGCGTTTGAAATAATTTCTAGAGCTGCCGAGCCAAGAAGATAGGGAGTGTCTGATACTCCACAAACTGAGCCCTGATCGGTGATTGTGATCTGAGATAGCATGGGTGTACTTAGCACCTAACTTGGTTTGCTAGAAATTTCTTCTGTTCTCCTCTCTTGTTTTCTCTCTGTTTTCCTCTCCCTTTTTCTTCCTTTGTTTTATTCCAGTTTCTTTGTGTATAGTTGGTTTCTTTTCTTTTTCTATGATTGGTTGTTTTATTTTTGAGTCTTGTCATTATTTTTGAACATATGTTTTCTTTTTTAGCTTTTTCTTTTTGGTCTTCATGTGTCTTTCCCACTCCTAATGAGAAGATTGTGAAATTTTTGTGTAGGAGTGAAGTGCCCATGTGTACTTACTTTTTTTGAAAAATTTTGAAAAATTCAAAAACATTTTGGTTTTGTTTTTTGGGACATTTGTCTTATGTCTGATTAGCTTAAGTCCCCTGGGCTTTGGTTATTAGCTTGTATGTAAGTAGGATGTGCATGAAAGGTTTCCGACCTCAGTGTGTCCTTTTAAGCCCTAATTCTAACTCCAACTGTTCATTATAGATTATGTAATCCAATCCTTATTTATTCCTTCATCATTATCTTCAGGTTTTAGGCTACTATGAATGATTCTCCTACTTGCTTGTGACACGATTACTCTGGTTTTTGCCACTTTCGAAAAAAGAAAAAAGAAAAGGGGGAAATAAAATTTGGAATGACAAGTATCGCTTTAAAACGTGCGCTGTTGGGTGTTACCCTTTGATGCACGTACTACTGGGTATTACCCTTTGAGGCAATACTATTACTGGGAAAGCTTACTTCCAATGTTAATATGTCAATAATGTAGTTGTGTCTGTCAAGTGGGATTGAGTTTAATTTCAGTGAATCTAATCCTTTGGATGATGATGCACTTGCACACAAGCACTGGAATGGATTCAGAATCTTGATGTACAATGTGGTGAGAAATTAGTGCTTTGATGTCGTTTATGGGGTAGAGGACTTTGAAGTACATTATATTTAGATGTTGGTCGATATCTTGGTTACATGGGTAATTTAGTTGATTAGAACATGTACATATCTTTCCCTAATTCTGTACATATTAGCTTTGAGAAAACAAAAAACCAAAAAGATTTGTTTTTGAAATAATTTTTGTGGGTATTTCACTTGAAAACCCTAGCGAGACCTCACTCGTCCACTTGGGAGACTGAGGGATTCAAATGGCTTGTTGCATGCGCTAAATGCAACCGTGATTCCTACGACAGTGAGTTAGGATTTGCTTTTTCTGATTTTCTTGTTTCTTAGTTTAGATGTTTTACTCGAGGATGAGCAAAATCTTGGTGGCGGGGTATTTGTTCGTGCCAAAAATGTGTCATTTTTACGTTACTTTTATGACTGATTTATGCTCGTTGTAATTGTTATTTCTACGTTTTCAATTGATTTTATTTTATTTTGTAGGTTTTGAATAAATTGAGGGAAGCTTTGTGAAAAAAAGGCAAAAAAAATACACAAAAATAAAATTAAAACCTAAACCAAGCCAAGCCACGCGCCCCTCCAGTGACTTCAACCCCCTGTAGACTCTCATTTTCTCTCTCCTCAATCTCGGCTTCCAGGGTTGGAAAACCCCCAAAACCCGATACCCCCTCCCCCTGCTCCTCCATCTTCATCCTCATCATCTCCTTTCTCTCTAACTCATCTCTCTCTCTCTAAAACACCACACAACTTCACCATCTTCATCCCTATCCACCACTCCAAAATGCCAGCACATCACCGTCTTTCACGCATCAATTGCCACCTACATCCTCATCTCCACTGTCCACAGCACAAGCGAATCAAGGGTCGAAATTGAGCTTGTTGGGTATAATTTGAAGGGGGCCGACTCCAAAGAAGAGGTTAGGAAGTTTTCAGGGTTTGAATTGATTTTAATTTCGAGTTTTTAGGCTTCAATTTCATAAGTTTTCGATTTCCAGATTTAGGGTTTTAGAAATTTGGTTTAGGGTTTGATATTAGATTGGATTTTGGTTTCGAATTTCATATAATTAAGTTATGATTTCGTGTTCGCCAATTGAAATTCATGGTTTTTAGTTTGCTTTTGTAGATTGTGGATGTTGGTTTGTTTAATTTCGGTCACCCCCCTCCCCTGTTTTCATTTCAATTAGCATGGTAATGGCATTTTCGCCATTGCCGGTGATGGTTGAAGCTCGTTTCTGGATTTTTTTAGGTCAATGGATGGCTAAAATCTTGTTCTTCTCCTCGGTTCTAATCTACGTTGGTTGCCGGTAACGGGTGATGACGAGTGATCCATGGAGTTGCTTGGTCTCACAGCTAGTGAGCTTCTTCTTCTTCTTCTTCTTCTTCTTCTTCTTCTTCTTCTTCTTCTCCTGTTTGCTGTTCTCTAAATTTGGGTGTTTCAAGTTGTTTCACCTACTTGCTCTGTTTTGGGACGCCTAATTCGAATCCATCTCCCCCTGTTGCTCAATTTTCAGTTTCTGTTATTAGTTTGGTTCATTCGATGAAGTTTTGATTTAGTTGAGTTAATTAGAATTACTAATTCTGGATGTGAAACTTGGAAGCTTTGATTTTGAATCTGGGTTCTTCTGGCTTGTGTGTTATATTATTCTGGCTGGATTTTGGTCAAGTATTGGGTTTGTCATGATGCGAGGTAGTCTCTGCCTCCTTTACTCTCTGTCTTCTTCATTATGTTATTCCAATTAACTTTGGTTCTCTTGATTAGCTTTGGTGTCTACTGCTTTATGGGTTCTTTATCCTAGTTGTTTGTCTTGGCATCTTGTTTGTTTTTTTTTACCATTGTAATTTGTTTTAATAAAACTATTGAGGTATGATGGGTTAGAATTTGATTAGTTAAATGCTTTGATGTTACATTTACTAATATTAGGACTTTGGGTAATTTGTAGCTAGATTATTTTGTTTATGTCTCTCATGATCTTTGGTTTTCTTAATTTAGATCATTTTGTAAGATTATTATTGTGTTAATTAGTTTCGTACCCATGTTACTTTAAGATTAATCGTGCCCTAATGTCATCCTCGTCCATGTGGAGATGACCATCAAGTACTACGGCGTAAGCTATATGCTTGTAGCACTTTTTTTTACCATAAAATTTATCCAACAAGTTTTTTGACGCGGTTGCTAGGGACGAAGGCATAAGACTAGGTCGCATTTTCTTTTCATAGTTACTTTAGTATTAGGTTGCTTTATTACATTATTAAGTTGTGACTTGATTTAGGGCATTGCTTGAATTATTCAAAAATTCAAAAAAATAAATAAATTAGGAAAGCCTAAAATTGAAAAAACGTTTGAAAAACTTGAAAACCACAAAAAAAAATTGGAAAATTTTAAAAACCTCAAAAACAAAGTGAAAAGTTTATGTTTCCCCTAGTTTGAGCACTTTTCTTTTTCTTAGCTTCGTTCTTATTAGTTGCTTATGCTTTGACTTACTTAGTTTATTCGTTATTAGTTGTGATTTATTTAGTTCATTTCTTGAAAAAATCCAAAAATCCATAAAATTTGGAAAAACTTGAGACTTCAAAAAAAGGTTTGATTGAAAAACTCTAAAAACGAACGACTTAGAATTGATTCATAGTTTTTGTTGATTAAGGTGTTTTGTAGTTGTAGAATTAGTAATTCGAATTTCGTTCTTGTTGGGATGTGTCTTACCTTTATTTTAGACATTGATTAACTTTTTGATTTGGCTATCTCTTTTTTACAAATTGTCTTTGGGATTGAGAAACATTTTGATTTAATTTTGTGCTTAAGAAAAAGGAGAAAAAAAATAGAAAATCCAAAAGTCCAAAAAAAAATAGAAATTGAAAAAAGACCAAATATAGGACCTTTTGCGAGGGTGCGAGGTTTATATGACTAGTTGGGTTAAAGACTCTGAAAATCAAAGACTCATTAGGAGTGAGTCCGACCTTGACTTAGAACCCGAGCCTGAACCTAAACTTGAGTAAGGGAATATGGCACAAGAAAGTACTTTGGGTGATGTTTTCTATTCTCCTAGGACTACTTTGCCATCATGTTTTGTTATGCCTAATCTTGCACCAAATGTGACCTTTGAATTAAAACCCCATTATACTCAGATGCTCTCTAAATTTACAGGTTTAGAGGATGCTTATTTATTTTTGGGAGAATTCAAAGAAGTTTGTTCTATGATGCATTTCCCTAATATTCTCATTGTTTTTGTGCGAATGAAATTGATTCCTTTTGCTTTGAAAGATTCTGCTAAACGTTGGATGTATGGCTTGGCTGCTAATTCTGTTACTTCTTGGAATGACTTTGTAAGATTGGTCTTAAAAAAATATTTCCTAACGCCAAGACTGTTAAGATGAGGAATGAAATCAATCAGTTTGTGCAACTTGGTAGGAAATCATTTTGCAAATATTTTGATAGGTTTAAAACTTTATAGGCCCGATGTCCCCATCATGGTTTAGACCAAGCATGCTTGTGCCAGATTGTATATGAAGGACTTGACCAATAGACTAGGACCATGGTAGAGTCCATGTCTGAGGGTGGCTTTCTTTCTAAGAACCCCACAGCTGCTCGGGAGTTTTTAGAGGACTTGGCTGAGAAAACCATGCAGTGGAAAACCGCTCGTGATGACAGCCTGGGTTCAAGGATTGCAAAGGGTGGGTTGCATTCTGTTTTTGATGTAAGTCACTTAAAGTCTGAGATTGCTGTTTTAGAAAACATATTGAAGGGATTATCTCCCTAGATATCCCAGTTATCTCAAACATCTACAGTGTCTTGTTCTCATTGTCAGGCCCTAGATCATTCTTTGAGCGCTTATCCTTATTTTGCTCATCAGTAAGCCATTAAATGAGAGCAAGCGAGTATGGCCTTCAAGAGATCTAAGAATGACCCCATCTCCCCTTATTACAACCCAGGGTGGAGAAAGCACCCTAACTTCTCATGGAATAGTGGACCAAATGCTACGGTTCCTAATTCTCAACCTAAGATGTTTCCTAGAAATAACTCCCAATCCATCTCTCATCCTTCAAATTCCTTTCAGAGATTGGCTTTTTCAGGTGTGCCTAATGCACCTAGACCTCCACTTCCCATAGCTCAAGTTCATCCTCCTCCCCGGTATACTGATATTGATAAATGCGAGAGGGGAATTAACAACAGTGTAGAGAGAATGATTAATGCTAACAGTGAAAGAATGATGAGAATGATGACCGAACTGTTTTTCCAGTTAGCATAATCTTCTAGGGAATTTGGTACTTTCTCGAGTCAACCTGAGGTGAACCCTACCGGTCACACCTCCCATTCTTCTGATAACCGTAGTGAGCATGTGAGGAAATTGAATGCGGTTATATCTCTCCGTTCTGGTCGAGGGGTTGATAACCAAGTGAGAAATCCTAATGAACCATGCAGGTATCCTCACTAATTCTTCCAAAATTCTTTTTCCCCTTCTCCTTTAGAGACTGGTTCATCCAGTCTGTTAGGGGATGCTACTGACGGTGTCCCCAATGCTCCAGATAGTCATTCCCCTCCTTAGTCACCATCTAAGAAAAAGGAGCTTAAAGAGAAAGACTCCACTAACTTGGCAAGTTCTTCACCTTCTAAGGATTCTTCCTCCCCTTCTTCTTCTGAGAAAATCCATGTGCCTTTACCTCCTTCTCCCCATAGGCTAAAGAAGAAAGATCAAGATCATATTAAAAAGATGAGAGAGACCTTCTCTCAAGTAACGATCAACATTCCCTTGCTCGATGCTATTCAGTAGATGGGTCTGTATGCTAGATTCTTAAAGAAGCTATGTACGAGCAAGAGAGCAACTGGTGTACCTAAGAAGGCTTTCTTTACCTCTGGTGCTAATTCTGTCTTTTCTCAGATCTTGACGAAGTATAAGAACCCGAGTTGCCCTACTGTGTCTACAGTCATAGGGGACCAACTTATTCACATTGCATTGCTTGACATAGGGGCTAGTGTTAACGTGATACCCTTTACTGAGTATAAGAGACTAGAGTTAGGTGAGCTGAAACCTACTAAGATGGTCATTCAACTAGCTGATAGATCGACTAGGGTGTCCCGGCGGATAGTCGAGGATGCGCGAATTAGAGTGGGTGAATTCATTTACCCAGTGAAATTTGTTGTGATTGAAACTGAGAAGGTGTCCAACTTAGCTACTCAAGTTCCTGTGATTCTAGGACATCCTTTCTTGGCCGCTGCCAATGCCCTCATTAATTGTAGGAATGATATGAAGAGACTGTTTTTTGGCAACATGACTGTAGAATTGAACATCTTAACAGGTAAAGACAGCCTTCTACATTTGATGATATGGAATTTTGTATTCTTAACTGGGCAGAGGATTCTGCACTTGGTGATGCTTTTGATGATGTACTTGCTATTAAGTATGAGTCATTTCTTATAGATGATGAGTCTGAATGTGATGTGTCTGAGTTTGATGACTTGTGTTCTACTGCTAATTGTTTGCTCGCTGTTGCTTCTGAATCTATTACTGAATCTGTTACCCCTGTTGTTCTTGAATTGAAACCTCTTCTTGACTTTCTTAAGCATGCGTTCCTAGGACCCGATGAATCCTTACCTGTCATTATTACTTCTGATTTGGACCAGGACCAAGAGGACAAACTGATTACTTTACTTAAAGAGAACAAGGAAGCTATAGGATGGACATTAGGGGATATCAATGCTATTAGGCCTTTTATTGTGCAGCATAGAATTCATTTAAAGGACAATGCTAAGTCCTACTGTGACCGCTAAAGGCGTTTGAATCCCACTTTGCAGAAAGTAGCTAAGAAGGAGGTGTTGCAATGGTTGAACCATCGGATTATTTATCCTATTACTGATAGTGAGTGGGTTAGCCCTATTCAAGTTGTTCCTAAGAAGACCAGTGTTGCCGTGATTGGGAATTATAAGAACGAGTTAGTCCCTATTTGAGTCCAATCTGGGTGGTCTGTGTGTATAGATTAGAGAAAATTGAATGCTGCCACTAGGAAATACCATTTTCCCCTCTCCTTCGGGTATCAAATGCTAGAGAGGTTGACTTGACATTCCTTCTATTGCTTTTTAGATGGATATTCTGCTTATACCCAGATTTCTATTGCTCTTGAGGAACAGGAGAAGACTACTTTCACCTGTCCATTTGGGACATATGCCTTTAGAGGAATGTCGTTTGGACAGTGCAATGCCCATACTACCTTTCAAAGATGCATGATTTCTATTTTCTCATATCTAGTTGAGCATTGCATTGAAATTTTCATGGATGACTTTTCTGTATTTGGATCTTCTTTTGACGATTGCTTATCTAATCTGAGAAAAGTGTTGGAGAGGTGTAGGGAGAAATACTTGACTTTAAACTGGAAGAAATGTCACTTCATGGTTAAAAAGGGTATAGTCTTAGGACACATTATTTCTCGAGATGGAATTGAGGTAGAGAAAGCTAAGACTAAGCTGATTGTTAATCTTCCCCTTCCCACTTATGTGAAAGAGGTGCAATCTTTCCTTGGACATGCTGGCTTTTATCGTCATTTCATTAAGGACATTAGTAAGATTGCAAAGCCTTTGTCCAATCTGCAAGCTAAGAATGTGCCATTTCATTTCTCTGAAGAGTGTCTTGGGGCATTTTCTAAGCTTAATGAGGTCTTAACCTCTGCTCCTGTTCTTCATCCTCCCATTTGGGGAGAACCATTTGAATTGATGTGTGGCGTGTCTGATTACGCTATTGGCATTGTTTTAGGGCAGCATATTGATTGGAAACCCCATATTATTTATTATGCTAGTCACACGTTGAATGATGCCCAGTTGAATTACACTGCTATTGACAAAGAATTTTTGGTTATGATCTTTGGTTTTGAAAAGTTTAGACCCTATCTGATTGGGTCACATGTGATTGTTTATAATCGCCACTCTGCTTTTAGGCACCTTCTTTCTAAGAAGGATGCTAGGCGTAGACTTGTGAGATGGATTTTGGTTTTGCAAGAATTTGATTGTGAAATCAAGGACAAGAAAGGTTTTGAAAACCTTGTAGATGACCATCTATCCAGGATTCTCTATGATAGATAGAGTGAGTCCAGTGTTTCTCAGTACTTCCCTGATGAGCAATTGCATGTCGTTTACCCTCATCCTTGGTATGCTGATATTGTAAACTACTCGGTTGCTTGTAGAATCCCTGAGGGTTGTGCTAAGAATGACAGAGATAGATTCTTCCACCTTGTGAAATTCTTTATTTGGGATGACCCTTATCTATTTAAGTACTGCTCTGACCAAGTCTTTAGGAGGTGCATTCCTGACTATGAACTGAGAAGTGTCCTTTCTTATTGTCATGACCAGGCATGTGAGGGACATTTTAGTGGTATGAAGATAGCAGCCAAGGTTCCTTAATGTGGTTTTTACTGGCCTACTTTGTTTGAAGATGCATTTGAGTGCTACAAGAGTTTCCCTAGATGCCAGCAGTTAGGTATAATAAGTAGGAGAGATATGATGCCACTGAACCCCATCATTATTGCAGAGGTTTTTGATGTGAGGTATTGATTTTATGGGACCATTTCCATGTTCCTTTGGGAATGAGTACATTTTGTTAGCTATGGACTACGTTTCTAAATGGGTTAAGGCCATCTCTTCTAGGATCAATGAAGTTAAAGTCGGTGTGAAATTCCTTAGGGAGAACATCTTTCCTCAATTTGGTATGCCCTGTGCTATCATTAGTGATCAGGGCACCTATTTTAATAATAGATCTTTTGATGCCTTACTGAAAAGGTATTCCATAGTCTATAATCTTGCTACTCCCTACCATCCCCAAACCAGTGGCTAGGTTTAAGTGTCCAACCAGTAGATCAAACAGATTTTAGAAAAGAAAGAGAGTAGGAATAGGAAACACTGGGTTAACAAGCTAGTAGATGCTCTTTGGGCATATAGGACGGCTTTCAAAACTCCCTTAGGTATGTCACCTTATGACTACAAGAAATGTTGCATCTACCCATGCTTAAATTTGTGTCCTTCCATACTTATTTCCGTGGCCAGGCATATTTGCCATGATTAAGTTAAGCGTGCATAGGGTATCAGTTGGGAAAATTTTACCACGCTTAATAAGCGTGACGAATTGTGCAGTACCAACACTTTTATCTATGGAAGACTGCGTTGTCTACCATGCTTATAGGTGTAGGCAAGTTATCATCGCTTGTATCCATGGCCAGTGTATCCTTCGAGAGAAAAATCATTTTGACCTCTCCCTCGCTTATAAGTGTGGCGTTATGCATTTGATAACTAACTTTCAAAAGGTTGTAAGAGGATAACTAATTTTTTGGCAGGAAAATTTTTATAAAAAAAAAGCTATGGTATTAAAAAATGCAAACAGTTTATATATATATATATATATATATATATATATATATATATATATATATATATTTTACATATATACATATAGAGAGAGAGAGAGGAAAAGAGATAGAGAAAGAAAATATTTATTCGATCATAATGTATATGATACAAAAAGTATAGCGGCTTTATAACTATAAACAAATTGTCATCAACCAAGTTCCAAAATAACTAGTGTTCAACCACATAATGAAAAGTATCTACAAAATTGAATTCAACATGTCTATAAAGTATGCACCCAGTACCTAAAAGTTGAGTTTGTGTGAAATACACATATAAGATTTAAAAAAAATAAAACAAATGAGATGGTGTAGAACTCCACAACTTCAAGTGAACACTTCAGAACCCAAACTGTATATCCGATGCTGTGACGTACTACCCTTAGTTTCAACCTGAAATCACCAAGCCCATACATTAGAGTTAACTACAATAAACAATGCTGCTAATAGAAAAAACTTCTAAAAAAATTACAAGATGTAATATCTATTAGCCTCCATAACTGGGTACTCCTGCTCTAAAAACGTTATATAATATCCTTACGTTTAAGTTTGTCTTTTTAGTAATTTCTCTTATTTTGAAAAATTTTTGGTAGAATTTCACCTAAAACTTGGCTATTTTCCTTTTACAACATGTCATAAATACAATAACAAACTATTCATAGTCTTAATGGCCACAAGCCGGAGCAAATCAACTCAACATGTCACACACCTGGAGTATCCAACACAAATGGAACCCATTGCCATGAATAAATCCAAGAAATCGAACAAACCACGATAAGACATTTCAAAGTACAATGCATCACCATAAAAACATGTAATTTGAAAATTTTAAACTAAACTCAAAATGTTGACATTTTGCAGCCTCTTAAGCAACACCTTGTCAACCATCTGGGGATCAGCTTTGTAATCGCATGCGTTCAATACCTACTGTAATTATGTTCAACTTGTCAACATGTGATTGAATATGCTACAGGAGGTTTGTAATCAGTAAGAGGTTGTATAGTTGCATCAAAATTAGCTTGTATAGCTACAGGAGGTTTCATTATTTGTAACAACGATGCACAATGGGATCAAAGCTGGTATACAAGTTGGATTCAAGAGTATGCATATCGAAGGTAGTGACAAAACTTATCATTGAAGCAATGAAAGGTCACCATAGGAGATTCTAACTCCATTGCAGGATATTAAGACTTACCGGATTGCAACAACGTCACTATCACTCATAATCTTAGGCTTATAGTTGACAGTGAAAGATAGGTTTATTCAAATAGTATAAAATCTATTTATCTTAAGTGAAGTTTTGAGTTAAAAATTTATGAATAAAAAGTACATGCAGTGGGAAGAATTTTACCATGTGTAAGTAAACGTGCTAGCTTGATTTTAACTCATGTAACATCAAAGGTGACACATTTCTAAACAAACACAAATATAGTTTAAAAAAAAGGGTAACATTAACGAACTAAGCTAATAATGCATAGCAGCTCTACATAAGATATGCTAACTCATCCCTCATCGCCCCCGCGTGGTATTTGCCATCTATATGAACTGACAATCCCACCACATTTACTGTTAATTTTTATTGTTCTGCATTGCATAAGCAGAAAGCACCATGCTTGAATTAAAGATGCTTGAATTTTTCGAAAGCATTCTATTCTTCTCAAGCATAAAAGGCCTTCTAGGACAAAGATAATTACCTGGTTTCAGGTTTTCAGTATGTAATTCACAAAGGGGGATAAAGAAGCACGAACAACCACAAGGATCACCTTCCTTGACATTATTGTTTCTACTATTTTCACCATATTTGAGTTTGGCTCTGTTCCATTTCAATCAATCACAAGCCCAAGAATTTCCCAACCTAAACCAAGGTATACACTTGTTGGGCAGCTTTTATTTCCTGCCTATCTCAAAGATGTACCTTACGTCTTTGACATTCATCGCTCTTGATGATCACATCATCAATATAAGGCTCCATGGTCTTTTCTAGGAGGTCTAAGAAGATTTTGGCAAGTGATAAGTTGTGTATGGGAGCATCTTTAAAATAATGTATGATACCTGAAGACACCACTCAATACTCTTCATTCCATACCAAAATACAACTAGAAAACTTCAAACTAAAGTTAGATCCCTGAGATTTTGGGTTTCAAAACTTTAAATTCACATGAGTATTGAGTCATTGCCTTGAATTCAAATAAAATAGCAAGCAAATCCATGACAATGTATGAGTACTAAACTTGCCTCTTTATTGCTAAAACAAGCCATTCTCCATTAACAACTAAACCTCCTCCACCGTCCAAAACAAGAAAAAGAAAATCCCCACATACAAAATTAGCAAGCACTATAAATATTCAAAATGGAAATCTACTGCAATATATAATTAAGAAAACTAGTGTGACCAAACTAGGGTGAGAGAAAGAGCGTGCTCTGGGCAGAACAACAAGATGTAAACATTGTCACCGAATGGTAGGAGTAGGTGAAATGTTGCAATTGTCACCGAAGACCAACACCACTTTCGGATTCAAATAATGCAATCGAACACTTCCTAATTTAGATAGTGCAATCGAACACCAGAACAGTAAGATATAAATGTAATTCCAGAATACTGCAATCAAACACCAGAATGCTACAATTGAAAACCAGAGCCAAATTCCTCTAGATAGAATTACCACTAGGGAGTGACCATGGGCAACCACAATTGCTGGAATTGTCGCCGTCAAGCACCAGTAATCTGGGAAGAACAACCGGACTATGCTTGCTAAATTTCAAGGTTCAAAACATACAATTCAGAGAGTAAGAGAAATAGGTTGCTGGTGCTTACTCTGAGAATAATAGCCGACCGGAGACCTTGCTGCCCGCAGCCAGGAGACGGCGGAATGCGTGATTCTTAGCGAGAGGCAAGACAAGTCTGGGCGCGAAGAAGAACCAATCGACACTTACGCAGAAATAGAGAGCTACAGGAACGCGACGACAACCAGAAACCACCAAACCTTCGCCGCTGATGGAGACACCACCAAGAGGACGCCGCTGACATTAGGGTTTAACTGTGGTTGGCCGAGAGAATGGAGCACAGTAGAGAATCGAGCCGTCGAGGAGCTGTGCGCGAATGAAGAGATGGGCGGGACATTAAACCTTCGAATTTCCTTTTTTTTAAATTCATTTGTTAACTAAAATTAAAAACATTCTACCACACTTAATATCCATGCTTAATGATTCATACTCATGAGATACGAGTACCCACGATTAATATGCATTGACATTCCTTATTTAGTTACTATCACTCTTATAAGAGTGGTTATATTTTCATCGCTTATTATGTGTGGGGATAATTCTGGGTGCTCATTTTTACTTATTTTCTCAGCACACTTAGCCATGCATGGTTAAGTAAGCGTGGAGGAATACCCTTTTTTTGTAGTGTATAGGGTAGTTTATGGTAATCCTCGTCATTTACCCGTGGAGATAGAGCATAAAGCTTGGTGGGCCATTAAGAAGCTTAATTATGACTTCACTAAGGCGGGTGAGGAGAGACGACTGCAACTGAGTGAGCTTGACAAGATTACAGCTGAGGCTTATGAGAGTGCTCGACCCTACAAAGAGAGGGCGAAGTTGTTTCACGATCGACATATTTTTAGGAAAGAGTTCGCCACAGGAATGAAGGTACTCTTGTATGACTGTAGGCTCCATATGTTTCCAGGAAAATTGAGGACCCGATGGACGGGTCCTTATATTGTCTCACATGTTTTTCCCTATGGTGCAGTTGAAATTCAAGATCCTCAAAGTGGTGCCACCTTCAAAGTGAATGGCTAGCGTTTGAAACAACTTCTGGAGCTATTGAGCCAAGAAGATAGGGAGTGTCCGATACTCCACGAACCGAGCCCTGATCGGTGATTGTGATCTGAGATAGCTTGGGTGTACTTAGCACCCTACCTGATTTGCTTCAAATTTCTCCTCTTCTCCTCTATTCTTTTCTCTCTCTTTTCTCCTTCCTTTTTCTTCCATTGTTTATTTCAGTTTCTTTGTGTATAGTTGGTTGCTTTTCTTTTTCTATGATTGGTTGTTATACTTTTGAGTCTTGTCGTTAATTTTGAACATATGTTGTCTTTTTTAGATTTTTCTTTTTGGTCTTCATGTGTCTTTCCCACTCCCAATGAGGACATTGTGAAATTTTGGTCCGGGAGTGAGCTGCCAATGTGCACATACTTTTTTTGAAAAATTCAAAAAAGATTTTGGTTTTGTTTTTAAGGATGTTCGTACTATCTCCAATTAGCTTAAATCCCCTGTGCTTTGGTTGTTAGCCCGTATGTAAGTAGGATGTGCTCGGAAGATCTCCGACCTCAGTGTATCCTTCTAAGCCGTAATTCTAACCCCAATTGTTCATTATAGATTGTGTAATCCAATCCTTGTTTATTCCTCCATCATTATCTTCAGGTCTTAGGCTTCCATGAATGATTCTCCCACTTGCTTGTGGCACGATTACTCTGGCTTTTGGCACCTTCGAAAAAAGAAGAAAAAAATAATGAATAAAGAAGAAAAAAGAAAAAGGTGAAATAAAACTTGGAATGACAAGTATCCTTTCAAAGCATGCGCTATTGGACGTTACCCTTTGAGTCACGTGCTACTGGTTGTTACCCTTTGAGGCAATACTGCTACTGGGAAAACTTGCTTCCAATGTTAATATGTCAATAATGTAGTTGTGTTAGTCAAGTAGGATTAAGTCTAATTCTGGTGAATCTAATCCTTTGGATGATGATACACTTGCAGACAAGCACTGAAACTGATTCAAAATCTTGATGTACAATGGAGTGAAAAATTAGTGCTTTGATGTCGTTTACGGGGTAGAGGACTTTGAAATACATTCTATTTATATGCTGGTCGATATCTTGGTTACATGGTTGATTTAGTTGATTAGAACATGTACATATCTTTTCCTAATTCTGTGCATATTAGCTTTGAGAAAAAAAAAAGCCAAAAAGATTTTCCTTTTGAAATAATTTTTGTTGGTATTTCCCTTGAAAACCCTCACGAGACCTCACTCGTCCACTTGGGAGACCGAGGGATTTAAAGGGCTTGTTGCATGTGCTAAATGCAACCGTAATTCCTACAACAGTAAGTTAGGATTTTCTTTTTCTTATTTTCTTATTTCTTAGTTTAGTTGTTTTACTTGAGGACGAGCAAAATCTTAGTCTAGGGGTATTTGTTCGTGAAAAATGTGTCATTTCTACGATACTTTGTGCCTGATATATGCTCATTATAATTGTAATTTTTACGTTTTTAATTGATTTTATTTTATTTTCTTAGTTTTGAATAAATTGGGGGAAGCTTTGCGAAAAAAGGCAAAAACAAAATACACAAAAACAAAAATAAAACCTAAACCAAACCAACCCACACACCCCTCACGTGACTTCATCCCCCTTCTAACTCTCATTTTCTCTCTCCTCTGTCTCGGTTTCGAGGGTTGGAAAACCCCCAAAACCCGATACCCCCTCCCCCTGCTCCTTGATCTTCATACTCATCTGTCTCTCTCTCTCAAGCACCACACCACTACAACATCTTCATCTCTATCCACGACTCCAAAACGCCAGGTCATCATCGTCTTTCACGCATCAATTCCCACCTACGTCCTCATCTCCACCATCCACGGCACAAGCGAATCAATGGTCGAGATTGAGCTTGTTGGGTATAATTTGAAGGGAGTCGGCTCCAGAGAAGAGGTGAGGAAGTTTTTAGGGTTTGAATTACTTTTAATTTCGAGTTTTTAGGCTTCAATTTCATAAGTTTTCGGTTTCCAGATTTAGGGTTTTAGAAATTTGGTTTAGGGTTTGATGTTGGATTGGTTTTTGGTTTCGAATTTTATGTAATTAAGCTACGATTTCGTGTTTGCCAGTTGAAATTCATGGTTTTTAGTTTGCTTTTGTAAGATTGTGGATGTTGGCTTGTTTAATTTCGGTCACTCGCCCCCCCTGTTTACATTTCATTGAGCATAGTAATGGCGTTTCTGTCATTGTTGGCGATGGTTGAAGCTCATTTCTGATTTTTTTTTTGTTCAATGGATGCTTGAAATATCGCTCTTCTTCTCGGTTCTAATATGAGTTGGTTGCCGGTAATGGGTGATGAAGAGTGATCTATGGAGTTGCTTGGTCTCACGACTGCTGAGCTTCTTCTTCTTCTTCTTCTCCTGTTTGTTGTTCTCTAAATTTAGGTGTATCATGTTGTTTCACCTACTTGCTCTGTTTTAGGACGCCTAATTCGAATCCCTCTCCCCTGTTCCAGAATTTTCAGTTTTTGTTATTAGTTTGGTTGATTTGATTAAGTTCTGATTTAGTGGAGTTAATTAGAATTACTTATTCAAGATGGGAAACTTGCAAGCTTTGATTTCGAATCTGGATTATTTCTGGCTTGTGTGTTCTGTGATTCTGGCTGGATTTTGCTTAAGTATTGGGTCTGTCATGAAGCGAGGTAGTCTCTGCCTCCTTCACTCTCTGTCTTTTTCATTATGTTATTCCAATTAACTTTGGTTCTTTTGATTAGCCTTTGGTGTTTACTGCTTTATGGGTTCTTTATTCTAGTTGTTAGTCTTGGCATCTTGTTTCTGTTTTTTTTTTACCATTGTAATTTGTTTTAATAAAACTATAGACGTATGATGGGTTAGAATTTGATTAGTTAAATGCTTTGATGGTGCATTTGCTAATATTAGGACTTTGGGAAATTTGTAGCTAGATTATTTTGTTTGTATCTCTCATGTTATTTGCTTTTCTTAATGTGGATCATTTTATAAGATTATTATTACGTTAATTGGTTTCGTACCCATGTTACTTTAAGATTAATCGTGACCTAATTTCATCCTCGTCCCTGTGGAAACGACCCTCAAGTACTACAGCGAAAGTTGTACGCTTGCGACACTTTGTTTTACACTAAAATTTATCCAACATTAAGCTAGTTGTTGCTACTCATTATTATGATGATAAGTTGTTAACCCATTAGGGCTTGCTGGATGACATTCATTGGTTTTTTGCTCAGGAAGGTATGGGTCAATTTTTAGAGATTAAGGACCACACTTATTGTCATCTCACTCTTAGGTTTTTAAGTACATTGCATGAGAAGGTCATGAGTTGCCCTCGTTGTCAAGAAGGATACATTTCCTTCTATCTCAATAGGGAGTTTTATGAGCTTGATTTGAGTGTCTTCAATAGTATGTTTGGTTTTTCACTGAGTATGGGCTTGCCTTATCGCTATGTCCCCAAAGACTTTAACCTGAATGCTTTTTGAAATGAAATTTCTGGGGATTATTGGTATGATACAAGCAATCTCAAAGGCACCAGTATTAGAAACCTCTGTATTCAAGTGGCCTAGAGATTACTTGGTTGTGGGCTGTTTGCTATGGAGGATAGTCTGAATGTGCCTCGCCTATTTGGATTATATTTCTTATATAGGATGCTCTGAGGTGATCATCTTAACCTAGGTTCTTTCTCGGTCAGTCAGTTACATAGTGTGACCACTAGTTTTGCATAGAGGATTGCGACTGGGGGCCTCATTACCCCCATTGCTAGGTCTGTTGGTATTGACCCCAACCCTAACGATAAAGTTCCTGGTTCCGAGCAATGGAACTTGGCCTCTTTGAACAAATGAAGTTTTGTAAGGTAGAGGATGGACATATTTGTTGGATTTATGAGGGGAATCATCTCATGCCTCTTCCTAATGTTGATCAAACCACTCTCTTGAACCAGGTCAATCTTTACTTTTTACCAAGTGATAAAGAGTCGGTATGACCACACCACCCCCTCCCCTTCTGTGAGACCTGGAGTTTTGTCGTATTCGTTTAATGAATTTTATGCC
>JACYFF010031957.1:84408433-84443002 GCA_017589665.1 Selenicereus undatus | reverse complement strand
TGGCACGGGAGGGAAACACGGTAGACCTCAAGTGAATGGGCTGTAAAACCCTTTGAGTTCATCAAGATTTGTAGTCGGAAGTAGATTAGACTCTCACTCTGGATCAATTCATTCTAACTTAGGGAGAAGTCCTTCAAGGTCTAGTCCAGTACTAGCCAACCAAGTCCAGAAGCTGGGTTAGGGGCTGATATGCTTATAAGCTAATTTGAATGCTATCCGTGAAGGTGGTTTAGGAGGTCAAGAAAGAAATGAAGTGAGTTAAAACAAGATTAACATCATATAAGGTTTATGCGTCTCTAGTGATTCGCGTTGAGGGTGATGCATTAAAGCTCATTCAAACTACTTTTTATGAATGGGTTCTGTTGGCTAAACGTGACAGTGACGACGTTAATGAGAAAATTGAGTATTCATAACATGTTATGCTATAATTTGTGCTAGGATCCAATTCACCCTTCAATGTTATTGATGGGTATGTGTAGCGGATCTGGAATGGACTTAAGAATGATAAATTCACTACAAAAAAGGTTCTTCCCTCCACATTTAATTTTGCTAATAACCACACTTATAAATGTAGAAATAGCAGTTGTCCACACGTAGGCTAAATGTGGTAAAGTTCAGTGTGTGGAAGTGTTTTCCACACTTATTGGAAATGCAGGTAGAGCCATATTTTCGATACTTATAAATGCAGAGTAAATACTAATTACTCACAATTTATGTGTGGTCATTTTACGTTATGCTCACTCTCGAAGATGTACTAAGTCATAATTTCCCCATGTGTAAAAGTGTTACTAGTGTCATTGATATCCTCAAATGTGCGGAGTAAGTACTAAGTATTTAGGAAATTGAAAAAATAGAGGGATTGAGAATTCACTTACATCAGAATTGACTAATCTCAGGTTTGTAATTGGCCTACTGTAACACCCCCAGCCCCTAGGGCCGAAAGCGTTACGTTTTCCTAACTTCTTACTTAAATTTTGGGACGAAACGGACAGCATTTCCCCTGAAAACTGAACGTTCCCAGGCTAAACGCCTTACAAAAGTCCCTGTAAATCAACGGAAGCGTAAACATTTAAAACCTAACTCAACGGCCACACGCCGGAGTTCATAACTCGACGAGCCACCCGCTCGGAGTATACCAAACAGAATAGTTCATTAATACAGAAACAGTAAGAAATACAACTCAACGGTTCACACAACCGGAGTATGGGGTTTACATCCCAAACATAACCGACTTCAATCAAAAGACATCTAACTGACTGGATGGTTGGCTCATATAGCCATACAGAGCGACTCATAACCAAAATGCATTACATGAACCTTGAATACTGTTTACAAGCGTTTACAAACTAAAAATACTTTACATGACTTCATTAAACACATAAGTTGGCACAAATGACATCTTGCAAGCAATAATCAATTCCAGCTGACTCCACTTCTTCCTGTCATAAGGAAAACCTGGGGGAAAAGGGGAAAGAGTAGTGGGATGAGCAACCACACGCTCAGTGAGTGTCCCCCAACCCCCTTAAAAGCAAAACCGTTGCAGGCAAATAATATCTTTACTAGTCACATATCACGTATTCATACTTTAATATCATATTAGGCATTCATAAAATTCCTATGAAGACATTACTAAACATAACTTCACTTTCAACATGCTTAGGAATCACGTCATAAAGCATTCATTCAGTACGTTCTTTATTTTATTGAAAACATTTCCTTAGCCTCCTGAGGCTATTGCCCTTTTTAAAAGAGATTTCATTTCGTATTCATATGATATGCTTAAGACATACACAGATGCCAAGTCTCATTCATAGGTTATGCATAAAACATGCTCATAAGGCCTTCTTTTTCGTAATCGCATCTTACTTAGCATTTCATTATCATTTATAAGAAAAGCATAGAACATACAAAGAAAACTTTCTTTCCTTTCTTTGAAAATATTTCATTTAGCCTCTTGAGGCCCATAAAAACCCTTCTCTTAGCCCCTTGCGGCTCATATTCTTTCATATCGGTCGCATATTGACCCTTATAAACTTTTCACATTTCATTCAACTGCCCTCTTTGGGCCCATAAAACATTCTTTTCCCTTAAAACCTTAAAACATATAAAATGGCATAGGCCAATTGCTTTTCTTATCTTGGTAGGAAAATACTTTTGGCATAAGATCATTACAGGGTGCTGATCGGGTGAGAACTATTCTCGACCCCATAGTGAGACCTAACGCTCACGCTTAAGCTCTTACTCCCGGGATGGCTACATATAACATATCGGACCATTACATCAGCCCTCGTCAGGGCCTCTAGGGTTTATCCGGACTTATCCCCTAGGTTAACATCGTTCATATCATATCATATTGTCCGCAGCACATTATCTTAGCCACTTAAAGCGTATCGGCCATAACGGCTATAACTTTGCGTTTCAAATCGTAAAATCATTCAACGTATAACTCATACCTTTATAAAACTCTTTAGGGATTCCCCCGTTCAAGCGAGTTCACTCCCAAAACTGTTTTCATTTAATTAAAATAGGTCATCATGCATTAATAGTTATGGCTACTATCATTTCAAAACATGAAATCTTTCTTTGGAAAAACTCACTCTTATGCATATAAAGCAATTTAAGCATTTAAGCACATACATCACATATATCACATTTAAGCACTTCATATCAATCACATCAGTTCAACACAATAAGCCACACATGGCCTCGCAATCCACACGATTGCGGAAATTCACAACCCAGTCTCCCTCCTCACTTTCACCATACACACAAGACCTCAAACGCTCATGATGTTATCCTCGAACCAACCAACTACTAGCTCATTTCATCAATTTATTTTCCATAACATGTTATCACAAGGACTTATTAAAAAGGAGGAGGATTAGGCTCTTACCTGTGCAAACAGCACCTTTCAGCCACATATACATATACATCCATATTGCCTTAACTTGAAATAACGCTTAACTAGCCTACTAAACATGCCATTTTCAAGGAGTATTAAGTCAACTAAACATGTCATTACCATAACCAACATGCCGTTTTCAGAACATAACAAATTAACTAAACATGTCATTTTCAAGCATAACTATTCAGCTAACCATGTATCGATTAAAACATTCTTAGGTTATTTCGAATACGACTAATTTTGTTAACCTTGTTATCTTATTCATAAATCGCTAATTATTCGAATCAGGGCTAAGCATATCAAAACAACTTCGTTTTCGATTCCTTTTCAGGCCTTAGCACACTTTAGTCATATTTAAACCAACTATGCCTTTATAACTTCAAAAGTAGTCCATTTTCAGGAATCGCTAATTACTCGAATCAACGCTAAATATATCAAATCAACTTCGTTTTCGATTCTCTTAAAACCTTAGCTTACTTGAGTCGTATTCAAGCTAACTACGCCTTTATAACTTTAAAAATTAATCCATTTTCAAGAATCGCTAATTACTCGAATCAACGCTAAATATATCGAATCAACTTCGTTTTTAATTCTTTTTCATGCAACAACTAATTAACTTGAATCGATGCCAAAGACGTTAAATTAACTTCGAATCAACATCTCAGGCTTCGACTAACTAGATTAACATGTATCGATTCAAGTCATTTTCTTGTTTTAATCAACTAAACTAACATTTAACGATTCGAAGTCGTTTTCAGGTATAAACTAACTAAACTTAGCATGCATCGCAACTTAAAGCTTAAAACAATTTCGAAATTAATACTAATTTAGGAGGCGAGGAACACCCCCCTCGATTCCATGCTAGACACACGCAATTTAGCTTGAACTGAGGCCCAAATCGACATCAACAACCAGGTCCTCCTCCACTCTTCGCATCTGACTCGACCTAGCCCAAACCCAAAACCCTAACTCACGATTTTTGTCCAATTTTCACACAATTAGTGAGGGTTTGGGATAGAGATTCAGTTTAAAGAAGGATAAAGGCTCGAAACTCACCATGCTTGTGAATTTTGTTCGAGCATCGGCTCTACCCACGTAGAATTCGGCCAAACCGTGGCCGATTTTCACTCAACCACCGTGCAGAGGGGGTCGCCGGTGCCTGGGCTCACTCATCGACGGTGACGGTGGTGGCGGCGTGGGGTTGAGGGCCTCAAAACCCTAGCCTTCGGACCGAGCCCCTCGTTCTACCTCTCACCCGACCCCCCCCTCTCTCTCTTCGCCGGCCCACGGCCATGGCCGGCTGCGCACCACGGCACCGGCGCCAGCGCCGGTCGGTGCTCCCTCTCTCTCCCTCCATCGCATAGCCCCTCTCTCTCTCTCTCCTGTGTGGTTCGCATGGGGGGGTCACGGTGCTGGGGAAGCAGAGCTCCCCCCCTGTCGTGGCTTGCCCAGAAACAAGGGGCTTCAGCACCCCCCCTTTGATACCTTTTTTTTTTTTTGTAATGCTTGCTCATTCAACTAAAGTTGCTAGCTCAATCTTGTACCCCTTATCCTAAACTGCAATCACTCATCGATTAGGAACGTAAAGGTTCGATTTTAATGAATCTCGAAACTAATTCTAAGGTTGAAAACTTAATCGTACTCGAGAAACGACTAAATGAATCGAATAACGACTAACTGAAATTATCGATATACTTTAAAGGCATAAATAGCACGAATTGACTTTGAAATCAATAATAGCGATAAAAATCCCTTTTTATAAAATTATAGTTTTCAAAAGCACATCGATAATCAACTAACTCATATAGTTACTAAAATTACGATTTTATAACGTAAAAAGGTAACAAAGGCAACTTAACATAAAGATAACGAAAGCGGGTCTTACACCTTCTTGAACAGTTGAAGACCTCAAATGTGCCTCTGATTCTTATCTAGCAACACCCACAACCAGCACTTCTACAACCCCTTTGTTATGGTCTGCGTTATAGCACAACAACCAATATCTTTCAGTGAACACTTCTGATTTCCCATAATTTGAGTGAATTAAGATTGATAATTGAGGTCGGCTTACTGCACGCCCCCAAAATGCTAATGACATGATTTACGGAAAACTACAGCGGATTACTTAATAATAGAAGGCGCTACCGCCGTCCTGATAAGGACAAGGCTCACTGAAATCATTTAATCTTGCAACTCATGTTCACAATCACAAAATCTATTAAACTGAAACACTTCAAGACCAAAGTCCATAATAGTGCAACTTCAACACTATTGACTTAATCATACCATGTGCTAACTCGCACTCCACACTACACAAATATATTGTGTATAGACCCAACTTGACCCTGAGGTCGATCCCAACATTCATCCTATGCTGAATTCACTGTGAACAGCTGATGACTTCAAAACGGGCTTGCTAAGTGGAGAAACATTTGATACTTTATCACCTAAAATGGAAAACATGAAAATAATTTGAAAATTGAGCACAAACTCAATACATGCATTCCTGTATTATAAAATGAGCATAGAAACACTGTTGGTGGGTACCCGTCTTTGCAATTCATTTAGTTGGCAATAACAATGAAAATGAAAGTAATATGAAACTGAATTGCTCATTATTATCTGGATGTGAACCCCTTGCAATGATATGATCTGTACATAGGTGTACACCTGCCAATCCGAGCAAGAGTTGGCCTGAAGCCCCGTGGGTGAATAATGGATTGACGCCCTATAGATGATAACTGACGGGGTCACAAGTTAAATGTCAAATCACTGTATAAACTGATTCATTGATAAACTCATTAAGAGTTGTAACTTGATAAACATGTTCTGCTTTCTGAAGATACACGCAATGGACGTACCTTGAATCTTTAGAAAATGTCCTCTGACTTGAAAAATATGTTTTGACTTGATAACACTTATGTATAATGGGGAATGATAACTAAGCCTTGACTCTATTTCATAAATTTAATTGTAATTATATGGAGTCAGTAAATGATCTTTACTCACATAATTGAGCAAGTAAAAGTATGTGTTATAAAAATTGAGCAATTAAATGGTATACATAACTTGGGTCTTTTAATATAAGTTCAAAACTTAATAGGTGAAAGTAAGTCAATTTGACATAAAGTAAATGAAAGTAAAATAGTCAACAGTGAGATAAATGAGATTACAAAGCAAAAGGCCTTGATGGTGACAAATGAGGGAGTGGCTTTAGCCTTCTCTGAGATAGGTTGCAGATATAGGTTTAATGCTCGCTGATGTATAGCTTGGTTCAAGATAACAGTGAGTACACTAGATTGGCTTGATGAATACATTTGATACATTTTGAATTGAGTAAGTAATAAAGGTTTGAGAGCAAGAGAGATATATATTGGTTCAAATTAGCACAAACTACAATAAGTTGGTCTGATAAATATGGTTTCTGACTCACAACTCTCCCAACTTCTCATATTGCATTCGTAAATCCATTAGATATAGAATTCCACCCCAAATGAATCATTGAACTCAATAGAAGCTATTAAGCTCACTAAACTTGGTATTTTCTTTGAAAAATCCATAAATGATTCAATGCTCATAAACAAGCTCCCAAATTGTATACTTGTCTTCTTCTTTCTCATTAATCAACCTAAAATTTTCATGAATGTCCATGAATATTTATTTCCCCCTTAAATGACCTTACTTGGCCCAAATACACAAAATGAATGCATTATCAATCTCACTGAATATTTATTACTGCTTTTTATACAATTACTCAAAAGGCTGTCAAAAATTATCAAACTCAAAATACTCAACCAAAATTCATGAAATCTTATAGGAAATTTGAAAATAATATGGACAATGTACAGTAAAAGTTTCTAAATTTTCCTCCAAGTATACACTGCACAAAAATTGGAATAACAGCCCAATTTGCACCAAAGCAGGTCAGTTCACTTCAAAAATTCAAAAATTTCACCCTAGACCTCACATTTAGACCTAAAATCCCAATATAAAAAGACTAAGAAGTCCCGAAAAACTTTCATTTACAACACAAAATATGATTCCCACAATAGGGTTCCCAAAATGGGGCTAAAATACAAGTGTGTCAGTTTTTGGTCCATTCTGCACAGTTTTGGTAAAATGACCATAACGTTTTCCATAGACCTTGGATTAAGGCAATTCAAGATCCATTTGAAATCTAACATGTTGAACGATCTACCCACCAAAATTCATAATTTTTCCATAGGCCGATCATTACCAGTTTAATCCCGAAATCTACCATGTTCCACTAAAATTTTCAGCCCTCACTGTTTTAGTTTTTCCCTCTCTTTTCACATAAATCCCCGCTTGAAATCATTCCAAATCACCCAAAACATCATCATAATCATCAATAAAACTAAACATTATAAAATGCAATATAAATCAATCCATAAACATGGTTTTAACTTAAGCTTGCATGAACATGATCACCTCTAAACCCTAGCATGATTCAAGCTCAACTCTACCATGATCAACAACAAAATAACTCTTATTTCTTATCAAAGATCACGATCAATGATCACAACATCAAAAAAAGAATCAAAACTAAAATAAAAATCAAAACCAACAAGATCAAGTTTAGGGTTTACTCACTTTGATGCTTGGAAGCAAGAGATGTATGTGGTGTGAGGTGGAGGAGATGGTTGGTGGTGGTTGTGGTGGTTGGAGGCAGCCTCTGGCTGGCTAGAACAGTAGCAACAGCAACAGGAGGGAGGGGATAACTGTGAGGTTAGAGAGAGAAAGGAGAAGAGATGGTGTGTGTGTGTGCTGTTATGTTTGCTTGGCTAGAATGATTCTAAGAAATGCTTGGCTGAATTTTATCCTTCTAAAATATGTTTTTTGCTAATTAAAATTAGGCGCAAATGATAGTAATTAACTTAATTTAATCACACTAAAATTTTCGGGCCAAAATTTTAACCAAAATGAATTGAGCCGAACTTAATGAACTTAAGCCTCCATATTTTTACATGGCTAAAAATTAAATTTTTTGGCATTATGAAAAATAATTTAATGCTCAATCATAACATTTAGGCCTAATATCAATTCACCTGAAATTTATTCAATCAACGAAACTTGAATTAAGAATCAATAAAACTTAAATTAAATATCTATGAAACTTGAATTGCAAAATGGGATCCAAATGAAATATCCCCCAACCAGGATGATTAAATACGATAAATGAATTTGAAAAATTTAAATGGCATAAGGTAATTCGGTAAATATATCAATTGAGTGTAATTGAATTAATAAACATGATTTGGTTAAACCAATAACCATGAGTGATTAAATAAATAAATAAATATGATTTAAATAGATAAATATAGGTTAGGGTCTTGTTATTACAACCTCCCCCCCTTAAAGAGTTTTGTCCTCGAAACTTATGATGCGTATTCATGTATGCAAAATTGCTTCAAATAACAATAGTTCGTTTTCATTGCTTCCCTCCAATGAGATAGGATTAGCCCGAAGTGCATAGCTACCTAATCCTGCGATCAGGTATCTAGGTCCTCAGTAACTTCACTAGCTCAATTACTTTGATTCAAAATTGATATTCTTTTTGATAGAAAAGAATCTTGTTACTAGTGAGGAGGTCCTCAGTATTGGTTCAACACCTTGCCCACTAATGGAAACTATTGTATGACCTGATAAGTACTCTGATACTAGTACGAGTGATAAAACACGTTATATACATGTTCAGGTTCAACAGGTAGGTGCAGTTAACAAGCTAAAGGATTTAGCCTTTCGATGAAATATAAGGCTCCGTGTAACTAGTACCTAATTGTTCTTGGATAGTCGGTCTCTTACTACATTAACTAGAAAAGCATTTTGAAATACTTCATAACCCATCTAAGACTTTGGTTATTTTCTTGTTTTGCCAGCACAACTCTTTTGTTAACCTTGTATCACCTCAACATGTACTTGAATTTCCCCTCTTAATGCTTACTTGGGTTAGGTTTGACCTTATACTCAATGTTTCTTCTGGCTCACTCCAATATAATTAGACACTAGACAGTGCTTGAGATTATGCCCTTATCAAAATGTCCTCATCTGATATTCCTAATGCATCACATGATCTCCCCTCATCAGACAATTCAAGGATCTACTCTCAGTCGATAATGGGTAATCAAATGACCATGGTTAGGCATGAGAGTGATGAAATTCTTAGCCAAGCGAATCATTGCATACAAAAGAAATGAACAATGAGACTAGAAAAGATTTATAACGGAGGGATTAACATGGGGGCTTAGAATAAAGATAAACATAAGAGTGTCATGAATTCTGAAATATAATACCACAAGAATCGTGGTTTATAAATATTAATTATAAAGGATCCAATACATAGTGATCCAAGAAGATAGATAGCCCAGTTACCTTTGAGTTTAGCTGATGATTTAAAAAAAAAAAAACCAAGATGGTCAGCAACGGAGTTCCAACAGGGTGACTTTCTAGATACCATTGACAGGATAATTGCAATTGAGGGAGTGGCCAAACAAAATACATTAAAAAGATAAATAGATTGGATAAACAAGGTACAATGGATAAATAAATAGCTTGAACAAGCAAGGTCTAATGAATAGATAAATGGATTCAATAGGCTACAGTGGAAACATGCATTTGCTCATATGGAGCCAAGTCAAGTACGACAATAAGATTAAATAAGGATTACTGAAGTTTGCTTATGAGGTTATAAGATATAGGTGTAAGAATTGCAAGTGCCATAAATAGATCAATAGATTGAACCGGTAAACTGCAATGGATAGATCAATAGATTGAACGAGCAAAGTACCAATGGATAAGTAAATAGATTGAACAAGTGACATTAGAAATGTGCCTTTGCTCATATGAAACAAATTCAAGTACAGTAATAAGATTGAACAGAAAAGCTAGAGTTTACTTAATTATGAGCATGTAAGATATATGTGTGGGAGTTGAAGTTCAAAATAAGGAGAGTAAGGGATTATGACAATCGCAATCACCTACACCAATGAGAGTTGAATTACATTATGAATTTAGAACAAGTTATACGAGCATATTATTATGAATAAATGAGATGTAAGGTAGATGTGGGAATCAACTCTCAACGAAATGAACTACAACTGAAGATCATGAAATAGAGATGGTGAAGGTCGAGAGCACGGGAATGTTGACAACCATATAAGGTTGAACAAAAAATATATTGCACATTTAACAATGGGTTTGCAAAGACATGGAAGATCACACTAATAGGAAACATCAGATTGAAATGGAAGGGAGATTAAATAATATTGGATAGTATCAAGTTTTGAAGATGAGACAAGCAAACAAGAATTACTATAAATGGGTATTTTTGCAAAAGATAAACTGTGGTTGCATGATTTAGGTGTGATATCCGGACCTCAAGTCATTCCTGGAAAAGACTTTTGTTGTTGGTAGTTAATCCCATAAATCATTTATTCAAGGTATAGGGCACTTGTTTTTGATAGTGATCTTGCGCAACTCTCTGTACACAATACACAACCATAAGGTTCTGTCTTTCTTCTTCATACAAACCTGAGGTTCCATACAGGGACACACTTGGTCAACTAAATTCTTTACAACTCATCCACTGAATCTTTAATTCTTTGGACTCTGTTGGGGGTCATACGATAAGGGTTTTGAAAATGGATTAAGCACCTTCAGCTAGGTTAATCTGAAAATCAATGTTTGTTGGGGGAAAACAGTCTTGAAAGTCCTCGGATGAAACATCTCTAAATCCACCAACTGTAAATATGGATATGGATATATCGAGTGTGGTTGACGTATCACTAATGTTCAATGCGTTACTGAAATGATAATTCACTTGCTTGGACAATGTAATTGGGGGGATAAATAGGGTTTTTCTTCCCTCGACCCGTAGAAATGCATGTTTAGCCAATCCTCATCTCTCAAGCTCACCTTAAGATTGTTACTGATCATCTTAGTCCTGTAAGTACAAAGTCAGCTCAACCCCGCCCATAATGATACCAATTTGCCAATCAAACTGGATTGAATGTCTAGTGAATATGGTTCCAGCAATACTACTAGAGGCATGTGTATAAAAGATAAACATTCAACTGCTTACAGGTCTCAATAAATTGAAATGACAAGGGGGTAATCTAAAATGTAAAGAGATGTAACCACAACATGAACTCTTGCAAAGATATCTCTTTCTTGGTTAGAAAGGACTGACATATAAGCTGAATGAATGAAAGGACGAAGAATCATAATGAAAGAGGCAAGGTATAGAAATGACCTGCATATACAAGACATGCAGTTTATTCATGATGGTCATGATAGTAAAGTAAATGATCAACGTAATGAAGTTGAGAGGCAGTATTAAGTAATGAAGGGGAAGAAATGTAACAGGTTACCAAAGCGACTTTTGAAAAGTCATACAGTATCCGTATGTGAGTGAAATGACGAAGATAAGAGTCAACACTATCAAAAGGGAAATTTTATTCATCTGGTGTTTAAAAGGACAATACGTCAAGATGAAGGAGTCAATCTTATGATTGAACATGATGACATCCATCAATAATACATTTTGCAGTAAATGGAAGTCTTGGGTAGGCATATAAACTTCAAAATTGCTAGCAAATGGAAATAGCACAAATCGTTGTTTATCATTACTAAGCTATGTTGTATAAAATAAAAAAAAGGATTACCAAAATAAATTCAATAACGACATGCATTCACAACCATAGAGTAATATGCCAGCATGATGTTACAGTGCTATAGAAACATGAACAATATGGATACATTTAATTGCTGAAAGGGCACTCAATGACTGGGTCTGAAGCAACCAAATGCCTTGCAAGCAATAAATAAATAGTGACCAAATAGAAGCAAGGAGTTCAAGCAGGTGATAGTAAAAATATGAACATAATGATGACTGAGCTATAAGTAGAATGAGTCAAATATGCTTAGGAAGAACTGCAAATCACACATTAATGCACACCGGGGGTCATTATAGGCTCCATCATAGAAATAGAGAATTAAACAACTGTGATTGTTAGGGTTTGAATTGCCTATAAGAAAGGTTTCTCATATGTGTTAAAAGAACTCCCCATAAACGACACATGAAATTTTCCATAAACACTCCATTACAACTCAAGAGATTGTTAGCAGCAAAGAAATGATACCACTGAACAATTCAAGGTAACTAGGGCAGAAATAAGTCAATGATAGGAAGTAATGGGAGCATTGATGAGGTAAGGTCTTAGTGTCAAGACCAGATAATTCCTATACATGACAGCTTAATCTTACTTGTACCACCCATATAATGTCAAGTAACGCACCATAAGCTACTAATTGTTATCACCATACATAAGCACTCATTGTAGTGTTCTTCTCATAGTAGTTCACCTCAAAGATATTGCCCCACCAGGTATTTCCTTAACTAGAGGTTTACATCTAACTTGACATTGTATAAATCCCTTAAGAAGTTGCAGATGGCGTCCCCACATCAGCTTCAACCATCACTGCAATGAAACTCTCAGATTCTAGAGTGAAACAAACAGAGTTCTGCCTAAAAATTGGCTAAAATTCAGGCTTAAAGCCTTACAATAAATACATGAAATGGAGAGAACCACTTCAATAGCTCAACGGTGACACGCCGGAATTTATAACTGAACGGGTCACACACCCGGAGTGCACGATTGCAAAAATTTAAACAAATGAGAGAAATGAAGCATACAATACAACTCCTAGATAAATGAGAGCATGCCTCACTAACAGGTGACCCAAATGGTTCCACACACCACTTTGTTAATGCTTGAATCTTCGGATATTCCCAAATGATTGAGTCACCCAAATGTAAATGGTTCCTCGATATATGCCCATACATATGAACTTATAGTCAATAGCTCATTTAACTGGTCCAACATATCTTATACACACCTTGATAGCTAACTCACAAACACTTGATAGCTCACAGTGCCCCTTAAAACTTTAACTCTGATACCAAATCTGTAACGCCCCCAAAATGTTAATGACATGATTTACGAAAAACTGCAGCGGAAGACTTAATAATAGAAGGCGCTACCACCGTCCTTATAAGGACAAGGCTCACTGAAACTATTTAATGGAAAATTTATTAAACTGAAACACAAAATTTATTAATCTTGCAACTCATGTTCACAATCACAAAACTTATTAAACTGAAACACTTCAAGACCAAAGTCGATAATAGTTCAACTTCAATACTATTGACTTAATCATATCATGTGCTAACTCGCACTCGACACTACACAAGTATATTGAGTATAGACCAAACTTGACCCTGAGGTCCATCCCAACACTCATGCTATGTTGAATCCAATATGAGCATCTGATGACTTCAAAAAGGGCTTACTAAATGGAGAAACATGTGATACGTCATCACCTAAAATGGAAAACATGAAAATAATTTCAAAATGTGAGCAAAAACTCAGTACATGCATTCCTGTATTGTAAAATCAGCATAGAAACACTGTTGGTGGGTACCCGTCTTTGCAATTCACAGTACAAAAACGTTGTCAAACTCTGACGGGAAAAGCAACGCACTGGAAGGTCGTTGGAAAATATCAGAAGACCCGATGGAAAACAGAGGAGGCCTAACGGATTTTTGAATTTCCTACAGAATTTCCGACGGAAGCCGTTTCTGTGGGAAATGCCGACGGGTTTCCGTCGGAAGCTTTGGCGGAAATCTCGAGCTGCAGTGTCTGCGTTTTAAATGGGGGGGTTGTTTTGGCTGGCCATTTCAAAGTGAAGAGAGAAAAGGTGAGGTTCGAAGAGAGAGAGGGGGGGATAAGGAAGAGAGAAAGAGTAAGGTTTGAAGGTTTCGGTGGCCGGAAAATTGAACGGTAAGTGATTTGTTTGGTTAATTTGTTGTTTAAAATTGAAATAGTTAAGTTAATTGATATTTTTTACGGTCTTGATTTTTCAAGTTTTGCCGCCACCACGAACGTTGCCAGTGCCGCCGCCGCCAGTGGTCCGCTTGACTTTTCGGGTGTTTAAAGGTTAGTAGAATTGTTGCGCTTTAAAATTGTGTTAATTTGATATGTGATGTTCAATTTTATGAATTTTAATCTTGAAGCATGTTTGTTTAGTTTGATTAATTTGTTTTCTCCGTAGAATATGAATGTGAATTGCGTGAGTTTTTTATTTAATTTGTAAAATATGTTTATTAGAATAAGTGGAGTAAAACATGTTAAGTATGTACATCTGTAATAATTATCTAATTATTTTAAAGTGTTAAATATGTTAAGCATGTATAATATGTTTTGTTAAAGTGAATAATTTAGGTAAAACAAGTTTGTTTATTATAAAATGTTAAATGTGTTAAGCATGTACGTTTTTTGAGGTATGTTTAAATTTTTTTATGATCTGTTTGATGTGTTTAGAATTTTTGTTATATTTTTGCAATATTTAGATATGTTAAGTATATATTAATTTAAGTTTGCTAAGTATGTTAATAGTATTTTGTTATTTTTGTTTGGGTTTCTTTAATTAGATAAAGTGTGAAATAAATAGTTTAATTTGTGGTTGATGCTTAATGAGGCTTATGTGGATAAATAATATTGTTATGTTAAATTTTTTTTTAGCATATATGTTTAATTACATTAATTGTTGTAATTTAGGTTTTGTCAGAATTTTTTTTATAGGAAAAAATTATAATCTAACTCTAATTTAATATGTAATGTACGTTGATTTGAATAATTGAAATAGTTGTGAGTACTTAAGCATGTGTAATATATGTTTTGTTTTGGTAAATGGTTTAAGAATGTTAAGTATGTTTATTTTTTGTTCGATTTGTTGTGTATATTAATTTTTGGTAAGTATGTGAATAATATTCTTATTTTGAGATATGGTTAATTTTTCGTATGATTTGGTTGGTTTGATATCTAATTTATTTGTGAAGTGTATTTACTTGAATAAGTGGAGTAAAATATGATAAGTATGTACATTTATAATAATTATATAATTATTATGAAATGTTGAAGTACATTAGACATGTGTAATGTGTTTTGTTTTAGTGAATACTTTAAATTTCCTAAGTTTGTTTGTATTTTGTTTGATTTGTGATATATATTAATGGTTTGTGAATATGTGAAGTGCATATGTTTTTGAGGTATGTTAAGTATATATTAATTGAGGTTTGCTCATTATGTTAATTGTATTATATCTTATTAATTTTGTTTGGATTTATTTATTTGGACGAAGTACGAAAGTAATAATTTTATTGTGCTTGATGCTTGATTACATTTGTTTTCATAAATAATATACTGATGTGAAATTTTAGTTGAATTGTTGAAGTATGTTAAGTATCTTTATTTCTTGTTTGATTTGTTGTGTATATTAATCATTGGGAAGTATGCAAAGAATATTCTTGCTTGAGGTATGGTTAATTTTTTGTTTGATTTGCTAAGTATTTTTATTTTCTCTTTTGGGTAACAGTATTTTGTTTTTTTTTATTTGAATAAAGTGTGAAATAAATCATATAATTTATGTTTGATGCTTAATTAGGTGTGCTATGATATATTTTATAGTTCTATTAAATATATTTTAATGTAATATATATATATATATATATATATATATATGTTGAACTGGTTAAATAGATTTCTAAAAGATTTTTATTACAATTAATTTTAGTTTACATAACAATTAAGGCAATCATATTAGCATCATATGGATGGGTAGTTGCATCGTCAATGGATGTATAGGAGAAGAAATCCTAATGGACATGGACTTCGAGATGAGTTGTTGATGGGAGTTAATATATTTGATGAATTTGCATAAAATCAGGAGGAGTATAGAATTAATAGAGTTTATAGATGTTCATGTGTGAAGTGCAAGAATATGCAATATTTTACACCTGACGTTGTAAAGTCTTATTTGTATAGAAAGGGGTTTGTGAAGAATTATTGGTATTGGATAAGTCATGGGGAAGAAGACAATTCGGAAGCAGGGGGCGTAAGTAGTTCACATTCTATGAAATTTGATTATGATCACAACGATCATAATCATATGGAGAACACGCTTCACGCTGCCTTCCAAGCTAATGAAATGAACATGAGAAGCCATCATGACGTAAATCCTGAGGCATTTTACACTATGCTTGAATCTGCCCAAAGACCATTGTATGAAGGGTGTAACATAACTGAACTTGAAACATCTGTGAGAATACTTAGTATTAAATTGGGGCACAACATGTGTCAACGTTGTTTCAACGAAGTTGTTGGCCTGATGAAAGATATATGCCCTTCTGAAAGTGGCATTCCAAAAAATTATCATCAACAGCTCAGAAAAGTGAGATATAGGTATGGATGTTCAGGAAATTGATTGTTGTCCGAATGGTTGAGTGCTTTATTATAAACAGGATGAGGGTTTGTCCGCATGCAAATTTTGTGGACATGCAAGACAATTACCAAAGAAATCCAACCAACGAGGTCATAAGGATGTTTCATATGCTAAAATGCACTACCTACCTTTAATCTCAAGATTGCAATGACTGTATGCCTCAAAAAGGACTGTCGTCCATATGAGATGGCATCATGAGCACTGCCAAGAATCGGGTGTTCTCCGGCATCCGTCGGATGGATTAGTTTGGAAGCATTTCGACCAAAAGTGTCCAAATTTTGCAGCAGAGCCTCAGAATGTAAGGTTAGGTCTTTGTGCTGATGGTTTCACACCATTTTTCATATCTAGAAGATCGTATTTTGTGTGGCCAATTGTTGTTACACCTTATAACTTGCCTCCAAATGTGTGTATGACCACTCCATACATGTTTTTAAGTTGTATTATTCCGGATCCAACAAATTCGAAGAATAGGATTGATGTGTACTTACAACCCTTAATTGATGAGTTGAAAATGTTGTGGGATGTTGGGGTGGATAAATTTGATGTTTCATGAGGGAAAACTTTTAGATTGCATGCCGCGTTGATGTGGACAATTAATGATTTTCCCGCCTATTATCTGTTATCTGGTTGGAGTACTCATGGGTTGTTAGCATGTCCGGTTTGTATGCACCAAAATTCTGCATTCTAATTACAGCATGGCTAAAAGCCATCTTCGTTCGATGGCCACCGTTGGTTCTTTCCTCGAAATCATTGTTTTAGAGCTAATAAAGTTATTTTTTGTAAAGGGAAGAGCATACACATTGGCCCTCCCCAAAGGATTTCTGGTGAAATGTTGTCTGATATAGTATTGACATTGCCTAAAGTGACTACAAATATCCATTTTCAAATTCCGGGATTTGAGGAAAATGAACATAATTGGACAAAGCAAAGTATCGATTGGGAGTTGCCGTATTGGAAGCATCAACTTCTGAGGCATAACCTTGATGTTATGCGTATTGAGAAAAACTTTAGTGAAAATATTATAAACACAGTGATGGATGTTCCCAGAAAAACAAAGGATGATATCAAAGCAAGAATGGATATGTCTATTTTGTGTAGTAAGCAAGAGTTGAACTTGGCTACAAGAGGGTCAACTGATAGATTGTGTAAGCCAAAAGCCAAGTTTACGCTGTCATTACCTCAAAAAAAGGCTGTCTGTCAATGGTTGTAGGAGGTTCATGTGCCTGATGGTTATTGTTCTAATATGGGAAATTGGGTGGATCCATCTAACACAAAGTTCCAAAATATGAAAAGCCATGATCATTATGTGTTTTTGGAGAATCTTCTTCCAATAGCTTTTGCTGCCCTTCCAGAAGATGTGTTGGGAGCCTTGGTCGAATTGAATGAATTTTTTAGAAACCTATGCTCCAGTGAGTTATATGTTAGCATGTTGGAAGAGATGAACAAGAACATTACTATAATTCTTTGTAAATTGGAGACAGTTTTCCCTCCTGGTTTTTGGAATGTCATGGAACATTTGCCCATTCATTTAGCCGAAGAAGCTTTGTTGGGTGGTCCTGTTCAATATCGATGGATGTATCTTTTTGAGAGGTACTTTGGCTGGTTGAAGCCTACAGCAAAGAATAAGCTCGTGCAGAGGCATATATGGTTCAGGCATACTTAGCATTTGAGATAAAACATTTCACAAAGTATTATTTTCAGTCAGGCTTGCATTGCCCAAGTATTGGGCGTAATGAGGGTATGCAACAACTTGAACCACAAATGTGAACTCTTTCAGTGTTCAACAGTAAGGGAACTCCATTTGGAAATTGAGGAAAAAGATTTCTTACTGAGCCAGAGTATCGTGTCGCTCGCCTTCGCATTTTAATGAATTGTGATGAAGTGCAACCATATTTGGAGTAAGTATATTAGTTACTGAAAGTTTCATTTGAATACTTAGTAATTGTTGAATAATTAATTAATTTCATTCGTTAAATATTACAGTTGGTTCAAACATCAATTTCGTAGTCATAATCCAAACGCGAGTGATGTGAAAGTTGACTTGCTTATCGAGGTAAATTTTGCACAGTGGTTTGAGTATAATGTAAGTAATTTTTCTTAAGTAACCTTCAATTCCTAAAAAAATATTTTTCTAACTCTAGAGATGACTACTTTTTTTTTTCTTCATAGGTCAATTCTTATCAGGTGTTTAATTATGAGATGCAAGATTTTTTGCTGAACATATCTCATGGACTGATTATGGTAGTGGAATGTTTTTCTGGGTATAAAATTAATGGTTATTGGTTTCATACCAAGGCTAGAAATGAAGGTAAAGTAAGATATAATTATGGCATGTGTGTTAAAGGAGTTGGCAAAGGTGATGAAGTATCAGGAGATTATTATGGCATATTTCATCAAATTATTCGTGTTAAATTTACAGGTGAGCCAGTTAAAAAATGTGTACTTTTTAATTGTGAGTGGTTTGACCCGGATGTTCCTCGGGGGTTATGTTATCCTAAATTTACCCCAAATCCCGATATTAATCATACCAGACGTTACAGAAGGTTTGACCCATTCATATTTACTGACACTGCAACCCAAGTGGTATATCTTAAGTACCCTGAGGGGATACTAGGAAAAGCGAATTGGTGGTAGCTATACCAAACAAACCTCGCGGTGCTCCTAAAGATAAGGATAATCTAGAACTTGCCTATCAACAGTTAGGAATGACAACCATGAATGTGGATAACGTAATAACCACAACATTAGTCGATGAAACTGCCAAAGCTAATGATGTTGATAGACATGATTGGGGTGATGATCATTATGGGAATGGTGAGCATGATGATGGTGATGAAGACGATGAAAAAGGTAAATGGGTGGATGAAACTGAAGACACTGATGATGATGATGAAAATATGGCATTGCAAAGTGGTGATGATGATGATGATGATGTGTCCCACAATGATTGATTTAATCTTTTGGTTATATGGATATTTATGCATGTGTATGTAGTTTTTTTTAATTGTAAGTCCTGAAAAACAATTGTATATATGTACTGTAATTTTTTCACTGACAATACTATGAATATTTGCGCTATTGTATTTTTTTCATTTTGTTCTTATTTATTAGATGCCTGGAGTCAGTGGTGGGTGTGGTTGAGGTTGAACGGTTAGGAATGATGCGGGTAGAGGAGCACCACAACCGACCCCACAGTATGATCCTACTAATCAAAACTATAAAACAAACACCTTTAGGGGAACGTTTGGAGGTTTTCTTGATCCAACTCAACCATTTGAAAATTATTTTGATAGTATGAATGAGCAACCCCATATGCAACCACCTTTTTTTGGTGCGGGTATGCAGTCACCAATCCAACCTAATGTTCCCTACATCGGTGGTACTTCAGCTACTCCATTACTTTATCAATAATTTGGTGATGTTAGTCCGCATTACAACAATAATCAGATTATGGGTCAACCTAGAATGACAAGCCACTCAGTCCACAACGAAGGGCTCCGAAATGAAGGGATAGGAAGAGATAGACAAAGTCCTGCACCTGATAGTGAAACTGCAAGCACAAATAATAAGATATATTTATAACCTGATGGTGATACGTAAGTTCATTACAAATTTTCTAACTTTTTCAATAATCATATTCTTTTAATGCCTACAGTAATTACTTTTAACAAATTCTTTTTTTGTTCTTAGTTTTGTTCCATATTAGGGCGTAGTTCAAAAAATTGTTGAAAGCTTTGCAGGTAAGTACTCATATCCTTGGACCACGTGGGAGGAAGTTCCACAATCTCAAAGAGATATATCGTTTAATGAGTTTAAGGTTAATTTTCTAAAAAATGAATTTAAAAGTCATCATTGGATTGTTTGAGATGTTTACTAATATACTTCAAATTTGTCACAAAAACACTACTACTGGCATTCAGGCAATGAAGCTCATATACAACGTGACTTTGGGTATAGAGGTGCAACTCGACTTAGGGACATACTTGGATATGCCAGGAAGTACAACAAAAAGCTAAAATGGTTACCACCTAGTGTTTGGAATGAGATGGTCAAACATTGGAGTGAGGACGACAACTTCAAGAAATTGAGTCAACAAAATAAAAAGAATAGATTGAGTGATGTAAAAGGTTTTGGTCCTTCATTACATACATGTAGCTCAATTCCGATTACTGAAAGGAAAAGGTGTCTGGTAAGTTATGTGATTATTAAGAAGCGTATTTTTCATATATAATATACGGTATGGATTAAGGTTTTGGTCCTTGTTTACATTTAGTCACTCGTTACATTTTTTTCTTAGGCCAAAGCATTAGGTAGGGAACCAACATGTGAGGAACTGTTTAAGAACACTCACTGCAAGATCAAAGACAAAACTTTCGTTGATAAAAAATCTCCAAAAAAATATGTAAATTTGACTCATTTTATTCAGAGATTATTCATAAGTTATAATATTAATTGTTTGTTTAGTGTCAAATTAATAGTTTTATTTTTGACAACTTTCAGAAGGATTATCACAGCAAATGGGAGGAGTAGACTCAATTTGCAACTCAAGGTAGCTCCCAACTACCCCTTATGACCCCATAAGAGTTTTGGGTTAAAGAAAATCTGGACAAAAAAGATCATGTATACGGTTTTGGCACGGAGGGGGTTAAGTTAAAGAAATGAACTACAATTGCAGTTGCACGTCACTCATCAACTGAGCATTTTGATCCAAGGGAGCAAGCGCAACTCCTCAATCAGAGCATCACCAAGCAAGCAGAGGCTATAAGTCAAATTACCAAGAAACAGGGGAAGACAGCGCGGATTATGAAATTTTTTTTAAGATTTCTTAAAGGACAAAGTGTAGGTTCTTCAAACCAAATCAACTTGAATCCTGATGATGAAGAGGATTCCGAAAATGATAATGACAATGTTCCCACAAATTTATCTGATTCTAATTAATTTATATGACCTGCGTGTAGATCCAAAACAATTGTGTTTGATGGATATCATGATGAATGTTTAATTTAGCACATTTTTATTTTCATATATAAAACTTTATATTTGGTAATTATGTGTTGGTTTAAGTTTTTGTGATGATTTAAGTTTTTTTATACAACCAAAAGTGTATCAATTTTTTTTTTTTGTGTGGAGGGGCCAAATTCCGTCGGGATTTGGCCCCCTCTGCAATTTTCCCTGCGCTCAAAACTTTGTCCAACGGCTGTTTTTCGTTGGACGATTTTCTGCAACGAGCTGAATCCTGACAGGCTGTTGTCCGTCGTATTTTCTGTCGAAGAACGTTGTTTCTATCGGAAAAACAATCTTTTTCCGTCAGTATTTCCGTCGCAGATTAGATGTATTTTTGTAGTCATTTAGTTAGCAATAACAATGAAAATGAAAGTAATATGAAACTGAATTGCTTATTATTATCTGGATGTGAACCCCTTGCAATGATATAATCTAATATAGGTGTACATCTGCCAATCCAATCAAGAGTTGGCCTAAAGCCGCGTGGATAAATAATGGACTAACACCCTATAGGCGATAACTGACAGGGTCACAATTTAAATGACAAATCACTGTATAAACTGATTCATTGATAAACTCATTAAGAGTTGTAACTTGATAAACAAGTTTTGCTTTCTGAAGGTACAGGCAATGGACGTACCTTGAGTCTTTAAAAAATATCATCTGGCTTGAAAAATATGTTCTGATTTGATAACACTTATGTATAACGGTGAATGATAACTAGGCATCGACTCTGTTTCATAGATGTAATTGTAAGTATATGGAGTCAGTAAATGATCTTTACTTACATAATTGAATAAGTAAAAGTATGTGTAATAGAAATTGAGTAATTAAATGGTGCACATAAATTGGGTATTTTAATATAACTTCAAAACTAAATTGGTGAAAGTAAATTTGATATAAAGTAAATGAAAGTAAAATAGACAACAGTGAGATAAATGAGATTACAAAGGAAAAGGCCTTGATGGTGACAAATGAGGGAGTGGTTGTGGCCTTTTCTAAGATAGGTTGCTGATACGGGTTTAAGGTTCGCTGTTGTTTAGCTTGGTTCACGATAACAACGAGTATACTAGATTGGCTTGATAAATACATTTGATACATTCTAAATTGAGTAACTAATAAAGGTTTGAGGCCAAGAGAGATATATCCTGGTTCAAATTAGCACAAACTGCAATAAATTGGTCTGATAAATATGGTTTCTGGGTCATAACTCTCTCCACTTCTCATATTTCATTCATAAATCCATTAGATATAGGATTGCACCCCAAATGAATCATTGAACTCAATAGAAGCTATTAAGCTCACTAAACTTGGTATTTTCTTTGTAAAATCCATAAATGATTCAAAGTTCATAAACAAGCTCACAAATTGTATGCTTGTCTTCTTCTTTCTCGTTAATTAAGCTAAAAGTTCCATGAATATCCATGAATATTTATTTCCCCCTTAAATGACCTTACTTAGCTCAAATACACAAAATGAATGCATTATCAATCTTACTCAATCTTTATTATTGCTCTTTACATAATTACTCAAAAGGATTCCAAAAATCACCAAACTCAAAATACTGAACCAAAATTCATGAAATCTTATAGAAAATTTGAAAATAATATGGAAAATTTACAGTAAAATTTTCTGAATTTTCCTCCAAGTATACGCTGCACAGAAATTGCAATAATAGCCCAATTTGCAACAAAGTAGGTCAGTTCACTTCAAAAATTTAGAAATTTCACCGTGTACCACAAATGTAGACCTAAAACCCCAATATGAAAAGACTAAGAAGTCCTGAAAAACTTTCATTTACAACACAAAATATGATTTCCACAATAGGGTCTCCAAAATGGGCTAAAACACAAGTGTCAGTTTTTGGTCCATTCTGCACAGTTTTGGTAAAACGACCATAACGTTTTCCACAGACCTCGGATTAAGGAAATTCAAGAGTCATTTCAAAGCTAACATGTTGGACTATCTACCCACCAAAAATCATAATTTTTACATGGGCCGATCATTACCAGTTTAATCCTGAATTCTGCCCTGTTTCACTGAAATTTTCAACTCTCACCGTTTTGGCTTTTCCCTCTCTTTTCACATAAATCCTCACTTGAAATCATTCCAAATCACAAAAAACATCATCGTAATCATCAATAAAGCTAAATACTATAAAATCAAATATAAATCAATCCATAAACATGGTTTTAACTTAAGCTTGCATGAACATGATCGCCTCTAAACCCTAGCATGATTCAAGCTCAACTCCACCATGATCAACACCAAAATAACTCTGATTTCTTATCAAAACATCATGATCAATGATCATAAAATCAAAACAAGAATCAAAACTAAAATAAAAATCAAAACCAACAAGATCAATTTTAGGGTTTACTCACTTTGATGCTTGGAAGCAAGAGATGTATGTGGTGTAAGGTGGAGGAGATCGTTGGTGGTGGTTCTGGTGGTCGGAGGCAGCCTCTAGCTAGCCAGAACAGTAGCAACAGCAGCAGGAGGGAGGGGGCAGTCGTGGGGATAGAGAGACAAAGGAGAAGAGAGGGTGTGTAAGTGTTGTTATGTTTGCTTGGCTAGAATGACTCCAAAAAATGCTTGGCTGAATTTTATCCTTCCAAAATATCATTTTTGCTAATTAAAATTAGGTACAAATGATAGTAATTAACTTGATTTAAGCCCAAAATGGATTGGGCCGCAAATCGAGCTCAAATGAATTGGGCCGCAAATCGAGCTCAAATGAATTGGGCCGAACTTAATGAATTTAAGCACAAATATTTTCGCATGGCTAAAAATTAAATTTTTGCGGCATTATAAAAAATAATTTAATACTCAACCATAATCATCGAGGCCTAATATCGATTCAGTTGAAATTTAATCAATCAACGAAACTTGAATTAACAATCAATGAAACTTGAATGAACAATCTATGAAACTTCAATTGTAAAATAAGACCCAAATGAAATATCCTCCAACTGGGATGATTAAATATGATAAATGAATGCGAAAAATTTAAATGGCATAAGGTAATTCAGTAAATATACAAATTGAGTGTAATTGCATTAATAAACATGATTTGGTTAAACCAATAACCATGAGTGATTAAATAAATTAACATGATTAAATAAATAAATAAATAAATACGGTTTAAATAAATAAATATAGGTTATGGTCATGTTATTACACTTACCTTGCTATTACGACATATACATATCGCTTCCCAATTTCAGATTGTTCAACTAACTTATCGCCCAGATTTAACTCGCTGCCCAAATACAACTCGTTGCGTAGATTCCCCAATGCGCTGCATAGATTGTTCAAATTGATTCAATTTGATGCTTATTCACGGGAAATTGTCAACGATTCGATGGCCAAATTGCTATTACGAGGGCCTTGTGAAGGCTTCAATTCAATTGAAAGCTTTTTTTTCTTGTTTTTGAGGGGAGGGGGAGGGGGGTAAGTTAAGGCGCACAAGCTATACTTTTTTTATTCCTTAATTGGCTAACATTTAGATATAATTATTGAAATATTTTGTATAATTTATCTCATTAGCATAATACAAAGTAATTATAAATGCTATTTTAAATTTCCCATGCTTAATGAGTATTGGAATAGGTTCATAATTTACCCACACTTATTAAATGTGCAATCAAAAAACTCCAAAATCTAATCATTTTTGTCTCCACACTTTAATTAAGAGTGGTGACACAAACGCGGGATGATGCATTATTTTTTGTAGTGAGTGGCATTGGTAAGAAAAGCGCTTCATCCTGTTCAATTTTTGAATCTCCAAGGTAGGAAAGATCAACAACAATAACAACACCTCCCAGTGTAGGTCCCACTTTCGCGGGGTCTGTGGAGATCCAGCTGTAGGAAACCCTACCTCTATTGGTATTCCTACCCATAGAGATGTTGATTCCAAGAGACCCACGAAAAGGTTTTGAGAAAGTTTTGTAGAGGCAAGCGCTTGCGAAGCATTTAAAAAGGAAAAAAAGTGCCAAAGAAGCTGAAGCTGAAAGAAGCTGAAAGAAAGCTGAAAGAACGTACCTCAACAATCCACGTTAAACATCTGCTGTCACTCCCAGAAAAAGCACAACCTACATACGAGCACGATAGACCCCTATCAGCACTAAGCCACTGCAGCTGCTGACAACTACAGAGTCGCTTCTCTGCCATCTAAGATTCTAATCCTCTCCCGCCACAGCCTCCTATCTCGAGCCAGGTCCTCCGTCAAACCCATTATTTTCAAGTCATCCAGGGTAGGAAAGATGTGGTCGTATTTTTCTTTTCTTTTTTTTTGTAGATAAAAAGCCCTTCGTTGTAAAGGCACGGAGTGAAACAATGAATATTAATGTCAATGCAATCAAGACTTTACCTATTTAGATTCAATTTCTAGAGTTAGACATAAAATACGGTAGCTTAGACGCCTTGAGCAAGCTAGGTAGTGTTATGCGAATCCCCATAAAGATTGATAAGCAAATGAGGTTGAAAAACAAGTTGCCATATGCTGGATAGCTTGTACAGACGAATTTTGATGGTCCATTCTTAAACTATAATCTTCATTAATGAATGGGATATCGTGATTAAAGAAAAAGTGAAGTATGAATGGAAGCCATTGAGATGTACACATTGTGATTTCTTTGGGATGAGGAAGCAGTTTTTGGGAAAAAGCTTAAGACTAGAAGAGAATGAAATCCTACATAATAGGAATCTAATGTTGACCAGAATGTTATTACAATATTGCAAAGTAGCTCAGAGATGGATGAGTGTTAAGGCAAGGCAAGACGTTAGTTAGGCAAGAAGTCAGGAGTCAATTATGGAAAATTGTATTTGCTTGATTTTATCACCTTTGTAAATATAGCATGTAGTATATTTATCTCCTTGATTCTAGCAACTTACTATGTACACAAAGCTCTTAGGGATGTAAATATATAGCATCCTCTCAATGAAGTACGAGGTAAGGGAGAATTCAATAAAATCAAAAGATTCTTGTCTTCCCTTCAACACAAGCACCCGAATTTCATGGTATCAGAGCACTTGCTGTGAAAATCAATTTAACTACATCACAGCATGATTGACAAAGGAAAGAGCAGGTTCGTAATCGAGCCTCATTCTCTGTATTATCTTCATCCATCGGAAGGGTTGGGTGTGATGATAACGACAGTTATATTTAATGGGAAGAACTACGACCTGTGGGAGAGGGCCGTAAGCAGGGCTTTGAAGGCTAAGAACAAGTTGGGGTTCATCGATGGGACCTTGACTAGACTCGAAGCAAAGGAAGGTGAGGATTTTTCAGAATTCGATGCCTGGGATATGACAAACTCCATGTTATGTTCATGGTTGCTTAATGTCATTGACCCAAAATTGCATGCAAGCACAGCCTACTCGGATACGGCTAAAGTCATGCGGGACGACATAAAGAAGCGTTACACTATGGCCAATACTCCCAAAATCCACCAACTAAAGGTGAATATAGCTAATTGTAAGCAAGGAGATTTAGACATTGGTGATTTTTACTCCAAACTGATGAACCTGTGGAATGAGTTGTCCAATCTCGTGACGGTGCCCGTATGTGCTTGCAAGGGATGTACGTGTGGTGCGGCAAGCAAGATTATGGCAATGCAAGAGGAAGACAAAGCACATCAATTTTTGATGGGCTTAAATGATGACTTATACTCCACAATTCAGAGCCAAATCTTGGCCCTCGACCCCTTGCCGCCTCTTGACAAAATATTCAACATTACACAACAAGAAGAAAATCATCAAAGAATCATGAAGACCCGAGAAAACTGAGGAGAGCTCGGGTTAGCCTTCGCTGCAAGAGAACGAGGAGGCATGATTGAGAAAGGGGCGTGTAAGATATGTGGACGTTATGGGCATGCAGAGGCAAGTTGCTATGAAGTGATTGGATATCCTCCAAACTGGGGGTCTCGTGGGCGTGGCAAAGGCAACCGAGGAGGACAAGCTACAGGGAGAGGAATGTGTGGCAACAGTCGAGGCAGAGGAGGACAGAACCGGGAGATGGCAGCAGCTGTCCAACAAGAGTCAGGCCCAAGGCCCACTTCAACGGCTGGTGGGCCGAACCTAGGCAATAGCAGTGAGGCAGCCCAAGTCACCATACCCGGGCTGTCCTCTGAACAGGTCCACCGACTTTTGAGCTTAATTGATGGACCGGGTAACGGATACGAGAAGCTATCAGGTAATATAAGTTGGACGCTTGACAGTGGAGCCTCAAGTCATATGACCGGTGATGTAACCTTATTGAATAAGGTTCAACAAATTTCCCCTGTGGCAATTGGCCTCCCTAATGGGACATACACCATGGCTAAGGAACAAGGATCAATGGCTTTGGGGGATGTATTGGAGTTGAAAAACGTTTTATATGTGCCAAAACTAAATTGCAACCTTGTCTCTATATCAAAACTATGTAAACAGTTAAACTGTGCAATGACGTATTTTGATGATTTATGTGTGAAATAGGACCGCACTTCGAGGACTCTGATTAGACCGGGTGAGCAACGAGAAGGGGTATACTACTACAAAGGGTCAAAGTCCAATCAAGTCAATGCTGTGAATGCGAAGTGCTTGTGGCACAATCAACTTGGGCATCCGTCAAATAACATACTATCTTTACTTTCTCATAGTTTAGGAGCAAACTATGGCTTGAATAAAGTTAAGGATGAATTGTGTGAGATATGTTTGCGTGCAAAACAAACGCGTAGTAAATTTCCTATTAGTAAAAGCATTGCTAAAAGTGTTTGATTTGATTCATTGTGATATTTGGGGCCCCTATAGAACTCCCTCACCATGTGGAGCACATTATTTTCTAAGTATTGTGGATGATGCAAGTCGGGGAACTTGGGTTTATTTGATTAGGAATAAAACTGAAGCAAGCAAGTTGTTGCAAGGGTTCATAGTCATGGTTAAAAATCAATTTAATAAAAATGTCAAAGTGGTTAGGAGTGACAATGGGAGCGAATTCACCTCCGGGCCCATGCATGAGTTTTACTTTGATCATGGAATCCTAAGGGAAAGTAGTTACGTCGAAAACCCCCAACAAAACGGGCAGGTTGAACAGAAGCATCGCCATCTTCTTAATGTGGCACAGGCACTGAGGTTTCAAGCATGTCTACCCATTGGGTTCTGGGGGGAATGTGTTCTTACCGCGGCTTACCTAATAAATCGAACTCCTTCAAAATTGCTCAAAGGTAAAACACTATATGAAATTCTCTTTGAATGTAAGCCATCAAATAATGAAATGGAAGTCTTTGGTGTGTTGTGCTTTGCCCGGAATAATCCACGAACCAAGGATAAATTCGCGTCGAGAAGTCGCAAGTGTGTATTCCTAGGGTACCCTTTTGGCAAGAAGGGATGGAAGGTTTACGATCTGGAGACCCGGGAAATCTTTATCAGTAGAGATGTGGTGTTTGACGAAGGTGTTTTTCCTTTTGCAAAAACTCAAGCCAGTAAGGATTTGTTGGCAGATCACACTCAACACACCGAGCCCTCCGCGAGTCTTGATCAAGTTCGGCTTGTTTTTGATGATTTTTGTGAAGATTCCCATCATGAGGATGACAGGCCTTTGGCATTGGGCCCATCTGAAAATCTAGCTCCAAGCCCAGAACCGCTATGCCAGTCACAAGACAGGGGGAGCATAAGTCTGGGCCTGGACGTAATACCAGCGAGTGGTCCATTGTCTCCATAGGCCCACACGGACAGGGGGATAACCGAGAATGGGAGCCCAGTAGCTATTGGCAGACCAGATTCAGAACACTTTGGGCACCAGCAAGCCCAACTTGAGCCCAGCTCACAGCTTTTCCAACCCAGTTCAGAGCCCGATTTAGTACATGAGTCCCGCAGCACTCGAGCTCGCAAAGCGCCATCTCACTTAAGCGACTACAATTTTTACAGCGCCCGAACCAAGGACCCCCTCTCGATTGCAGCCCGTCTTCAAGACGAGTCATCAGGTGCCTCCTATCCCATTGGTAATTATGTCACTTACGTAAATTTTTCTGTCTCACATAAAAATTTCCTTGCTGCCATAACCAAAGTGGCAGAGCCCAAATATTACCACGAGGCCGCCAAAGATTCCCGTTGGAGGGATGCCATGGCAGAAGAGATCCGGGCCTTAGAGAAAAACGGCACGTGGGTTCTACAAGACTTGCCGCCTGGGAAGAAACCCATCAGTTGTAAATGGGTTTATTGCGTTAAATATAATTCGGATGGTTCCATTCAGCGGTTCAAGGCTCGGTTGGTGATTCGGGGTGATTATCAAGTCGAAGGGTTTGATTACAATGAAACTTTTGTCCCAGTAGCTAAAATGACGAGCGTTCGATGTTTTCTATCTGTGGCCATCGCTAAGGAATGGGATCTGCACCAGTTAGATGTCAACAATGCGTTTCTTCATGGGGGCTTAGAGGAAGAGGTGTACATGACTCTGCCTCCCGGTTTCACTTGCAATACTCCCAACAAGGTCTGTTGTCTTCAAAAATCGTTATATGGTCTCTGACAAGCGCCACACCAATGGTTTGCAAAATTGTCTTCAAAGCTGCGTGCCTATGGTTTTACATTGATGATATTGTGCTTGCCAGTAATGATACTCATGCCTGCAGTGACTTCAAAGCCTATCTCCATGCATGCTTCAGCATCAAAGATCTTGGCTCCTTGAAATGCTTTCTTGGGATCGAAGTTGCTCATGGACCCAATGGCTTATTTCTCAGTCAACAGAAATACGCACTTGAAATAGTTGATGAGTGCAGACTTTTGGGTGCCAAACCCAGTGACTTCCCTATGGAACCCAATCATAAGCTTGCCCTAGCTACTGGATCTCCTTTGGATGACAGTGGCTGATATTGTCGTCTCGTGGGTCGCTTAATTTATCTTACTATCACTCATCCAGATCTTTGTTATGCCATCCACATCCTCTCTCAATTTATGCAAGCACCACGTGAAGAGCACATGCACGCAGCTTGTTGGGTTCTCTGCTACATTAAAGGCACTCCTGACTATGGACTTTTGCTTCAGGCTCACAATGATCTTCGTTTGATTAGCTATTGTGATTCCGATTGGGGTGCCTGCCCCATTACACGTCGTTCATTGACTGGGTATCTAGTCACCCTTGGCGGCTCTCCATCTCATGGAAGACTAAAAAGCAGACTACTGTCTCGCGCTCCTCTGCTGAGGCTGAGTATCGCTCAATGGCCGTCACCACGAGTGAGTTAGTATGGTTGAGGTCATTTCTTGCTTCTCTAGGTGTGTTTCATACCAGTCCTATGCATTTATATTGTGACAGTCAAGCAGCCTTGCACATTGCCAAGAATCCCGTCTTCCATGAACGTACGAAACACATCGAGATTGATTACCACTTTGTTCAAGAGCGACTTCACACGGGTGAGTTGGCCCTCTCTTACATCGCTTCTAAGTTGCAACCAGCTGACATATTTACAAAACAGCTTGGGAAGCGCTAGTTTCAATTTCTGCGATGCAAGTTGGGCATGGTAAACCTACATGCACCAACTTTAGGGGGAGTGTTAAGGCAAGCCAAGACGTTAGTTAGGCAAGAATTCAGGAGTCAGTTATGGAAAATTGTATCTGCTTGATTTTATCACCTTTATAAATATAACATGTAGTATATTTCTCTCCTTGATTCTAGCAACTTACTATGTACACAAACCTCTTAGGGATGTAAATATATAGCATCTTCTCAATGAAGTACGAGGTAAGGGAGAATTCAATAAAATCAAAAGATTCTTGTCTTCCCTTCAACACAAGCACCCGAATTTCAATAAGGAAGGTTTTATCAGGCCTAGTAGAACAGCAATTATAGTGTTATATGCCACTCCAACGCATGCGTAAAACACTCCATCAAATAGTTTTGAGGCTTTACTAGAGTGAGACATCATTCAAATTGTGAAACGGGAAGCAGTTGGTGAACCACCAAACAATGGAGAATATATTACACTGGAATATTAGGGCACTAATTGCCCAAATGAACAAGAGGATGTCAAAATATTTTTAGGAAAGAATAAAGTTGGACCGGTTGTAACCTTTAGAAGTAAAACTCAAAAAGAAACTGAGATGGCCCAAAGAATGTTAAAAGGGTAAAACATTCAATTAAACTTCCATCTGCATCAAAGACGAAGAATCTAAGTATCTTGGCAGCCTTAATTGTACACTATATAGGTTTAAATCATTACTCTATAGGTCATACACTACAAAGTTGTGCAGACCTCCAGCAATAGAGTATTTTTCCTGAGTTTTATATATGGTTTCAATAAGGAGAATTTAAGCAATGACTTATGGGACACGTTGATGCAAACTGCAAATAATATACATCGCTCATGGGGAGTAATGGGGGACTTCAATGCTATCTTACATGCAATTGACACAATAAGAGGGAATGACATCTCAATCTTAGAAGTATTTGACTTTTAATAGTGCATTGATACATGTGCTTTGATTGAATTTAGAAGCTTTTGGTCTTATTATGCCTTGACATATGTTCAACGGTTAATAATAAGGTCCTAATTAATATGAAGTGGTACAAAGTCTCTGACTTTCGGTAAGCAAAGTTTCAAGCAATAAGCTTATCAGATCACACTCCTAATTATTTACCTTTTAAACTAGTCCTAAACATGCCACCTCTTTCAGATTTTGTGACATGTGGACCACTAATCCACTCTTCCTAGAACTAGTGGAACAGGCTATGTATATATACAAAGGAAGTAAAATGTGAACACCTGTATATAAACTAAAGCTTGAAGGGGCCTTTCAAACAATTAAATAAAAATAATTAAAGAAAGATAGTTTATCCAAAGGATTAAGCTAGAGGACTTAGAAAAGCAACTACATGATGATCACTTTAATGCAGTATTGCATTAGGCGGAATCAGTAGCCAAAAAAACATACAAAGGTACTTAAGTCCTCTTGTCATTTACATATGAACAAAGCAAGGTTGATTGGTCTCATTTTGGACATCACTAAATAGGTTTTTTCTTAGTTGTGATTAAACATAGAAAGTAAGCTCGTTATGTTTATTCTATACAAGACAAACATGGTGAGAGGATGGATGGCTTTGACAATGTTGTTGCTGTTATAACTTATTCTTATCATAATTTGTTAGGGAGACAGCAATACACCACAAAAGGGATAGACATTCAGGCAATTAATAGTGGACGAATCTTAAATGTTGTACAATAAGTAGGACTTTGTAAGCCCTTAAATGAATAACACATTAAAGATGTCATATTCTCTATTCCTAACAGCAAATCCCTTAGCCTTGATGGGTTCTCAATTGATTTTTCAAAGCTAGTTTTCATATAGCTGCCCTTGCTGTCATTGAAGTTGTGAATGAATCTTCAGTATATGGGAATTTTATAAACCTTGCAATGCCACCAGTCTTGTGGTCCAACCAAAAGTCATAAATCCTATCACTGCTATGCATTGCAGGCCAATATCATGTTGCTCTGTCATTTATAAGTGCATCCCAAAGTAATATGTAGTCAGCTGAAGTTTTGGTTACCAACTATACTAGACGTAAGCTGAGGAGCTTTCATACATGGAAGGGAGCACCTTCATAATGTTCCCTTATGCCAAGAAATTGCTGAAGGATACACTAGGGAGCATGTCACTCCAAGGTGTGCATTGAAAATAGACTTAAAGAAAGCTTAGGATAGTGCATATTAAGAATTTGTGGAAGAAATGCTTAATGGATATAATTTTCCTCCACCGTTAGTAAAATGAATCATGGCTTACATTACATCACTTACATTCACTACCAATCTTAATGTGCGTAAATTTGGTTACTTTGAAGGAGGAAGAGGACTTAGATAGGGGGATCCTATATCTGCGCTCCCTCCATATTTCATGTGATTGTGAAATATCTTACTAGAGTCCTTAAATAGGCCGCATTGAATCAAGATTTTAGGTACCACCCCCAAATGCAAGAACCTAAAGTCCACTTGGCCTTCGTAGATGACCTTATTTAGTTTTGTGCAACCAAAAACCTAGTAATACAGATCTTGGCGCAGGCCTTTGATAAATTCTTAGCAGCTACAAAACTAGCAGCAAATCAACAAAAGTCCCAAACTATTCTTCAGGGAAAAAGAAGATCTTTGACTGTTCAAATACTTAGGCATTCCCATAACAACAAGCAAACTTAGCAAAATCAATTGCAAAATGTTGGAGGATAAGATCATAAGTCGAATCAAGTCTTGGGCAACCTGGAACATCTCTTGGGTTAGGAGTTTATAAATGTTGTTCTCATGGGGTTCTATAGCATTTGGGCATCTATTGTCATAGTACTCAAAGAAATTACCACGGATGTGAGTGCTATATATAGAAACATTTTATGCGGGGCAGAGAATAGATATACAAGAATACCTCATGTAGCTTCGGATCATAGTTACCTACCCAAAATATTTTGAGGAATGGCTATCAAAAACTGATACCAATGGAATGAAGCCCATATTACTAAGCAATTATGGGCTATATCAAAGAAAAGGATGCACTTTGGGCTATATAGCTCCATGAAAGGTATATATATTAGAAGCTAGGACTAGGGGGAGTATACATTTAACACTAATGTTTGTTGGTATCCTAAGAAACTTTGGAAACCTAAAACCAAGCCCAAATGGCCTAGAGTAGCGCAAGGAAGTATAATGAATAAAAAGGCTATTTGCAGAGCTGGAAGGTACCTAAAAGGGTTTAGACTAGGCTCAACCATCCCAGGCATGCTTTCATTTCCTGGTTAATGCCATTCTAAAAATTACAAGTCAACACTAGATTGCAGAAGCTTAATGCTTAGCTGGAGTATTGTCGTTTGCGTGACAAAGATAGGGAAAGTTTAAATCACTTCTTATTTGAATGTGGCTATGGCACTAAGGTGAGAGTGGCTTTAATGAACTGGTTAGACTTCTCAGTCCATGGTAGTAATGAAGATGACCACGTACACAGACTGCAGAATCATAACGTAAGAATACTTACTCACAGCCATCTTATATAGGGGTCATTGCTATGTTCAATAACATCTGGCAGGATAGGAATAAAATTAAGTTACAAGGAAAATTGGAAAGGTTAGCAAACAACAACATAGAAGATCGTCGAACAAGCGAAGTACTGCATTTTATATGTGGGAGGACATCATACAAAGTTTACAAAATTTATAGAATATACACCACAGACGGCAAAGGGCTAACGGTTAGGTTTCCCGCAACTTTCACGCTCCATAGATTGCACATCATATATTAACGCATTTTTTGTTATATCGTAAAAAACACTACCTTCCCACCAATAATATATATATA
>JACYFF010031957.1:84386057-84403433 GCA_017589665.1 Selenicereus undatus | reverse complement strand
TATATATATATATATATATATATATATGTATGTATGTATATATATGTATATATATCTTTGTGTGTGCATGTGTATATGACAAAGTTGTAAGCGCACGGTGCCGTTAGAGCAAATTAACGCTATCTCCCACGAGGACTAGGTTGATCTATCTACTGGGTTTTATCCCCTTAAGAGAAGCTAAGCAAATCAATACCTAAATCTAACTAGTTTCCTTTTCTGAAGGGCTCTCGATTTGTTTAAGTTCGTTAAGCATCCGATTATCAAATTTGTGGTTTCTTAGTTGGTGTGACTTCCTCCGGAGTCTACACAAGTAAGTCAAATCCTAGAATTCTAGTATTGAATTTCATCTTTTAGTTCTTCATCTAATACCCACAATATTTAGGAAAGTGATCAAATTTTGTACAAGATAATAAACATGTAAGATTCAATGAAAGAATCCAACAATTCCAAAACACACAAAAGGATGAACAACAAATCGACATGTACTATTATTTGCATATATCCAAAATCAAAACAATAAAATCATTATCAAAATTTCAAAACATGAATCTAAAATGAGGAAAGAGAAGAGAATAGAAGAGAAAAGAAATGTTCAGCCATGATCCTACTTGAACTGTTATTGCATACCCGAGATGGAACCCTTGCAAATCTTCACTGCAATTCATTCTCTCTTCCTCTAATCTAATTTAAAATCCTGATCTAGATAGAATGGAATGGAATATGGAGATGGAATAGTGTTGAATGAAGCAGTAAAAATAGCTTTTCATGGCTGAAATCAAGTCTCCAAAATCACCACATGTATGGAACACGAACAACCACAAAAAAACTAGCCAGCTCGCGGAGGGCTGACCACGGTCAGTCCATGGGGCCAACCACGGCCATTGTGGACTCTGCCTCGGTCATTCTCATTTTCCCTATCTGATGCTTCTTCGTATAACATCCTGGACCATGGTACTGGCCACGGTTTATTCGTGTTCGGTGTCTTAGGGCCTTTTTTGCTATCTCCTTTTATCCTTAAGGCCTAAAAAATCTTTATTCTACTCATATACCTTGGCACACAAAGTCAAAATCTGTAAAAATTCTCAAAACAAGCGAAACCAAGCATAATAGTAGAAATAGGAATGTAAATCGTATAATTAAGCATCTAAATCCCCTAAAATGACTCCCAAACACTTATAAAATCCTATACAAATATGACATTCATCACTCATCCATACTTAAATCTTTGCCTGTCCACAAGCAAACACTAGATAAAACTGACAAGGGGAGATGCATATAGGACTCAAATACATAACAACCTCCTTAAAGTAGTTGAGTCATAGCGAATAGCAATCAATGTCAACCCCAAATAGTGAGCAAGACATTCCAAAATTAGAAGGAGAAGAAGCTTTTTGAAAAAGTATGAGCATAAAGCTTGATATCAAACTTGATCACCCCCAAAGAAGCACAAAGCACATCATGCAAGTAAATGAGATTTGCCAGAGCTAAATAGACTAGTAGAACCTCAGTTTGCGAAAATGTGAACCACTCCCACTCATGTGTCTGAAATATGGCATGGGTTCACTCAATACTCATTCCCAAGATGCAATCTACCATATGCTTATGAAGACTCTCAAATGCTCCACCATTAAAAATGCAATGTGCACAAGACAATCAACAAGACTTTATATAGGTTGTAGTGTGGGCTAGAAAGGTTAAGGGAAATGAAGTGGACAAATGCAATTGGGTAATGTTGAGCTAGGTAGCCAAATGACAAGGGAGCAACCAACGGGACATCAAGAAACCATGAAGCTCACCAACTCCAAACCCCAACAACACATTGAACATACCCGAATGAATCAAGTAGGAAGTGAGTTGCCAAAGAAAGGAGTTCAAACTATTTACATGCCTAATGCCAATCACTTATTCATTCTCATTTTGTTGTTTTCTTTTTCTCCCCTTCTTTTTTCTTTTTTAAACATGATTATTCTCTTTTTTTTCCTTTTCTTCTTACTTTGGAAAATGAAATAAGAATTTCAATTATTGAAAGGCATAGGACCACCAATTGACAATTCACAATCTAATACATATATACAACCCAAATAAGAGGGAACCAACACCAAATGATCAATATCATCAATTGCCCAACAAACCATACCAAAGCTACCTTAAACTCAAATACCCCCAGAACCACCTACTACATTAGACAGTGATGGCAAAAAAATCTATACCCGCTTAAAACTCGCAAAATTCGCCACAATGGGTATGGATATGGGTGGTGAAAATAGAAAAAATGGGTATGGAACAAGTATTGCTAAAATGGGTATGGGTATAGGTCCTACACACCCCATACCCGTTTTATCAATTCCCACTCCGTACCCGCCTCATACCCGCCCTATATAAAATCCATACTGATTTGTGTAAAGTTCTGATTTGTTACTTGTACTTGAATATTTTACTAGTTGTTTTGAGTTATATGATATTGAAGACTTCGGCAGAACATTTTGTTTAAAACTATAATTGTCAAGTGCTAATTTTTTGTTTTGATTGGAAATTTTTTAGTTGTAATTGATGTGACAAGATATGTTGTTGGAAGTTTTGTGTTAATGTGACATACTGCTATTTGATGTCAAATATGGGTACAAAATGAGTTTAATTCTTTTTTATCTATATATACCCAAGTAAAACCCGCATATCTGCTACACCCAGGTATGGATATGGGTGTAACTTTACAATACTTGATGGGTGGGTACGGGTATTAATTTTAAAAATGGGTACGAGTACAGGGTATGGCTAAATCCGTTCCGTACCCATCTCATTGCCATCCCTATAGATGAAATGATGCTCCATAGATTTGGCTTAAAAGTTAGGAATATGTGTTTCACAAAGGATTAATAAGAAGGAATTACAACAAAGACGGATATAAGCATAAAGGGACAAGCAAAGGGGATAAACATGTAACTTAAAGGATAGGCTATTTGGCTATGTGGCTAAAATGTTCAAAGAAATAATGCCTCTATTATGTCATCAGACTATGCACAAGCTACTCAAAGCCTCACGGGATATCTACCAAAGTTTCAATTAGCTCATAAATAGAATCTAATATACCAACATTATGGCAAAAGACTCTAAGGGGTAACAAAATTCTCAATCAAGACAAGGGTAAAAAAAGGAAATATTTACAAAGCCTTTACAAATTTTAACACCAAAAGGGATTACACATCAAAAATTACTCAAGCTCATGCAAACTATTTTTCCTAACAAAAACATCACTGGAGGGCATCTCAAACCAATCCACACAATCCAAAAATGGAAAAGAGGAAACTACCCTTCGCCCATGCTTAGATAAAGCATTATTATTCAAAGTAAAGAAAGTAATAGAATAGAAGGGAACAAAACATAACGATTTTACCAGGTTAGGTGCTATGTACACCTAAGCTAAGGCCTCCCCGTAAACGGGCCAAATAGAGCATCAGCCACTCCATTATAACTTCAAACACAACCCCCTAAATCAGATGTCAGCATTGCATGCAAAAGCTTATCAAACTCCTGGGACCATAGTTTGAAAAATGCAAGGTAAGAGGTAATAACCAGAATCACACCGAAGGCAATAAGTGTCCTCTTACCCTTATCAATGTCCATAGAAAAATCATAAAAAAAATTAAAGTATGTAGTCCACAGGACTTTCCTAGGCAAGTCCTCTAGGCGTACACAATAAGGATTAATGGAGGGATCATACTTCAAAAGAAACGTGGGATACATAATCAGCAACACTCTTACCGGGCACATCAAACATGCTATCTTTATAACCTAAATAAACATTAGTACCAAAAATCAAAGCATTATCAATGGTGTATCAATGTAATACTTGGGAGAAGGAGAGGATAATGAACAAATTGGTGGACATGGGAATGATTAAGGGGATTAGGGAGAACATTAGCACAACTAAGGTTAAGAGACTCATCAAGCATAAACAAATCACGCGACCGCTCCAAAGGAGCCTTATTTGGATGATACACCTTATATGAAATATCTTCTGACTCAAAACACGCATAAACAACACTAAACCTATCAACTACCCCAAAAGGCTCACCTGCCACGAAACCCGTGCACCGAGCTAAAGGGACGAATGATGTAATAGCCTGATCCTAAATTATATTTATTTATTTAGTTAATCCATGTTATTAATTTTCTCGCATTTAATCATTCTGGTTTGAAAAAAAATTCTTTTGGGCCTACTTTGCAATTCGAGTTTTTGTTGTCCTAAAATTTCTAGAAGATCGATAGTAGGTCTCGATAATCATGGTTTAAGAGATTAAATTACTTTTCATAACATCACAAAAATTAATTTCAAGCTACGAAAAATTTAATCGCATGCCGTTTGATGTTCTTCCCGAGCTCAAACTCATTTAAGCCCAATTTTGACCCAACAAGTTTCTACGTCATTTGCTTAGCTAATTAACATCATTTATGCTTAATTATCATTAGCCAGAAGGTATATTTAACTAGATAAAAACTTACCCAAGTAAATCCTTTGGAATATTTTCATCCAAATAAAAACATCACAAAATATCAACCCTCTCTTTCTCCTCCTCCTCCACCCCCACACAACAACTCCCTCCCTCTTCCCCTAGCTACTGAATTTCCTACTGCCACCACCATTTTTAGCCACCAACCACCACTCACACTCCCGCAAGCATCAAGCATTACTTACACCTCTTCCTTCAAGCATCAAGTGAGTAAACCTTATCCCTATCTTGTTGATTCTTGGTTTTTATTTTTGTGTATGTTGGTTTTGTTGTTGACCATGTTATTTCGATAAGAATAAGAACTATTTTGTTGGTTTAATTTGTTGGTTAAGCTTAAAAGCATGCTAGGGTTGAGTTTATACATGAGCATATATGCATACAAGCTTAAGTTTGAAATGATGGATTTGGATTGTTTGGTACTTAATTTTGTGATCTTTGGCATTAGTAATGGATATCATGATGCTCACATAGATTTTAAATGAGTTTGAGTGCAAGTACAGGTTGATCATAAGCTAGGGTTTTAGTGATCATACATGGATTAGTTTGTTTTTAGCTTCAAATATGTTGAATGTATGTAATTGGACGGAAAATGAATTTTAGATGTGTTGTTTAACTTGGATAATGCCTTGGGGTGATTTTTACAAAAAGAGGCAAATTATGGAAACCTTGTTCAATTGATTAAAAAAGTTTATTTTGTACATATATCCAAGTACGTGAGATTAGGTATGTATTTAAGTGTTTTTATAAATAGAAGAATTGAAAACTAAATGAAGATGATTATGGAGTAAATTTGAGTAACATGGCTTTGTAAGGTAATGATAAGGACCACATCATGGTTTATTGATTTTAAAGAGTGAGTTTAGACGTAAATAATCTGAAGCAAAGGTTGAGAGCATGGGCAGTAAGACTGTGAACAGACCCAAAACAATGGTACCTTTACAACGAAACTGGTACTGTTTAGTACATCAAAAAATTATGAATTTTGGTGGATAGATAGACCAATGACTCTTGAATCACTTCATTGCGACCTCTTGTGAAAAACATTAAAGCCGATTTGCTAAGACTGCGCAGCATACCCGGAAGATGTGCACAGTTTTGTTTAAGCCCGATTTTAAGAGCCGTGTTATGGTAATTGGATTTTAGGTCTCAATTTGAGGGCAAGAGTGTAAGTCATGAATTATTTTCCTTTACTTCTATTAAGCCTTTACTTTATAACCTAAAATATTTGCCTTGATTTATTTTACTTTGAATTATATTATATTACCTTGATCTAAACTAAGTTTTCATAGTTTATATAGTTTCTATCATATTTGGTTAAGCTATCTTGTATCTACTCATTGCTTTCTAATATACCTTCAGCAAACAAGTTCTATTAAAAATTATCAATTGTGAGAATAAGTTCACTGCTAACTAAATATACCTATAATTGCAATTTTGAACATAATCAAGGCCCAATCTATCATTTCTCCCCCATGTTGTGCGCAAATACTATCCATTGAGATAGCATTAAAATTCTCAGCTACGTTCATTGCTTTTATCTTTAGAAATCAGGATATATTTGTCAAAATTATAACGTTTTGGTGAGTACATCAATGAATCAGTTTAATCAGTGATTTGTCACATAATTAGTGACCCCATCAATTATTAGTTACAAGGCATTGCCTTTCAGTTACCCACGCGGTCTTAAGTTATGTCTCTCCATCGGTTTGGCAGGTGTACCCCTATCTACAGATTGTATCAATTCTCAAAGGTTCACTACCAGATAATAACTAACAATACACTTTTACATTCATCTAATTCCCAGTTTTAAATTAAAATGAATTGTAAGGTAGGCCCAATCAATGTTTCAATGATCATTTACAATACAAGAATGTATGTACTGATGTTCAGCTCACTTTTTAAAATGTTTGCTATGTTTTGTTTTTGGCAAGTGCTCAGTGAATCGCTCCCAGGCTAGGAAACCTATTGAAGGTGATAAGTAAGCAACAGACCCTAGTCAGGTTACTAATGGTGTACTGCACTTGCATTTTGGGAGATGTATTTTTAGTTATCTTGCGGCTATAACAACAATATTGAATTGCCTTCGATGATGTATAAAGATAAGTTTGTTTTCATCTACACATGTGTGATTTTGGATGGAGTAGAATGTTTATAGGCTCAATTTATGCTCAACTATAATATCTCTAGTGTAATTACTTTAAACCTTGTCCTTTTTGGGATGGCAGTAACACCCCTATCATTCGGATTATCACCCCTAATCCAGAGAGTTAGTCCAGAAAGTGCAAATAGTTAAGCGTGTTCATTTTGGGGTATTACAAATTTAGAATCACAGCCAGGTTTGGTTTTTCTTGATAGGTTATGGACTATGAAGAGTTAAAACAGGTCGGAGAGGAGCTTGGTTAGTGAGGGTTATTATTATATCGTTAGAGAGTCTTAATAATAGAAAAGTTTTTGTGTATCTCCTACATGTTTTTTATTTATATTTTCCTTGTTAGATGGATCCATATGCGGTAAACATGATGATAGGTACACTTGTGGCCGCCCATATCTCTCTTCTTTATGCTAGTATGATAGCTCACACATAGGACTCCCTTTCTGAGTTCCATTGCATTACGGTCCGTGCATGTAGACTGTTGTGGTCCCTACCTATAATTGCCCCATGGGTTGAGTATAAGATTCGTTATCATGTTTTCATGATGATGGGAGCCTCAGGGTGGGATGGACCTAGGTTTCAAATACAGGGGACTTGGACTACCATCACTTATGAGTTGCTACTCAAAGAGGAGTCCGACCAGAGGGGGATCACCATGGAGATCCTGCAGCATGTTTTTCCTTTACACCATGCACCTCCCCTGCTCACAGCACCTCCCCCTGCTTAGGGACCACCATCACCACCTGCATTAGGCATTCCTTAGATGCCCAGCATCATCGGGGTCTGGGGAGGCTCATGTGGTCGTTCATCTTTTTAACACACCGGAGATAGTGATGATTAGTTCTGATGACGAGCCCATCGAGGACCTGGTGGAGGATCCATATGAGGACACGGGGTTCGAGGAGCATCAGATTGATCATGAGGCTGAGGAGGCTGAGTCCAGTGCATCTAACAGCAATTTTGTACACTGACGATGACCTTGAGGATGAGTCTGACCTAGACTACGATCCATCCAGGGATCGCCAGTTTCGTTTAGGTGATGACTTTTTTTTTTATAGATCGATCATATTTTAAGCTCCACTTGTACGTAGCATAGTCAGTTAGATAGATGTATTTTGTGTAGGTTATGTCATTGTATATAGTTGGACAAATCCTTCTGGCTGTGTTCACTAGTTCGGCTTTCTTTTTGGGCATGTGGCGGACTTAGTGGTTAGGGCTAGGTAGTGTTTAGGGTAGGTTTAAGGACTGACATTAGTGAGTCAGTCAGTTGTGATATTCTTTTGTTGGTCATGTATGTAAGCAAGCAGTTATGTATGTAAATAAGTAGTTATGTATGTAAGTAAGAAGTTATGAAATGATAAATGAAGCCTTGGTTTCTATTTTAATAATATTGTTGGTTGTATTTGTTGGGTATACTTATCTTATATGTTGGCTTTGTGTAAGTAATTGGATTATTCCATTCAATGTAAGATCAAAATGTCTAAAACTATGCAAAACAATACGGAGACTCATATATGGGATAATTCGGACCATGGCCAGGGATCCGGTGAATACGCCTCATGTAATGGGCCACCAACTTTGGTGAAATGCCCTCAATTCCCCGTGAGTTATCTAATAATATTGGGAACCCAAACTACTGCCCTGACTTTGGTAGCTGAATTGATGAAACAAATTCCCCCAGTACCTACTGAAAACCCTCATAGAGATGATAAACCGGTAGATGGGGTAGCACGGTGCAACCCTAAAGTTTTCGGTGGAAAGTATGACCCAATAAAATTGGAAGAATGGGTGAGGGGAATGGAGAAAATCTTTACAGTGGCAGATGTTCCAGAAGGGAAGAAAGTGAACATTGGATGCACTATTTGACTGGTGAAGCTGATATCTGGTGGAACACCGCTGAGGGTAGGCTCATAGGGCCTAAATTTACCTAGAGTAAATTTCTAGAGGAACTGAAGGCAAAATTTTAACTAGTTGAGGTTCAAAGGCAAAAGGAGAAAGAATTTATGGAATTGAAGATAAGTGGTAGTATAACTGTATTGTAGTACACTAGTAAGTTCACAAAACTGTCTAGCTTCGTCCCCAAATTTGTTTCCTCTAAAAGATTTTAGATGAGGATATTTGAAAAGGGTCCAGCTTTCTACATCCCTAACTAGCTTGCTAGTAAACCAATCTCGACCTAACAAGAGTTATATGAGCGAGCAGTTGAAGTGGAGTGAGTAAAACCTGAGTTGAGGGCCCTGAACCCAATAAATCAAAAGAGGAAAGGGAACAAGCAGGGAACCCCGAGTGAGAGTGTAAATCAAAAGAAACTTGCTTCCCGCTCATCCCAAGAGTCATCCTATAGGTCCAGTAGAGCCATGTGGGAAATGTGGCAGAACTAACCACACCACCCCGGAATGTTGAGTGGGTACTAACAAGTGCATTTGGTGTGGAAGCCCAGAAAACCCATAGTTGACTGCCCTCGAAGATTGAAGGTTGTGGATAAGGGTACAACAAGACCCTTGCCCCCACCTCCAAGGCCTACAGCAGTAGGAAGGGCGTATGTAATGAGCAAGTAGGAAGCTGCCACTTCTGGTATGGTCGTTATTGGAACTCTCTTTTTAAATTTAAAGCCATTTTGTATATTATTTGATTTGGGTGCCACTCATTCATTTATATGCACCTGATCTGCTATGAAATTGAACCTTGAGAATGTGAAGTCAGAAACCAATTATAGAATCAAGTTGCCTAATGATTCTATAGTTGAGTGCCCTGTTCCATATAAACTTGTCCATATTACTATTGGTGCAGTCACATTCCCCAGAGACTTTATTCAATTTGACTTGTCAGACTTTAACATCATTTTGAGGATGAACTGTTTGTGTACTTATGGAGCCAAAATTAACTGTGAAAACCTTAAGGTCATCCTGAGGAATGAAAGTGGGAGAGAAGTATGTTTTTATGTACAAAGAGAGGAAAAAACATGTCCTATAATTTCTGCTATGAAAGCAAGTAAGTTGTTATGGCAGGGGTATGTTGTATATTGGTGTTATACTATGGAAGCTCAGTCCAAAGTAGAGAAAGCAGAAGATATTCCTGTAGACTGTGAATTTGGAGATGTTTTTTCTTAAGAGTTACCAGGACTGCCCTCGCATAGGGAAATTGATTTTGAGATTTAATTAATCCCTGATGCCTAACCTATCTCAAAAGCTCGACATCGAATGGCTCCAACTGAGCTTAGAGAACTAAAGATTCAGCTAGATGAGCTATGACAAAAGAAGTTTATCTGACCAAGTGTGTCACCATGGGGTGCCCCAACGTTGTTGGTAAATAACAAGGATAGAACCTTGAGGTTATGTATTGATTATAGAGAGCTACAAGATTATTGATTACAGAGCGCTACAAGTTGTCGGTTTGACAGAAGACCTGGCTCAGGATAGGAAGCTCTAGTGGGTTAGGATTAGGATCTTGGATTGTAGAGAGCCCACCCCGTAGCCGTCTTGTGGTGCAGTGGCTTTGTGCTGGTAGTGGTGTTTTTGCATGTCGCGTTTGTATCCAGGTAGTACTTCCTCCTGGGAGGAGTCAGCGTTTGCTTACCTTGGGGCTATTAAGGTATGTCACCTTCCTCTGATAGATTGGTCTTATGCTCCATAGCTCCAACTACTTCCCTTTTATTATATCTTGGTTATTCCTGGATATGTGTCATTTTTTCCAATTAAATGTTTTCACAATATCTTTCCTCGACTAAATATTTTTCATAAAATCCTTTTTTATGGGTCTCTTGGAATCAACCTCTCTACGGGTAGGAATCAAGGTAGAGGTAAGGTTGCCTTCAGCTGCATCTCCCCAGACCTCGTGAAAGCGGGACCCACACTGGGAGGCGTTGTTGTTGTTGTTGTTGTTGTAGAGAGCTACAAGATTACCACCAAGAACAAATAGCCTCTGCCTTGAATAGATGATCTGTTTGATCAATTGTAAGAAGCAAGAGTCTTTTCTAAGATTGACTTGAGGTCTAAATACCACCAACTCAAGATTAAACCTGAAGATACCTTCAAGACTGTGTTCAGAACCAAGTATGGTCACTATCAATTCACGGTGATCCCCTTTGGCCTGACCAATGCTCTACGGCCTTTATGAATCTCATGTAGTCTTCAGACCCTATTTAGACAAGTTTTTGGTAGTGTTCATAGATGATATCTTTGATATACTCCAAGGGTAGAAATGAACATATTGTTTATTTGAGGATACTGTTACAGACCTTGACAGAACAGTAATTATATGGAAAATTGAAGAAGTGTGAGTTTTGGTTAGAAGAAGTGGTACTTTTGGGACATGTAGTTTCAAAATAAGGGATTAAAGTTGACCTCCTGAAGGTGAAAGCAATTATAGAGTGGCCAAGACCCACCAATGTCACTGAGATTAGAATTTTCTTGGGCTTAGGTGGCTATTATCGGAGGTTCGTGAAGGACTTTTTGAAGATAGCATCTCCCTTGACTAGTTGTTGAAAAAAGCCATTAAATTTGAGTGGATAGAGAAGTGTGAGAGGTCATTTCAAGAGTTAAGGCAGCAACTAACTACCACTCCAATCCTAACTCTACCAATAGAAGGTTAGGAGTGTACTATCTACAGTGACGCCTCAAAGAAATCCTTATTAGAAGAATTACCCTACCTATGATATGGAGTTAGCATCTATGCTTTTTGCACTAAAAATTTGGAGGCAATACTTATATGGGTTAGCTTGTAAGATCTTTGCTGGCCATCAAAGCATGAAGTATATCTTCACTCAAAAAGAGCTCAATTTACAAGAAAGGCGTTGGCTAGAGTTACTTACAGATTATAACTGATAGATTCAGTATCACCCAGGAAAAGCAAATGTGGTGGCATATGTCTTGAGTAGGAGGACACAACATAGTTCGAACACTGTAGTGATTACAGAGTTAAACCTCGTAAGAGAGCTTGAGCAGTTGGGTCTCCAATTACTGTCAAATAGGCAAGCAAGTGTTCAGTTGTCAATGCTTATCATACAACCCTCTATAGTGGACGAAATAATATCAAACCAAGAAAGTGATCATGAGCTCAAAAGAATAAAGCAAAATCTTAAGAAAGGGAAGCCACCTAGGTTTTTAGTGTATGAAGATGGGACCTTGTTATTCCAAACACGCCTGTGCATACCCAAAAATGAGGAGTTAAACAAGAAGATCTTAGAGGAAGCTTACAACACCCGATACTTAGTGCATCCAGGAGACATCAAGATGTACAGAAACCTAAGGCATTACGTTTGATGGAATAACATGAAGAAAGAGATTACAGAGTATGTTGACAAATATCTGATTTGCCAAAAAGTTAAAGCTGAGCATCAACATCCCGTGGTGAACTTCAACCGTTAGAAATTCTTGCATGAAAGTGGGACTCCATCTCAATAGACTTTGTCATGGGATTACCTTTGTCTGCGTCAAACAAGAATGTCATTTGGATAATAGTTTATCGCCTCACTAAATCAGCCCGTTTTATGCCAATTCGGTATACTTGGGGAGTTAAAAACTAGCCCAACTGTATGTTAAGGAAATAGTTCGACTACATGAGGTTCCCTTAGACATAATGTGATAGAAATCATAGATTTCAAGCCCATTTTTGGCAAGCGCTTCAAATCACCTTTGGAACCACATTGAACTGTAATAGTTCTTATCAAACTGAAACTGATGGGCAAATAGAGAGAGTAAATCAAATTCTAGAGGATATATTTTTGGATTGTGTTTTGGAATTTCAAGCAAAATGGGAGGATGACTTACTATTGGTGGAGTTTTCTTACAATAATAGTTACCAATCCACCATTAAAATGGCCCCGTTTGAGGCTTTATGATGGAGTGACCTGGATGAGATGTTGACTCTAGGCCTAAAACTAACTCTGGAAATCACTGAAACAATAAGGAAGATTCGAGAGCATATTCAGATTGCCCAGAGTCGACAGAAGCGTTACGTTGATAAAAAAAGAAGTCCTTTAGAGTTATAGGTAGGCGATAAGGTCCTTATAAAAGATTCCCTAACTAAGGGTATCGAGAGATTTAGAATACGAGGCATCCAGATACATTAGACCATATGAAATTATTGAAAAGTTGAATCCTATGGCTTACCGACTGGATCTGCCTATGGAACTCGAACACGTACATAACGTGTTTTATGTTTCATAACTCAGTAAGTACATCCCAGATCCTGACCATGCAAATCATAACGGAGCCCATTAAGGCCACTGGGGATGTAGTGTACGAAGAACGTCTAGTGTAAATACCAGATTGTAAGATTAAGCCGTTGCGCAACAAGCAGATACCCTTAGTTAAAGTTCTACTCAAAAGCCACTTGGGAAACCGATGAAGAAATGAAAGCCAAGTACTCGCACCTATTTAAGGTAGCCTTGCATATTATAGCAATGTTCATAAGTTTCGAGGACGAAAATCTTTAAGAGGGGAAGGCTATAATAGCCCGACCCTAAATCATATTTATTTATTTAATGAAGTCATGTTATTAACTTCCTAGCATTTTTTTTATCGCATTTAATCATTCTAGTTTGAAAAAAATTCATTTTGGGCCTACTTTGCAATTCGGCTTTTTTGTTGTCATAAAATTTCGAAAAGAACGATAATAGGCCTTGATAATTACGTTTTAGGAGATTAAATTACTTTTCATAACCTCACAAATTTAATTTCGAGTTTCGAAAAATTTAGTCGTATACGGTTTAATTTTCTTTTCCAACCCAAATTCATTTAAGCCCAATTTTGACCCAATAAGTTTCTATTCATTTGCTTAGCTAATTACCATCATCTATGCCTAATTATCATTAGCAAAAAGTTACTTTTATCTAGATAAAAACTCAACCAAGTAAGTCCTTTGGATCATTTTCATCCAAGTAACAACGTCAAAAAATATCAAGCCTCTCTTTCTCCTCCTCCTCCACCCCCACATGGCAGCCCCCTCCACCTTCCCGTATCTGCTAAGTTTGCTGCCGCCACCACCATTTTCAGCCATCAAACAGCCACCAACCACCACCCTAGCCACCATTCACACTCCTACAAGCATCAAGCATCACTTACACCTCTTCCTTCAGGCATAAAGTGAGTAAACCCTAACCCTATCTTGTTAATTCTTGGTTTTGATTTTTCCTTGTGTTAGCTTGGTTGTTAATCATTTATTTTGATAAGAATAAGAACTATTTTGATGTTTTTATTTGTTTCTTAAGCTTAAAAGCATGCTAAGGTTGAGTTTATGCATGAGCATGCAAGCTTAAGTTTGAAATAATGGATTTGAATTGTTCAGAATTTGATTTTGTGATATTTGGCATTAGTAATGGATATCATGATGTTTATATTGGTTTTAGATGAGTTTGAGTGCGAGTATAGGTTGGTCATAAGCTAGGTTTTAGTGATCATGCATGGATTAGTTTATTTTGAGCTTCAAATATGTTGAATGTATATAATTGGATGGAAAATGAAATTTAGATGTGTTGTTTAACTTGGATAATGCCTTGAGGTGATTTTTACAAAAAGGAGTGGATTATGGGAGCCTTGTTCAATTGATTAATAAAGGTTATTTTGTACATCTATGCAAGTACGTGAGATAAGGTATGTATTTTAAGTGTTTTTGTAAAGAGAAGAATTGAAAACTAGATTAAGATGATTATGGAGTAAATTTAAGTAACATGACTTTGTAAGGTGATGATAAGTAACACATCATGGGTTATTGATTTTAAAGAGTGATTTTAGAGGGAAATTATGTGAAGCAAATGTTGAGAGCATGGGCATTTAGGCTGTGAACAGACCCAAAACAGGGGTACCCTTGCGACGAAATTGGTACTGTTTAGTACATCGAAAAATTATGAATTTTGTGGATAGATAGACCAATAACTCTTGATTCCCTTCATTCTGAGCACTTGTGGAAAACATTATGGCCGATTTGCTAAGACTTCGCAGCATACGTGGAAACTATTCACAGTTTTGTTTAAGCCAGATTTTAAGAGCCATGTTGTTGTAATTGGATTTCGCATTGTGAATGAAAGTGTTTTGGGACTTCTTAAGATTTCCATATTAGGGTTTTAGGTCTTAATTTGAGGTCAAGAGTGTAAATGATGAATTATTTTCCTATACTTCTGTTAAGCCTTTACTTTATAACCTAAACTATTTGCCTTGATTTATTTACTTTGAATTATATTATATTACTTTAATCTAAGCTAAGCCTCCATAGTTTATATAGTTTCTATCATCTTGGTTTAAGCTATCTATTTGTTGGTTTCTAATATACCTTTGGTAAACAAGTTCTATTAATAATTATCAATTGTGAGAATAAGTTCATTGTTGGCTACATGCACCTATAATGATAGTTTTGAACAGAGTTAAGGTCTAATCTATCATTTCTTCCTCCTCTTGTGCGCAAATACTATCCGTTCAGATTGCATTAAAATTCCCAAGTATGTTCATTGCTTATATCTTTAGAAATTAGAATATATTTATGAAAATTATAACATTTTGGTAAATACATCAATGAATTAGTTTAATCAGTGATTTGTCACATAATTAGTGACCCCCTCAATTATTAGTTAAAGGGCATTTCCTTTCAGTTATCCATGCGGTCTTAAGTCATGTTTCTCCATCGGCCTGGCAAGTGTACCCCTATCTACCGATTGTATCAGTTCTTAGAGGTTTACTACCAGATAATAACTAGCAATGCACTTTGACATTCATCTAATTCCCTATTTTAAATTAAAATGAATTGCAAAGTGGGCCCAATCAATGTTTCAATGATCATTTAACAATACAGAAATGCATATACTGAGCTTCGGCTCACCTTTCAAAATGTTTTCTATGCTTTGTTTTAGGCAAGTGTTCCGTGAATCGCCCCCATGGCAGCAAACCTACTGAGGATGATAAGTGAGCAATGCACCTTAGTCAGGCTACTAATGTTGTACTACACTTATATTTTTGGAGATATATTTTAAGTTATCTTGTGGTTGTGGCAACAATAATGAAGTGCCTTCTATGATGTATAAAGCTAAGTTTGCTATCATCTACACGTGTAAGATCTTGAAAGGTGTAGAATGTCTATCGGCTTTATTTATGCTCAACTATAATATCTCTAGGGTAATTGATTTAAGCCTTGTCCTTTTTAGGATATCGGTAACATGCCAATCATTGGGATTATCACCCCTAAGCAAAAGATTTAGTCAAGAAATCGAACACTAAATCAAGTTCATTTTGGGCTATTATAGATGAATTAAGTAAGGTCAGAACAACTTCAGTATTGTCCTTGGGTGATGCAAAGTTAGGTTGAGTATAGCATGGACAATAAGGACACGAATTAGCTTCATGGTCAGAAGAATTACACAAGTCACACCGAAAAAAGGCATAGTAAGATCTAGCATAGAATTCACAAGGATCAAAATATGAATATCCGAAAGCATAACTAGCCCTCTCAAACTCAAATCAATACCAAGTAATCCACTCAAGTAAATATCATGCCTCCTCAATGCTTTTACCGTGAAAACCCTAATACTCTAAAAGAATACGGGTTTTACTATTCACACCCTTATCAACAATATCCAAAATCTCTCATTTACGCATGCAATATGACATTGAGCAGGAAAAGCATGCAAAAGCTTAAAATATCTCCAAAACAATTCATGCTCGAACTGTGGACAATAGAAAATTGCCAATGTTTTCCTAAAGTTTTTAACTTTTAAAATTTTTATTTCTTTTTGGTTTTTTTTCAACGAAAAACAAAATGCTTAGTCAAACCTATTGAGAAAAACCCAATATTCAATACTAATCTCCGACAATGGCACCAAAAACTTGACGGAGTTGAAAGTGCGTGATGGCGTTGTAGCAAATCAAGGACGTCTCCCACAAGGACTAGGTTGATCTATTAGGCATTAATCCCTTCAGTTAGGCTAAGCAAATCAATACCTGATATTGAAATTAAACTAATCAACTATCTAATCTAACGAATAAATAATCATGGAATTGAGCAAAACAAGCAATCACCCGATCTATGCATCAATCAATCAGTTCTTCCTCAATTGATTGTTTTAAAACCAACAATTTAAGCATCGCATCCCTCTTTTAAGGTGATTTGAAATACCTAAATCTAACCAATTACCATTTATCAAGGACTTTCGATTTGTTTAGGTTTATTAAGCATGTGATTATCAAATTTGTGTTTCTCAATTGGTGTAACTTTCCCAAGACACCACACAATCAAGTCAAATTCTAGGATTCTAGTATCAAATTTCACCTCTTAAATCTTCGTTCAATACCCACAACATGCAAGAAAGTGATTAAATTTCTTACAAAACAATAAACATCTAAGATTCGATAGAACAATCCAACAATTCCAAAATACTAAAAAAGATACACAGCAAATTGAGAAATTAACTGTTATTTGCATGAATCCAAAATCAAAAAAACAAAATCATAATTAGAATTAGAAAACATAAATCCAAAATGAGAAAAGAGAAGAGAAGGGAAGATAAGCAAAATGCTCAGCCGAGATTACCCTTGAACCGTCGTTGCAAACTCGGGATGAAATCCTTGCAAATCTTCACTTCAATTCACTCTCTCTTGCTTTGAGCTAATCTAAAATCCTAACCTAGGTAGAAAGGAATGCAATATGGATATGGAAGAGTGTTGAATAAAGTAGTAAAAATGGCTTTTTATGGCTGAAATTAAGTCTGCAAAACCGCCACACGCATAGAAC
>JACYFF010031957.1:84356499-84383999 GCA_017589665.1 Selenicereus undatus | reverse complement strand
ACATGACTGTTTTACAGTATGATTAAGTATTGATTTCCTATGTTGATTAGACGAGATCATCAATTATTATGGGCGATGATATGATGCAGCCTATTATGCCACCAAACCATCGCCCCTGAATCTAGATCCTTAGTTCAAGATCAAGGAATCAAGATGGTCATTATTTCCTCTTTTGTGTCAAAAAGAGCTCAATTTGGTAACCCAAGTGAATACCTACAATGTTAATGTTAAACTAAGAGTCAAATGACCTACTTTGCCTGTTCTTGAGTCTTTTTAAGGGTCAGCTAGATGTTGGTCGTCATGTGTATATGTTGATATTAAACACGATTTTCTATGTGACTGCTACTTTATGCAAGCGTTTTAATTTTCAGGTTGCGGATTATCTACTGAGCGTGTGGTAGCGCATCCCCTCTCTCTTCCCCTTTTCTCAGGTTCTTGAAAAGACATGTAATAGTTATTGGTTCATTGAGTTGATTCCTCTTAGCTTCTTGGTTAATATGTGTTGAGGATATTGTATTTAGATTCATGAGTTTAATGATGTAATGTAATGTATTCATTAGTTCTTGGGCATATGCAAGTCTAACATTTGAATTCATGTATTGCATTTCATCTAACTATCGCTCTTAATGGCCTTGTGAGCCAACCATCTTAGTAGATGCTCATTTTCTAGTTGATATAGTTGAATGATTTTGGGATGTAAGCTCTAGTACTCTAAATGAAAGATCCGTTGAGGTATACTTTTTTGTCCTCCTTTTTCTCTTTAATTTATCAGTGTGTGTACTTCAGGTATGTGGCCAGTAGAGTTGTTATCTCCGACGTGCAGCCGTTGAGCTTGCTTAGATATGTCTTTTATGCATTTTGTTATTGCAGGTTTCTAATGTATGGCCTTAAGCCGATGTTATAGTCAGTGTTTAGACACAACTCTATCTATTTCGTTTGAAAATTTTAAAAACCACTAACATCTCTAGCCTTAGGGAATAGGGACGTTACAGATGGTGTAAGAGAAAGGTCCTGCGACCATTGGTCATGACCTGAGTCTTGCATTCATATGGTTGTCTAGCATTTCTCGAGTGATAATATGGCATATGATGTACGTTTGGGGGTAAATGTGTTTTTGATATGCTGGCTGATATGATTGATTGATTGTTTTGTGATTATAGTGAATCAATTGATTGTAGACTCAAGTTGCGTGTTAGAATGTGAGCTAAATAACTTATGCTCTCGTGAGTGAGCTATGTGTTGGCTCCATCAGTGATTGCCTAGTGCATGCACGATTGGCGATTTAATTGAATGTTTACTTGCTTCAAACTCAAAAGAATGGAAATAGATAACTCCAAGCTTATTTGTTTGCCCTTAAAGTACGATTTGCTCCACGGGCCCTATAATAGATAGAGTAGATGTACTCAAAAGTTGATAGAGAAGAGGGTGACAACAGTTAAACTATTCTATTCTTCAAAACCCAATGTTTTTGGAATGTTAAAGTCTTTTCAAACAATGAGTTAGGTTTAGCTCTCATATTTAAAGACTTGCATTAATTATGTGATAATGCATGGGTTTAAATTTATAAGTGTGTGCCCGTATACATGATTGGATGCTGTTTATGAGTATACATGCTGAAATGTGTATATCAATAGATTTTTAAATGATGTGCCATTAAGAGGTTAATTAGAGCTTGCTTTCTATGTTTGATAATCCTAGTAGATAGTACCTTCTGTTGTGAATTCTGAATTGTTTAAGGAAATTAAATGAGATTTTTCATGTGTATGCATACAACTTTGAATGAAAATTACAGTAAAGTCTTGTTAACCACTGCATAGGTGTTGCCTTCTCCATACCTGTATCATTGCTATTAATTGTATGCTATCATTGTTGTTTTTTGCGTGTACAGTGCTTTTTTACATGATGCATTCTCCACTCCCTTTCATGCCACCATTGTCACCATCAAGTCGATGATATGCTATACTTTTGGCCCTGTAGATGCTTCCTTGTTATGGGGCTAGCAGCTTGCACACTTTCGTTAGATTAAACCTCAATCGTAGAAGGAAGAAAGAATCTAGTAGACTTTGGAATTATTACAAACTTATGTGATATACTAGGGTTAATGATCATACCTCGTTTGTGTTTTGCTAATTTTTAATACAAAGTTAGGAAGCAAGAACCCTCTTTTAGGTGGTTGAACCCCTTCCACGAGCCTTGACAGGATTTATATGTTCCATATATCATCTAGGCATATCAGTAAGTAGACCTGGCAAACGGGTCATTCGGTTTGGGTAAGGATTGGGTCAAGTTCGGGTCGGGTCATGTTCAGGTTAAGTGACATTTCGGGTCGTTTCAGTTTGGGTCGAGTATGGTTCGGGTCGGGTCGATTTCGGGTCAACCAATTTTTGATGAAATACACTCGTCATGCCAAAACAAGCAACTTTGCTGAAAATTTCGGGTCGGGTATGGTTCGGGTCGGGTCAATTCGGGTTTCGGGTCCACTTTCAGGTGAATATATTTCAGGTGTCGGGTCGGGTATGGGTCCGGTTCATTCGGTTCGGGTTTTGGGTCTCGGGTCAGTTTTGCCAGGTCTATCAGTAAGGCTCAAGGTAAACATGCGCTTGTTGGGGCCTGACCTTCTCAACAAGTTAAACGTCGATGTAACAAGAAGACAAGCGAACCTTAACTTTGGTACCCTTGTCATTGTTCAAAGGCAACTTTTCAAACTTACAATTATTTTGTGTAGTAAATAAATTGGGACATACCTCACAGGCATTCAGAGTCATTATTAGCAGCTAGCTTCTAGTACTTCTAGAAGAGATGGAAGACTTACGTTTTGATCACAGGCTGCCTCCTAGGGTTTGCATTTACTCATAGATGCCTAGGGGTCTTCCTAGGCAATAATGTTGTGATTATTCATGCTCTAGAGTGTTAATGTAACATGGCGTGCAGTACGATGCACATAAAAACCTATGTAACCATTGAGGTTTGCTATGAAGGATAATAGATATGCTCATTGATTAATTACTAAGTAAATGAAATTTTGTTGTTTTTTTGGGCTGAGTATGGGTGAGTTCATTGAATTAGTTGACTTAAGTCGCTGGTTGCACTTATATCCAATAACATCATCTTGTGGCCACAAGGGCTTGCCTTCATGTGATTACATTTGTAGTTTTTATGTTCAATAAGATGGCATGCTAATGTACTCATTATTATAATTGGATTCTTGACCCTATGCTCGTTAGAGGACTTAGGTTAGTTGGCGGTTGACGTGGTTCATATGGGTTTAATGGCATGAAATGATTAAGTTGTCTTGTGTCATATTTGTTTCGATAAGTTCTGGTATTTCATAGTAACTTTCATATGAAACTCTAGAGTTGTGCTTTTGTGGGCAGTTATGCTTGTTGCCATTGTTGTTTTGATATATTTTGTTATTTTGTGGGGACATTTCTTGTTCTCGTCGTTCTGGTAGTTCTGATTATAATGTTGACATACCAGCATTCTCTGACCTTAGGAAATTATTTGGTATATCTATGTGCTTACTTATGAGCATATCAAGAGATATGATAATGCATTCAACGTGCACATGGTCGGAATGAAGTGTATGTTGATAATTGAGCTATGAATATGATTGTCAACATGACTGATTGAAGTATATGATATGATGTGACTTAGTTGTGTTAAAATATATACTTTTGACATTCTAATAGAGTGGCATAGAGCTTTATGTAATGTATATAAGCATGTTATTCTATTCATATGTTCCTGGATTTAGAGATAATGAGTTTCATATGGAGATGCTAAAATAGAACCTTTCATTAGCTAAGCTAATTACTTGGTCTATTCGATGGTTGTTTTAACTATGCACGAGGTTTTATGTTTTTGTTAAATGCAGATGTAGGTATAATGTGATGCATTGGCCTAAAAACTGCAAGTAAGTGCCCTGAAAATCTTGTGGTACTTGCCATGCCGTATTCCATACACCACCAGAAGTAGAAGCCTCCTCAATGACGACCTCGATCTAAAATAGCTATCCTGGGTTTCTGAATTAGTAGTCAATCTATAAATGCATTGTTGAATATAAGTACCTTACGCCAAGCCACACCTAGGAGCAACTTTACCAACTCCTTTAGGCAAGTCGTCTGCAAGAGATGCTTGGGACCACCTCTTTCCATTGGACTGTGCTCCTATTAGACCACTTTTCACTAGGTTGCTTCTTCGCCTCTTTGTTAATAATTCCATGCATTTTCCTTAGTAGTTTGCTTGCAATATATCCATGAGGTTGGTTGATGCTACTTATTCTTCATATCTTACGAATGTTGAGTTGTTGATTTTCTCTTATGTCATTGCGGCTTCAGACCTTCTTTGGAGTGTCTTTGTCGTTAATGTGATGCTATGTGATGCTGTGTGATATCTCTATTACTCTGGTGTGAAATGGAAACTCCCTGCTAATTCATTTGATTCTAAAAAACTTCAATTTGCACACTATGGATGAACTTGACTTAGTTAATTGCCTTAATATGACCTTGATTCATTCTGGTTTAGTTGTCAAACATGAAAACTCTTAGATGAAAACACATATCGAAGCATATACAAAGAGTTGTGGGTCGCTATGGAGGTAGCGCTTATCTATAAGTTTGAAGGTCAATGTTCGTTTTAAAATAAGTTTTGATATGGTCATCTATACTAAATCATTTGCCTCTCTTCTATGCGATTTCCCTTTGGCACTCTGATAAAGTGAGTAGATGCTAGAAGAGGACTAACGAGGAGGAGATTAGATACCGTATAATTTCCTACTTTTCGATTACAAAGTTATATTTAATTGTAAAGTAAGATTCTGGAATCTATTGTTGAGTTTCCATGGTTTTGTGCCATGTGCATGTAAATCTCATACTATACTGTAGCATATACTCTGGAATTTCGGGGATGAAATTCTTTTGAGGAGGGGAGAGTGTAATAGGCGAGAATTTTTAATTCATGTTAACTATTTAGATTAGGGCTTTTATGGACTTTTATATGTTAATTATATTGGACTAGTTTTGAGTCTTAATTTAGTGTAATAAGTCATGTGGATTAGTTTCAACAATTTAATAGTTTATTGCGTGCCTTGGTGGAATCAGCGGGGTCGAATAGGGATGGTAGTCTCAGTATTAGTTGGACATAGTGTAATTGAGCCAACCCTGTTTTATGGTCTAGTAGCAAGGGAGAAAAAAAAAAGAAAAAAAAGAGAAGAGGCCTAGTAAAACTAAACAACCAGACACCCTTCTTTCTATCTGCCTTCTCAACGCCTCAGACCGGGAAGCAACCGGGAAGCCACACTGGTCTTCCACACCAACTCCACAGCTCTGTGCACCGAAGAGAGAGAGAGAGAGAGAGAGAGAGTGAGCAATGGTGGCGCGTGCGTGTCAGCAGCTTAGGTGGGCGGTGATGTTGCAGTGGCGGCAACCCATCGTGGGCGAGTGGCCCGGCACTGTGCACCCGAGTCTGGCATCAGCCAAGAGTGAGAGAGGAGGTGAGATCGAAAAGGAGAAGAACACTAACACCAATAATCACGAGAGGAAGATGGAGGGCCGAGCTATAGCAGCATTAGAGAAGGATGAACAGGCAGCGCAGCCGAGGGAGATGGAGACTTGAACCAAGCCGTAATTCGCCAAATCAACCCGAATCTAGATCCAATTACCTGAATTCGAGCTGGGTGATTCTCAATTCCTTGATTTATTAATTAATTTCAAAGGTTTTATTGCTTGGCCTTGAGCATTTTGGTGGGTCGTGAAAATTTGAGTTGCAAGTTAAATTGTGCAAATTTCAGAGCAATTAAGGGACAGTATGAGTGATTGAAATCTTTGGGTTGCTTTTGACATGAATTTGAGATGCACCTTGGGACGGCGTTGTGACAAAGAAGACCGAGCCATGAGTGGTAGAACTAGCATGATGAATTACAAAGTGTTATTTGAATGTTATGCTTGTGCTTAATTGTTTAATAGACTAGTAGATTACGTATAATGGTGTCATCATTTTGCTAGAACGCCTTTGGGATTTTTTTGTTTGTAAAGCGCATCCTATTATTACTTAGTTAGAGCAAGTAAGCGCTGCTTGAAAACAGAGGATGGTGACATGTTTATGCCCCGAATGTGATTTCCTTGTCTTTGCTATTGTAATTAGCTAGGGCTTTATGAAATACTGTCAACATATGTGTCCCTGTCCTATATTTAGTTAAACATGTGTCGTGCATGAGCGTTGAATCAGAGCTAGAAAGGGGGGACAGTTGAATTGTTGAACAGCCGGTTCAACGACGGGCCGGTTCTATGAATCAAGCAACTGCCAATGCTGACTCAGCCATGCTGATTCTGCATTTTATTATGTACACCCGGGAGTTTATGCTCCCGGTTCCATGTAAGCACCACCTTAACATGTCATGTCATCGTATCCAATTCTGAAAAAAATTAAAATTATTTATTAAATTTTTTTGTTTGGTTCGAAAATGGGGCAGTTTTTTTTCCCCCAAGATAACCGTTCCTTTCGGTTTTCCTTTTTTTTTTACACTAGTTTGATAGTTACTTTCACTTTCTGCTGAACAGGAAGCAGTGCTGGTGCCGAATGGTTGTGTTGATCAGACTAATAGGTTCATTGCTTCTGGGAATTTGTTCTCAAGTTTAATAATAGACTATTTTACGTGAAGTTTAAGGGTTTTTTCGTTGCCATTATTCTTATTCAAAATGGACAAGAGCATTGTTCATGATAGAGTTGACGATTGTGGAGATTGATCTGTTACAAAAAAGTTTAATTCGTAAGTTGTGTAATTTCTTAATGTTAACATATATATATATATATATATATATATATATATATATATATATATATATATATATTTGTTTGTTTGCTTTCTATAAGGTTCTTGCTAAATGAGTTGTCGTTTTTGTTTTCTGGTAACTTTGTTTGAATCAGAGGTTTTGGATATTGTTGATAATGAAGGAGATGACATCGTTTCTCGTGAACGTGATATGTTTTTAGTAAGGTTTATTAAATCATATGCTACTTAATTGCAGATGTGAATTTGACATGTTTCACCATTTCCTTTGCATAAGTTCACTACGGACTTGAGGATTGTTCACTTTAAAATAGAATGGGTATTTCTCAGCTATTGTTTACTGGAAATGTCACTTAATTGGATGTGTGAGTTATTCACTAAGTAAGGTCCATTGAGTTGCTACTTTATTTACTTCACTAAGCATTTGAGGGAGGTTCATTGTGTATATGTAAATGTCAGTGGGTTCACTAGTTACTGTGCATTAGTTCACTGAGGTTTTCAGGAAGATTCACTTTAAAACCTTAATCAGTAAAGACATTATGAAATATTGTGTTATTTGGTATATCTACATGTTGAGTATTTACTTTGCACTAGTTCACTATGGAGTTGAGGACGGTTCACTGTAGAACCTGAAGGGTATTCAAAATACATAGGGTATAGAAGTGCACTGTAAAACTTCTGCTATTCACTGCTTTTTTGGGTGAGGTACATATTTTGGTTCATTTACATTTATTTGTTTGGTCATGTTTAAAGGGCAGCCCGGTGCACAAGCATCCCGCGTTCACGCAGGGTTCGGAGAAGGGCCGCACCCCAAGGGGTGAATTGTAGGTTAGGTTGTAAGACATTTTAAGTGGGTGTTCAACTTTAAGTTTTTCAATGAACAACATTGAATAGTATAGTGAATTTTGTAATTGACTCATTGTGGGTTTTCATTTTTATGTAGGGTTCATTTCCACATCGTATTTACACTCATCTTACTATTCATATCCATCTAATATTAGTACAGGATTTATGCCTATCGCGGCTCCAACAGTGGTACAACAACTCCCTACTAATGAGTTTCTTGCAGATGCTACTCCTAATGATGACCATTGAAAGTGCTAGTGCGGAGTATTTCAATGTTGATGTTCACTCTTATTATTTTTTGTTTATAAGTTTTCTTTGGGGTGTATGTTATAGCCTAAATTATATCTAGTTCTATAAGGTCTTTGTCTGAAATTGTTATTCATGGCAGCGTTTTCACATTGTTAATGTATATTGAATTCTATTTTGACATTGTAATGAACATTTTGAATCTGAATAGTGAACAATTCTATATTTGACAATTTTATATGTTATTTACTCAGTTTTTTTGGGGGGGGGGGGGGGTTGTTCTATCATGTGTTTATTTCTAATTACATATTTATTGGACAAACCTTAGTATGTTTTCAATTGGTTGGGACTCTAAGTGCTCATAATTATGTTAACATGTTTCATTATATTTGTCCTAAATTTTCCGTATTTTTGGGGTCGTTTCTTTGTAAGTGAGAGTCGATAGTGAACTAAATTGTCTGAATAATGTTCACTTTTCTGAGTGTAAATGTAAGTAGTTCATTGAGTCTTTTGCTTTTATTTAGTCCATGTTTTGATAGAGTTCATAATTAGTGACCAATTATATTTTAGTTGATGTATTGGTAAGCATCCAAGTTAATAAGTTGTATATCATAATTTACAAATTTGATCATAGTAACGTGAGCTACGTGGAGTATCATTGTGAACAAACAATATCATCTTAATGAACTAGATGACCTTGTTCACTATGACTGTCGTGATTGTTTATTCTTTATGGTTGCTTCATATATTCTTCATAATTTAATCATATTCTGTTATTTTTTTTGCAATTGATGGACTAAGTGGACTATATGAAGTTGTACAATGAACTAGAGTGGTCAGTGCAGTGATTTGTATAGCTTTGTGTGGTATAGTTTAATCTTGAATTATGGAAGATGATTGTACATCATATTGGACAACATCGATAATTAATGGACATCGTGAATGTTTGTGCAAGGTATTGTTGGTTTAGGTGTAACACCAATCGGTTTTTATAGGTAACATTGCTCAATACATTAGTGTACAAATGTCAAGTAAGTAGTGAACTTACACATAAAAACCAGATTTCTATAATTATTTTATAGTGGAATTGTGAGTTTAAATACTGAGTGAACTTTTCTTGATTAGTTAGTGAACTCACTTAGGTTTTTGGGTGCAATTCCATGGTGTACTCAGGTTTATCCCCAATCAATTTTAATAGTGAACATTCCTCAATGCAGTAGTGAACAAACACCAAGTAAGTAGTGAACATACATGTAAAAACCAGAGATCAGTATTTATTTGAAGGTGGAATTGTGAGCTTGAACTCTAAGTGAACTTTTCTTAGTTACTCAGTGAACTTACACATAACATATTATTGCTATAGGTGCACACATACTTGTGTTGAATATAGAAAAGGAACTATTGCAGTTTCACATTATAAAAGCTGGAGTTCAGGAATAGTATGTGCACTATGCACGTAGGTTTTAAACTATATTGTACTACATAATATTGGAGTAGCACTACTACTGGAGGTGTAGCTGTTCTCTTTGTCTTTGTTGGTAGTCTTTTTTAGCTGCCTCTTGGATTTGCATCTGCAGGCAGTTCACTGGTAGATTGACTCATCTGGTCATCAGTATTAGTTGGCTCTGATTCTTTGTTGTGTGCTTTCCCTTGTGTGTCATCTTTAGCTTCACTGACCAATGTTCTACAGGATCTAGTTGTTGTCATATATATAGCTAGTTGCCCATAATTCCTCAGTGAACTAATGCAAAGTAAATAGTGAATCAAGTAAAATTTATATATATACCAAATTAGCATGTTTTTCAGTGAACGTTCCTCAATGGCTCAATGAACTGAGTAAAATTGTTACTCAGTGAACCTTACTCAGTGAATTACTCAGTTAACTAAGTAAAACTTATAATGAACATTACTCAATTACCCAGTGAACTCACCCAGAAAAAATAGTGAACAGTATTAGTTACAGTAGTTTTTCACTGTCATTCGTTTTTTAATCTGTTGTTGTTCACTGGCCACAAAGTTTTTTAGGATTCGTTCACTATAATTGTGATTATGGTTCACTTCGCTTTCAACAACACATGTTTGCAATATCCCCAACAAAACCAAGCCACCAAACATCCAAAGGTGTCTGTAATTTAAAATTGAGATCAAAAATTACTACCCTAATTCATTCACTCTTTTTCATGTAGTTCACATTTGTTTTCGCCCACACATGTTCGAATACACTATGTCAACTACAACTTATAACTCACAAGATACCTCGATACCCCCCACAATCAAGCAACTGAACCTCCAAATTTGTATTTAGTTTCAAAACTGTGAGCAGAAATTAGCGCAACATTAACCTCGATTTTCGCTTATATGTAATTGCCACTCCAGATTGTCTCCTACTGTTGTTGTTCAATGCATTATTTGGTTTCATTGCCATCTGTTGCATGCATGCCTTCATCTTGATATGCCATTGTTGCTGGGTTTAAGGATGATTTGAAGTGAGTTTTGATGCTCTTCAATGTTGAGATTATTGCTTGAAACTGCGCAGTTGCTTGCGTTGGTGATGCACGAACTGATTTAGAGAGAGAAGAAGTGATATTGAAGTGCAGTAATTTTTGCTCCTTAACTGTCTTTGACTGTTACTTTGTGGGGCTACTCGTTGATGGTAGTGGGGGGTGTGGGGATTCTATTTTTTGTTTTTTTTTAACTTAAAATTTATTTTGTATCCTACATGTCATTTTTTGTCCATGTGTATGTGGGAGTATAAACTCCTAGGTGTACATAATAGGTATTGTGCTGATTGTTGTTTATGTGGAATAGGTGTGCGTGAGCACTTGCTGGTAGTAGGCAGAAGCGAGCTTGTCCCTACCTGGTACAGCAACTGGAGTGGTTGGGCTAGTCTAGCCGAAACTCTGAACTGAACAACGATGTGCTTTGATTCATCCTGCTCTGTTCGGTCAATGAAATATGTGGATCTATATGTGACGTTATGATATCAAAAAGCCAGCCACTTACGCGATTGTATGTCTAGTATTTATATAAAATTAGGATGAAGCTGACCCCAATCAGGACCAAGGGACTAAACCACCATCTTTTATAAATTGAGTCTAAATTGTAACTAGTATTGATGAAGGCCTTTGATTTCTTCTATATTGTTTGGTTTAGCCTTGAATGGATTTTGTGACATCCAATTCCTGAAAACAAGCTTGTGAGAGTTTTCTTTTACTTTGCAACTACCTTGCTAACTCATGAATCTAGACTTCATATCATTAACATTTTGAACATTGTCAGTTCTGCCTAGAAGCCTAAATTTGTCGTGCTCGTTCCCTTATGGAAAGAAAAGTTGTTTTCGCTTAACTAAATGCTACTTTGTGATTTGTTTCTGCATTCGGGTTTATCTTCTCTCGTTAGTAAAGCTCCATGGCTTTGAAATTACCTAAGTGAGACTTATTTACCTAAGTTCTTTATGCATTGTGAAAAGCGAATTGAACCTACGATGAAAGCTGGTCAAGTTATTTCAGAAAATTCAATGTTATGTGTAAGTGAAGTGAATTATGCTGGAAATGTTTTGGGATAGGATAATAGTACTATTTGTACAGAAGTGGTTTAGGGAGCAAACCTTGTATGCAAGAACCATAATTTGTAAGGAGTAGACCCAGAAGTGGAAACCCTAGGAGAGCTTGATGAGGGTAAAAGTCCAGTGACCATGAGAGGCCTCGAGGTTACCATGGGTCATGATTTATGAGACTCATTTGAAAAGAGCATTAGTATGTGAATTCGGGGCCCAGAAAGTGATTTTTTACTTATTATTAGCGAGAAGTACTTGTTCTGAATTATTCCAGAGCGGCAGGTTTGAAAAAGTAGCACTCTTTGAAAGGGCTTTTATTAAATCCGAAATGACCTTCTTTATGTGAAATGAGTTTCATAATGGTCCTCTCTTGGTTTAAGTACCAGTTTTATCGGTTATCGATCATTATTTCCACTTTTATGCTAAAAAGAGCTCAAGTTCGCAATCTATTTGAATTCTTATGACGTTAGTGTTAAAATAAGAGTTGAGTGACCTACTTTCCCCATTCTTAAGTCCTTTTAAAGGTCAGCTAGATATTGGTGGTCGTGTGTGCTTAATATGTTGATATTAAATACGATTTCTGTGTGACTGCTACTTATGGTATTGTATGCAACTGCTTTGATTTTTGGGGTTGTGGATTATCCACTGAGCATGTGGTAGCTTACCCCTTATCTCTTTCTCATTTCCTAGGTTCTCGAAAACACATGTAGCAGTTGTCAGTTCATTAAGTTGATTCCTCTTAACTTCTTAGTTAATAGGTGTTGAGAGGATTGCATTTAGATTCATGAGTTTAATGATTTAATGTGATGTATTCAAAAGTTCTTGGGCATATACAAGTCCAACCTTAAATTCATGTATCGCATCTCACCTAATTGTCACTTTGAATGGCCATGTGAGCCAACCATCTTAGTAGATGATCATTCTCTAGTCGATATAGTTGAATCGTTTTAGGATGTAAACTCTGGAACTCCGGATGTGTGATTGATGTAGTTGTACTCTTCAATCCCCCTTTTTCTCTATAATTTTTCAGTTTGCATACTTTGGGCGTGCGGCCTCTAAAGTTGTGATCTCCTATGTGCAGTTGTCGAGCTTTTTTGGATATGTCTTTTATGCATTTTATTATTGCACGTATCAAATGTATGACCTTAAGCCTAAGTTATAGTCGATTTTTGGACAAAACTCTGTCCATTTTGGTCCAAAATTTTAGAAATCAATAACATCTCTAGCCATAGGGTTTAGGGGTGTTACAAGGATTTAGGACTGAAACTGACCTATGAACTTGATCACGTTCCTATATCAGTCTTGTGCCAAAAAATTAGGCCAGATTAAGCTACTGACAGCGACTAGGCCAAGGACCTCAGCCTAGCTCTGGCCAGGGAACCTAGCAGGGTTCCATGGTCAAGGCCAAAGGCCCAGTTTCCTACGATCCTATGACCCAGTATTCGTTGTCTCTACTTTTTTTTACAAATGTGTTTTAAAAAAATAAAGAACTTAGCAAACAAGTTCAACCATTCGTGGAGGAATCGCAACTCAGGATAAACTCCCCAGGATCTATGGTCCTTATAGTGGCGACTCCACGGGGGATGTTTTTTGACAGGGTGAGATTTCAGCTTTAGTACTGAAAATTATCTTAATTGTGCTTGCATTGGGTATATCTAGATTATAAGGTGATGCATGCTCAGGATTAACAACACCACTAGGTGAAACCCCGTTATTATCCCTAAGGAAATGGATGACGAAGCATTCAGGTCATGAGAAGGACCATTCTAAACTTGACTTATAACCCTTGTAACTTTTAAATTTAGCTTAGGTTGGAACTCATATGCTTGCATGATTCTGTGAATGTTCAGAACTCCAATGGTATTTCTAAAACTAACCTTTTTATCCACAGGCCTTTGTATTGGTGCTTTAGAGTTTTGTGAAGTCATCATTGTATCTTAGGAGAGCCCAGGTTAGGGAAGGTTGAAACTTGGTGATTAGGGTTATGAACTAGAGTGGCTTCGAGACAAATTGAGCTCTAAGGGGCTCTTGGCCTCATATCTAACTAGGTTTTAGACTTGGTATAAGGAATAAAAAGCCCTGAAAGATGGCCATCTGTGTTAAAATGAGCGTAAATAGAGAGTTTGCATCTCAGTAGGACTCTAGGATTGCTTTAGAAAAATTTAGTTGGGATTGTTATCACTCTAGAACTAGATAAAACAAGTAAGAGTCAGTCTCCTTGGCAAATTAGGAATCCAGCTGGTGTCATAAAGGACACCATCTTGCATGATTGTTCTAAACTTAGGATATAAGATTAAGAGTCAGGAAGCCCGACTTAGGGCCCATTAAGTACCCAACCCATTCCTCAAGAGCCTGATTGCATTGGATTAGACTTGGACTTAAGATTACAAGGGTAAAAAGTCAGCAAGTCAATCCCTATGTCCAATAGTGAACCCAGTACTTGCAGTCAGGTCAAACTCAGTTTGTGTCAGTTCGAGTAAGCATTCGTAGTATACAATCAGTATATAGGGCTCTCAGCATATGGTCTCAATTCATGGGTTGAAATGGTTCATTTAGGGTGATACGGAGCAAGTTCCGAACTTGGGCCTACTCTCATTAGTGAGGGTCATCAAACAAGTTGGCCCAATGTTGGCCATAGGTTGAGGACTAGGTATCCTTAGGTCAGTATTTACTTGGAACCCTTAAGAAGGTCCAAGTACGGTTAGGAAAGGTGGTTAGGCCAATAGTAGCCCTAAATAAGGAGTTAACCACTTAATCCTCCTAAAACCACCTCATTAGCTCATTTTCAGTTTATGGGCAGAATACATTACTTTATTTCTATCTCAAATTTGACCAGACAAATGAGCTCCAATTTCCAGAAATTATATGTGGATGGAAAGCCCTGAATGTCTATTGTCTAATAAGTCTTGAATGACACTCAAACTCTAAGCATTGAGGAAGTTATGGCTAAATACCAAGCAGGGGTTGGTCCAAGCTAGAAAATGCATGGTTCTAATTATGGGCTTAATTAAGGAGGTTAGGGTTGTAATTTTGGTGATTAATTAGCATGGGTTGATTCTTCACACAGAAGGGAAGAGTTGATATGTGGTGACACCTCTGTTGGAGGAGTACAGCCTATTGAAGGCTCCCTACAAGATGGAGCATAAATCATGAAAAATACAGCTCATAGTGATTATAATTATCTTAAGCATCTTGATTTATTTTCCTATTATATTTTATAAGCCTCCTATTGGTCCACTTGCCTCACTAAAGTACAGCTAATTTCCCCTATCATTGGGTATTTATGGGCCTAATTACCTCCATGAAAAATCATATTTGATGAATGATATGAGAGCTTGAAGCTTAGTTTTCCTCAAAATGTCAAATTCTTTATCTTTCTTAGGAGGATGGTGATTGGAGTATTCCCTTTAATCTAATCCTTGGTGCTAAAGCTTTAGAGGGTTAGAGGGTGGGTTGGTTTATCTATTTGCTAGCTATTACAATTGTTGAATCTACTCCATTAGAGGCTTCCTTTATTCGGGAATTCTCTCTCTCTTGTTTTGTTCTTCTTTGGAGAGATTGGTCTTCAATGCCCATTGGGCTGATATACATGCATTCCATACCTTTATTTGGACAAATGGAATTCATCATGCATCATTTGGTGTCAGAGCAAGTCCTTCCAGATCATTTAGTATTAGAGCACAATGATCCTATCTCTTGGTAAGCATTCATTCCGACCATCCTTGTGTTGGAATTGCTTAAAATTTTCCCCTTTCTATACTATTTTGTCATTAGTTATTCCTTTTTAAATCTCTTATCTAATCCACAAAAAACCCTAATTATAGCCCAAAGCTAAACCCAACCTAAACACATCCCTAAAACTCCACAGAAAGGACAAAAACACGAAACTAGAAATTTAGGATTGCTACCCCGTGCCACTTGACACGCTCGTGCCAAAATCTTACACTTTGAAAATTTGAGCTAGACATTTGGCACGACCACCCCGTGCTGCTTGGCACGACCATGCCCCATTCCTGCACTCTTAAATACTGTTCTAGAGATTTGGCACGACCCCCTGTGCCACATAGCGCGACCGTGCCTCCCTCCTTTTTACTGTTTTCCTACCCGTGCTCCTTCAGCATGCCCATGTCTCCCCTTTTTTCCCCCTCCTTTTTCTTTCTTTTACCATTCTATCAACCATGAGTAGTGAGAGCAATCCTTCTCTCTCCTTGGACATTCTTCTTGAGCAAGCCCATGCGATAGGCAGGGTCTTTGTAGAGCTTCAAGAGCAAATGAGGAAGCTCACTCAAGAGGTTGCACAAGTAAGGGAATCCACTCCACGAAACCCTTATCGACGAGGCTACTATGCTCACTCTTTTGACATCGAATATTCTTCTTCTCATGAAGACTTTGATGATGAGGAAGGAAGGCCCAGAAGACTAAGGCATCAAAGGGTTGATCTTTGGGATCTCAAACTTGGGACTACGGAATTTGATGGCAATCTTAACCTAGAGAACTATCTTGATTGAGTTCAAGCCCTTGAAAGGATCTTTAAACTCAAAGCTTACAATGATTAGAAGGCCTTCAAGTTGCCATTTTTAAGATGAAGGGATATGCTTCATTACGGTATGAACATTTGAAGTAGAGTAGGGTTAGAGAAGCCAAATCCAAAATGAAGACTTGGTCCAAGCTCAAGAAGCATATGGACAAGACATTTCTACCTCCTTCTTGCAAACAAGAACTCTACCTCAAGATTAGCTCCCTCAACCAAGAGAATCTAAAGGTAGAAGAATACATTAGGGAGTTTGAACAACTCCAAATACGGGTTGGCATGGATGAAGCTCTTGATAAGGGGAAAGGAATCACTAGGAGCCTCCTAAGTGGTTTGAAGGACATAAATGTTTTAAGTGTCATAGTTTTGGACATTTTCAATCTGAGTGTCCCAATAGAAAGGCGCTTACCATCAAGAAGGTAGGAGAGGTTTGAGCCACTAAGGAAGAATAAGTAAAGAAAATGATGAATATGATGGCTCTACCTTGTGTGACCCCAATATTGGGGAAATGTTATTGATTAAGAGGTCTCTACATGCCACAAAGGTTCCTTATGAAGATAGTCAACGGGAGTAAATCATCAACTGAAGGTTACTATTGGAGGCAAGGTTTGTGATTTAATCATGGATGGTGGAAGTTGCACAAATGTGACCTGCAGCACACTCATTGACAAGCTACAAATTTCCACCAAGGAGCATCATACTCCATATGCTCTTCAATGGTTAGTACCAAGCGAGCTCTTATTTGATTCTCAATTGGTTCCTATTGTGGTGAGGTACTATGTGATGTCCTTCCTATGAATGAATGTCATTTATTACTTGGTAGATCATGGTTGTTGGACAATCAAGTGATTCAGGATGGACATGCCATTACTTATACATTCAAGTACATGGGTCGTAATTTTACTTTGACACCAATACCTTCACCTAGACTCCTCAAATCTAGGCCAGGAAAAGGAAGTGAGAAAAGCCTCCATACGAGTGAAATATGGGAAGAGTGTACAACTAATAAGCGTAAGCCTCAAATTGCCTTATTAATGGCGAAGCTAAACACAAGTGAGGGAGTGAAACCATTACCCCTTGTAACTCGTAAGAGCTTGAGGATGAAAGTTCAAAAGCACCCATCCCCAAAGTCCCATTGCCCATCAAAATGGTGTTGGGAGAAGACACTTATGTATGTGATCAAGCCACAAGTGACGCCTCTGATGGTCATGATGATTTTGAGATATATTGTGATAAGTATGTTGAGATCTCCTTAGTACCTTGGGTGTATTCAAACCCAAGAATGGCACAGGGCATGCAAGGTTGATGTCAAAGAATTTTAATCCCAAGGATTTGAGTCCAAATCCTCTTCAAGGGGGAGGGTTTGATGCGGAGCAACTTGTATACTTGGGCCTACTCTCACTAGTGAGGGTCATCAAACAAGTTAGCTCAATATTGACCATAGGTCAACGACTAGGGCGCCCTAGGTCAATATTAACTCAGAGTCCATAAAAAGGTCCAAGTAGGGTTCGGAAAAGTGGTTGGGCCAATAGTATCCCTAAATAAGGAGTTAACCACTTAATCCTCCCCAAAACCACCTCATTAGCTCATTTTCAGTTTCTAGACAGAATACTTTACTTCAATTCTAACTCAAATTTAACCTGGGAAATGAGCTCCAATTTTTAAAAATCATACGTGGATAGAAAGCCCTGAATATCTATTTTCTAAATAGTATTGAATCGTACCCAAATGCCAAGTATTGAAGAAGTTATGGGGTAAATATCAAGCATGAGTCGGTCCAGGATTGAAAAATGCACAGTTTTGATTGTGGGCTTAATTAAGGAGGTTACGGTTGTAATTTTGGAGATTAATTAGTACAGGATGATTCTTTACACAAAAGGGAAGAGTTAAAAAGTGGCGGCACCTCTATTGCAAGTGCAGAGCCTATGCGAGGCTCTCTAGAAGATGAAGGATGAATCCTGAAAAATATAGCTCATGGTGATTTTAATTATCTTAAGCATCTTGATTTATTTTTCTAGAATATTTTGTAAGCCTCTTATTGGTCCACCTGTCCCTCTAATGTACATCTAAGTCCCCCTCTTATTGGGAAGTTATGGACCAAATTACCTCCATGAAAATCAGATTCGATGACTGATACAAGAGCTTGAAGCTTGATTTTCCTCAAAATCTCAAATTCTTTATCTCTCTTAGGAGTGTGGTTATTTGAGTTTTTCCGTTAATCTAATCTTTGGTGCTAAGCCTTCAGAGGGTTAGAGGGTGGGTTGATTTATTTATATGCTACCTATTGTAAGTGTTGAATCTACCCTATTAGAGGCTTTATTTATTTGGGAATTCTCTCTCTCTTTCTTGGTTCTTTGGAGAGATTGGTCTTCAATATCCATTAGGTTTATCCACATGCATTTCATACCTTTATTTGGACCAATGAAATTCACCATGTATCATTTGGTATCATAGCAGGTCATTCCGCATCATGGGGTCACAACACATCAGTCGTAGGATACTTGGGCGGGAAGAGTCATGCACCTTCGGCTTCATCATGCATAGTCCATAAGTTCATATATGTCCAAAGTCCCTAATGTAGCCTATTAGACCTTTAGAGCCTTAATCATCTAAGTTGCACCCCATTATACCTCGTATTTATAATTTGGAAGTCCAATCAAGACCTCAGTTTTTGACCCATACACATGTTCGTGGTTCAAGCATAATATTCTCTAAGTTTAGGATTAATGCATGAGTCCACCTAGAGCCATCCATATGATTAAAATAGCCCATTCTAGACCAGCCAAGTCAGGGTCATGCTTAGACCCGATATAGGATAATGAGTTATATAAACTATACTTGGACCTAACTAAGGCCTATAGGTTAGCTTCTTAAACCCAACTTCGGACTCAATTCAAGGTAAGGACCAATTTAATTTAAAACCAACAACCTAAATCCAACTTCTTGACCTTATCCTTTCTAGTCTAGCCTAAATCTTCAAGCCCTTATGTGTTCACCAAGTTGCAAGTCATTAACCATTTTCTTCAGGGCCATAACCAATGTTGTTAAGCTTTCATCTCCATTACTCATTCCTCTAAACATCCGCCTTATTGCTCAGGATGGGGAAGACTAAGAAGGTATACGAGTGTATTCCACCAACCGGGAGACTTCTATCTCGAGATCAATAAGAGGAAACTCCACCAGTTAGGTCAAAGTCAAGGCCCAAGTCAAAGTCTAATCCATCACCAATTCCAATAGATGGTAACAAGATCGTTCAACTTATAACGATGGTAGAAAAAATGCAAACTAGACTGAATATGAGTAAGAAGAAGATAGAACTGATGGCTACTACACTCCAAACCTTTATCAAAAACTCCGCGAAGGAGAAGGGTGAGAAGCCTCGTAACAGAGGAGCAGAAGATGATAAGAAGGAAGAAAAACGAGAAAGGCACATTCCTCAAACGGATCCACTAGTACATCGAGTAGAATAACTACTTAAGGAATCCTCCATGTTTACTAGTTAGTTTATGGACTATCCATGATTCACTACAATATGGAGGAAAGTTACCTCCAAAGTTCACCATGCCAGACATCAAGTTCCATAGAACTAAAAACCCTCATCTTCACCTAAGGAATTTCATTCTTTGACTTTAAAAGTAATTGATTAGGATAACTTTCACATAATATTTCCTTGGACCCTTATCAAGGATGTCATAAGGTGGTATAATACCATAGACCCACAAAAGGTCACAAATTAGGATGATCATTAGAAGGAAGCCCTACATCAATATCATATAATGCTAACCTACCAATTACACTTATGGACTTGGAAGTGATCCAGTAGGAGGAAAAGAAAGAATTTTTCTTACTTTCTTAACCAATGAAGAGGAAGACTTTTTCCTGCTTTCTTAACCAATGAAGGGCAAAGGCTGGCCATATGATAGCATGTAAAATATACAGGCTAATCAAGTGAGGTTGTTTATCAGAAACCTCCAACCTCCGTACAGGCTACATCTAAAGTATATGTTAGTTGAGAACCTCATAACATTAAGGAATTTTGGCATGCTCGTAGAAGAAGAGCTTGCTAGAGAAACACCTATAAAGGCAATAAACACTTTGAAAGGGCAATAATTGGAATAGGAATAAGAAAGACAAAATCTCCACAACTAAGGAGGTGCATGCTCTAGATTGCTACACCGAATACATCCCTAGTGGAACCACCCATGTAGTGAAACAATCCGCTTGGCTTGCATGATGACATTCCGACTATTTTAGACCACCAAAGCAAAAAATACAGCCTGTCTATTCACATAATGAGCATTGTAGTCATGTGTTGAGTGTTAAGGTCACTCAATTTCTTTCCCATCATGAATCTAAGTCTGTGTAGCCTTGATTTTATTAATAAAATCACCTCTTCCATTGGTTCTTTTGCATATTGTTATAACCATTTTTGCTATAAGGCTTCTTGTATGAATCCGAGGTTGAAAAAAATAAGAAAAAAAAACAGTGGCTAGCTTGAAATGCTGATAAGGCAAGCTAGGTAAAAGGACAGGGAGAGAAATAGAAAAAAAACTAAGGATTTCAATCCATCGTAAAAAAAAAAGAAAAGGAAAGGCCAGAAATTTCTTTCCAATAAGGTATGCAGCTTTAAAGGACATGCCTAGAATAAGAGGCCTCCTGTCACAACCTATATTAATACTTCCGCTAAACCTAATAAATTCCTACTTGGAACCCTTTTAAGCCTTTGAAAAAGCGTGTTTCTTTCATAACCACATCTGAGCTAGCCAGGGAGTGGGAGTGCGTTATGGGAGGCATTAGGGATGGCAGTATAGTCCTAGTTCGATTCTAATCTAATATGATATCAGGTAAATTATCCTATTCGAATTTGGTAAAAAATAATCCGATTTGAAGCCAATAAAAATAATACAACTCCAACCGATTGAATTTGGAGGAGAGTCCATCCGGTTCGATTAACATTTGATCTGATATCTTTTTTCAATACTTTCAATTTTTTTAAAGACAAAAAATCCTAGTATCATAACCCTTAAAAAATCCACATAAGATCTGCACTCTATTTGCAATATAGTTTTCTTTGTTAATTAATTTCCTCTTTCCTCCAGATCTTCTTCTCCATCTATCTTCTTTGTCAATCAAAGTTGTGCTTTTTTTCCTTTCCTTTTAACTGTTCTATAACTATTTATCACTTTTCCTCTAAATTGAATTCACTTTCTCTTTTTCCAGCAGTTTTTTACTTTAACATATTGAAATGTCTGATATAAAAAGTTATTTGATATTAAAGAGGTGTTTAACATTGCATTTACAAGTGAATAAAGCAAGGTTGGAAATAAAAAATTATACAATTGAATAAAAATGTATAATCGGATAATCCAATTATATATGAATTTAATCCGATTCGAAAGACTTAGCATCCGATATGACAAAGTAGGATTTGGATTGATTTTCAAATCCGATTATTAATCAGATTGGATTTAGATGCCAATACATCTAATCCGAATCCGACCTGTTGCCATCCCTATATGTCATCAACATCAAAATCAGCAATCAAGAAAAAAACGGAAAAGTTCAGACCAAACGGTCTTACTCAAAGAGAAAAAAGGAAAAAAAGAGAGAGAAAAACAAGAACAAGAAAAGAGTTTGAAAATAAGGAGGATAACAAAACAAAAAAAGTTACTGCTACACACTAATGCACGCACACTTAGGGATTTCACAAGGGTTATTTGAGCCTTCACGTCGATACCCTTCCTTTGGCACCGTAACCCAGAAGCGTACCTTAAAAAGTCCTCCTGGAATCATTCTTCCGTTAAGCTGCATATTCTTAGTCTCAAACTACGGCTAATCTAATTCCACATTGGATATGTATGAAACCTCTTTGAGAGCCATCCACAAAGATTCTTTGTTAGAGAAACATCCCAATTAGGCCCTTTATTCTCTAAAAATTTTTAAAAAAAGAAGAGAGTTGTGCCTAGTCTAAAAACATGAAAGGGCAGGTTGACCAAATGGGGAGTTGAAAATAAAAATTTGATTTTTGAGGACGAAGAAGCATTACGTAATGTATATATGGGTTGATCTCAAGCATCAGATTCGAGGGTGATTTTGAACAATAAATTAAAGTTGTATCCAATGCATTTTAGGAGCTTTTATTCCATCTTTTGGGAGGCCCAAGGTGTCCTCTAAAGGTCCCTTGAGTCATTTTGAGGATAAATGCATAAGGAGAACTAAGTATGGGCAGAACATGCAAGTTCAACAACTTGACAGTTTGGAACAATCAGCTAGTCCAACTTTGAGGCAACTTTCATCTAAAGTCGACATGATTTAGCCAAGGTTTCTCTGGCCTAAATTTAATTTTAGGAAGAGAGCTTTCTAACAAGACCAACCACACTTAAATTGGAGTTCATTCGCTAGGTCAAGTTCAGCCCACAAATTCGGATATCAAAATGCAGGCCAGTTTTGGACAGTCTCCACTCTTGGGCCCATAACTTTTTAACCGCTGGTCCAAATGCGATGAAACCACATTCCCTGGAAACTAGACATCCTAAATTTCCAATGAATCAAGAATCATCGAATTTGGATCCAAAACCAGAGAGTTATGCCTGTTTGAAGTTGGGGTTGCTGCTGATGTGAATGCATTTAATGCAAAACGCGTGAAGGTGTGTGAAAGCTTGTGATTTCGGCTCTTGCTGCTTATGCCTGCTCATAAAGCGTGTCCTCCCTCTTATAGTAAGGCCTATATGTGTGGGAATTATAGATTCATGCATTGCCTTTTGCTGCCACACTCATTTCACACCAACAACATCCAAAAGACACACCTCTTCGGCTTTGTTCATCCGAATGTAGTATGCAGCAAGTTCACTTGTTTTTCTTCACACCTTTTCATTTATTTTCTATGTATTTTCATTGTGTAAGGCCTCTACTATATAAGGCCATAGTTTACAATCATTAATGAATCAACTTTTGGATTAAGCAATACAAATTCAGCATTTGAGTGGATTCTCATTTGTGTGTTCAAAACCTAGTTCTATATCTTGAGTGTTGGCAATCTCAAGTGGTGTTCTAGGTCCCTTATTCTCATCTAGGTGGTGATTAAATTCTGTATCCTAGATTGGGTTAAGGGATTGCCCAAGTCCTTGACTTGAGTGGCTCCATTTGGATTATCTCTTGTTGAGTCCTTGAACTATCCTCTCCTTTTCTTGTTTTGAAATTACAAAAAAAACACAAACCTGACCTTGCTTGGTCGTTTGGGTGCAAAAATATACATCATTTGGTATCAGAGCTTAGGCTACTCTCTTGGCCAGGCTTCCACCATCCCAAACACACACCCAAACACAAAACTCACAAAAAAAGCCCCAAACACATTCACCACAAAACTTCAGCCGTGCCTAAACCGAGAAGTAGCATGACCACACCGTGCCGTCAAGCACGACCGTGCCCCTTGCTACTCTACTACCACCATATTTCTTCCCTTAGCCTAAATACATCCCTAACCTCAAACACTCCCTCCACAAGAGAACCCTTAAGCATTCATCCATCATGAGCTCTCTTGAAAACTTGAGGAAAGAGATTGCTTTGATTGCAAAGGACTTGGCTAGCCTTGAAACTCCAAAGTTTCATGGCCAAAAGGAAGAGTTCCCTTATTGGATTTCCAAGGTGGAACAAGTCTTCACTCGCTACAACCTCGAAGAGCACGACATGTTTAAGGTGGTCATCAAGAAGCTCCGAGGCCATGCACTTGAATGGTGGGAAAAGTACATGTACAAGAGGAAGAAGAGAGGGAAAAGTAAGGTCAAAACATGGGATAATTTGAGAGGTAAACTAAAGTATGCTTTTGCTCCAACCTCTTACACGCACAAGCATCTTTTTCTTCCCTTTGAGGAAAATTGCTTTAACTCCTCTTCCAAAGACATACCTTTCAACAAGGGAGTCCCATGAGTGCTTGTATTCCTAATCCTACCTCATTCCTTTGTTTGGAGAAACCTAATCCTAACAAGGATGAAAAGATCCTTGGGGAGGAAGCCTTAAATCTAGTTGACCTACCTCCCGTTTTTGATGACTATGGTGATGATGCTTGTATCCCTAATTCCACTTCCCTTTTTTATTTGGAAAAACCCAACCCCAACAAGGATGAAAAGATCCTTGGGGAGGAAGCCTCAAACCTAGTTGACCTACTTCCCGTTTTTGATGACTTTGGTGATGAAGTTGAACTTGAGGGACAAGAAGACCATTCATGTCCTTCACCACTTGTACTAGATCACCATTCTTATAAGGGAATAGCATGTGTTGCTCACCTTGATCCTTATCATGACAATCTCATTATTCCATCATCCCCACAATTAGAACCGGAAATAGCCAAACTCATCACCATGGGGAGACAAATGGGAAACACAAGTGAGGAACAACCAAGAGGGCAAGAAAAGGAGAGAGAGGGAAACATGATGAATGTGCCAAGATCGTTTTCATAGGTGATTCGTTTGAGAACAATCACCATGGGGGCCAAGGAAGCACTTAGTTGGGTGTTTAGCTTAAGAAGGGAAACAAGTACCATTCCAAGTTTGGGAGCACCATCCCAAGTTTCTCATGATTCAACAATCAGATTCGAGGACGAATCTCCTTCAACAAGGGGAGTATAATGTATATATGGGTTGATCTCAAGCATCAGATTCGAGGGTGATTTTGAACAATAAATTAAAGGTGCATCCAATGCATTTTAGGAGCTTTTATTCCATCTTTTGGGAGGCCCAAAGTGTCCTCTAAAGGTCCCTTGAGTCATTTTGAAGATAAATGCATAAGGAGAACTAAGTATGGGCAGAATATGCAAGTTCAACAACTCGACAGTTTTGAACAATCAGCTAGTCCAACTTTGAGGCAACTTTCATCTAAAGTCCACATGATTTAGCCAAGGTTTCTCTGGCCTAAATTTAATTTTAGGAAGATATATTTCTAACAAGACCAACCACACTTAAATTGGAGTTCATTTGCTAGGTAAAGTTCAGCCCACAAATTCGGATATCAAAATGCAGGCCAGTTTTGGATAGTCTCCACCCTTTGGCCCATAAATTTTTAACGGCTGGTCCAAATGCGATGAAACCACATTCTATGGAAACTAGACATCCTAAAATTTCCAATGAATCAAGAATCATTGAATTTGGATCCAAAACCAGAGAGTTATGCCTATTTGAAGTTGGGGTTGCTACTGATGTGAATGCATTTTAATGCAAAACGCGTGAGGGTGTGTGAAAGCTTGTGATTTCAGCTCTTGCTGCTTATGCCTCCTCATAAAGCGTGTCCTCCCTCTTCTAGTAAGGCCTAGACGTGTGGGAATTATAGATTCATGCATTACCTTTTGCTGCCACACTCATTTCACACCAACAACATCCAAAAGACACACCTCTTCGGCTTTGTTCATCCGAATGTAGTTTGCAGCAAGTTCACTTGTTTTTCTTCACACCTTTTCATTTATTTTCTATGTCTTTTCATTGTGTAAGGCCTCTACTATATAAGGCCATAGTTTACAATCATTAATGAATCAACTTTTGGATTAAGCAATACAAATTCAGCATTTGAGTGGATTCTCATTTGTGTGTTCAAAACCTAGTTCTATATCTTGAGTGTTGGCAATCTCAAGTGGTGTTCTAGGTCCTTTATTCTCATCTAGGTGGTGATTAAATTCTGTATCCTAGATTGGGTTAAGGGATTGCCCAAGTCCTTGACTTGAGTGGCTCCATTTAGATTATCTCTTGTCGAGTCCTTGAACTATCCTATCCTTTTCTTGTTTTGAAATTACAAAAAAAACACAAATCTGACCTTGCTTGGTCGTTTGGGTGCAAAAATATACATCATTACGTTAACTACTCACATCGAATTAGACTTACACAAACATTTCACCCACTGCTTCTCAATTATCATAGCCTCTAATCTCATCTCCATTTCAAAATTTAGTATTCTTTGTCTAGACCAAGGCTACAAAGTTGAGATAGATACATCTTCCATATTCTTAGCTTTTCTACATAAGCACTCACCCATTATGCAGGACCCAGGGCTCCCATACATTTTCCTATACAATTAGGGTTTCTGTCATGGCAAACATTTCTTGACAAGGAGATAAACATGTTCTTTATACTAAACTAGAGGTAAACCTGGGTAGCGCTAACAAAGGCATTTTTGTTTGCCACATCCCTACACAACAATGGTTTACCAGCAGGTAAATATTTCCTATTAGATTTACCCTACTAGATTGGGGGCTATTCCATCTAAAATTAGCAAAAACGTATCCGGTTATCACTATTATCACACATCTAGCGCTTCAGTTATAATAAATAGAAATTGGGGGCTTCCCTGGAGTGGGAGCATTTTAACGCAGAATTAAAGCATATTCATTCCTTAAAAAGAAACATTTTCTATCTTGGGCAACTTAAGACCCATGACCTAGTCTAACCCAGTAGTTACCTAACTTTTTACACCTTGTCCTAAGCCATAGAGCATCATCATTCCTCACTCATTAGTCTTCTACAACTTCATTGGGCCTTATCCAATGGACCCCGAACATAATATAAGACCTATATGCATACGAGATTAGATCATCACATGCCTGACATCTACTGTAAGTGCCCAGGTGTTCTAGTGTAGATTAAAATATTGTCTATAGGGACTAATGCAACCGATCAAGTTTCGTCCTTCTAAAATGCTAAGCGAAATAAGTATTCGATGGATTGTTTGACTATGCTAAGTGATTCCTAAGCAACAAAATTGGGAATTCTATCAAGGAAAAACATCCAGGGATTTGTTTTGCCTAGTAATGAGTTAGACCCTTGAATTAAGCATGTCCCCTTCTCTAATTCAAAGGAATTCAATCAAACATGACTCAATCTTTTCTCTTATAATAAACTAAACTACTTAAGCTAATCCAATAACCTTTCTTTGAAATGATCTTATTTTAGTTGATGTTATAGATATTAATTGCTAATTTTCCTTTTAACATGTAATTCCATTTCAAGAACAACTAAGTCATGTTCTTTCCATGTGTAAATGCTGTCATTCCACTCATTCCCACTCATTCTTACTCCATTCCACTCATTTTCACTGCTTTTTATGGAAAAAGCAATCCTCCCAACTCCTTCCTGCTCCAACCCATTTTTATTTTGATTTATTATTAATATTAATAAGTCTTATTATTGTAATTATTATTTTTAATTATTATTAATATTAATAATAATTATCATTAGGATTGACTATTATTTTCATTATCAATTAATAATAATTATTATAATAATTATTTTTAATAATTAATTATTATTTATAATAATGATTACTAACTACTATTTATTATTATTTATAATTATTATTAGTATAATAATTATTATAAAGAAACAACCATTATAATTACCAACTATTGTTAATTAATAATAATAATAATAATAATAATAATAATAATAATAATAATAATAATAATAATATTAATAATAATAATAATAAGAATACTAATAATAAGAATACTAATAATAATAATAATAATAATAATAATAATAATAATAATAATAATA
>JACYFF010031957.1:84321646-84335567 GCA_017589665.1 Selenicereus undatus | reverse complement strand
TCTATGACACTCATTAGAAATAGGAGGGAATTTAGAAGCCTTAAACAAATTAATCTCTACATGATCATGCCCCACATCAAAGGACAACTTACCATTTTTCACATCAATACATCACCCAATGGTGGCCAAGAAAGGCTTCCCAAGAATGATTGGGGTGCGCATATCCTCTTTCATCTCAAGGATGACAAAGTCAATCAGGACTTGCAAATCTTCCATCTTAAGCCGTGTTCTTTTCGTTGGTAAATCTATGGCCTCGACTCCTTCCCACTCCTTTACACTCTTTTTCACTATTTCCCACTCCTTCCTACTCTTTTAAATAAGTGTCACTCATTTCCACTCCTTCTCTTTCCCAACCACTCATTTCCACGTTCTTCCATTCCCTCCCACTCTATCTCACTACTTCTATTACTTCCCACACTCCATTCCAATCTTTCTCACTCAATTCTACTCCTCGCCACTCCGTTCCATTCCTTCCCATTCTTTCTCACTCTTTTCTGCTCCTTCCCACTCCTGCATAAAACAAACCACTTTTACTTACTCCATTCTAGACTTTCCCACTTCATTTTATTTCTCTCCATTCCACACCTCTAATATACTCACAAAAAGAATAGGGCCTTAATGGGGACAACCTGTAAACACCCACGGGGTATTTCACAGAATGGTCCGCCAATTGTAAACAGACGGTTGTGGATCTCATTTCTCCTAAGTCAAGCTTCTCACACATGAAGAGGGGTATCAAGCTCACACTTGGGACCCAATCACACAAAGCACGGTCAATGCACACATTCCCTATCAAGCAAGAGATGGAGAAACTACTACGCATCTATATGCTTATGGGAAGCTTTTTTTGGACAGTGGCACTACACTCTTCAGTGAAGGCCACTGCCTCATAGTCTTCTAGCTTCTTTTATTAGGTAAAATTTCTTTCAAAAGCTTAGCATACGAAGGAATTTGGGACAAGGCATCAGTGAATGAAATATTAATGTAAAGTTTCTTTAAGACTTATAAAAACTTCCCAAGTTGCAAATTAAACTTAGCCTCAGCCATTCTTTGACAGAAAGGCAAAGGCAGAGTATAAGGTTTTGGGGATGTTTGTTTAGGGTCCTTAGGAAATTCATTAGTATCCTTCACAACATCATTATTCACATCATGAGAGGGACCAGACACCTCTTTTTCAATGACAACGTCGCCATTCAAGTTCACATTATTGCTAACACCTTTTAGTCGCTCAGGTTGCTTACCTACTCTTAAAATTATGGTATTACATTGCTTTCTAGGGTTGCCATCATTCAAGTTCACATTATTGCTAACACCTTTTGGTCGCTCAAGTTGCTTACCTACTCTTAAAATTATGGTATTACATTGCTCTCCAGGGTTAGGCTTGGGCTTACTAGAAAATCTACCAGATGATGCAGATGAAGAGTTAGCCTGTTGGGTAATTTGAACTTTTGACATTTCATTGTGAGTAGTAAGCACATCAAACTTAGCGGCTAATTGCTTTATGTACTCATCTTTCTTTTATTTTTTCATAAGTATACTCTCCATCATGGCCTCTAATTTAGACTTTTGGGGAGCTTGTTGGGGAAAAGTAGGCCTTCAAAACTCGGGGCATGGCCTAGCATTTATTTGTGGCATATTGGGAGGGCTAGACCTATATGAGAAATCTGGGTGATTCCTCCAACCTGGATTGTAGGTATTGGAAAAAGGATCATTGGGCTATCTTGGGTTGTAGTTGTTAACATAATTGACTTGGTCACTAGTGTCTTGGGCAAAAAGACTCCCAACTTAGCAATTTGTAGTCAAATGGTCAATGAAACCATAAATTTCACATGGAGGGTGAGGGGTATTTGAATTCACATCATTTACATTCAAATGACCCAATCTTTGAGTCATAACATCTACTTTAGCAGAGAGTAAAGTAAGAGCATCAACTTTTAGCTTATCTCCAACCCGTTTGGGTTGGCCTTTCTCATTGAACCATTCGTAGTTGTTGAGTCCTATCTCCTCTTTGATGTTGTAGCCTCATCCTCCGTCTTGTTCATCGAGGTGCCACCTGCTACCATATCTATGGTAGACCGTATGCGTTGAGTGGCTCCATTGTGCAACGTTTGTACAATCATCCATTTTTAGAGTCTATGGTGATGGCATAGCTGCAGTAAATCCTTGAACCACTCCTAAGCTCATTGATGCGGAGCAAACTCTAAGATTAGACTTACTCTCTAAAGTAAGGGTATTGAACCAAGTAGGCTCAATATTAACTTCCGGTCAACGACTTCGTCCTCCTTGGTCAATACTAACTTGGGACCCTTAAGGAGGTCTAACAAAAATTAGGAAAGGTGGTAGGGAAAATTAGTATACTGAAATAAAGAGCTTAGCTACCTATTCTCCAAAACCAGTTCATTAGCTTGTTTTCATATTCTGAGAAAAACGCCTCATCTCACTTCTAGCGCAGTTTTAGAGGGGCAAACTGGCTTCTATTTAGACAACCTACATATGTATAGATAGCCCCAAATGTTTGGTTTTCATCAACCTATACAACATCTTGAAATTCAAAGTATCGAGGAAGATATGGGGTGTAATCTGAACAAAGGTATGCATGCAGGTTCTGGAATTACACGTTTTTAATTACAAAATTAATTAGATTAGCAAATGGATGAATTAAAGGCTTATATTTCTTAGATAGATGGTGGATTCTTCTAGAAGTCACCCACACAGAAATCTTCCCATGAATGATCCAAAGTAGTGAATGACTCATTCAATCTAGCACTAATGCAGTTAATTCCAGCTCAACTTATACTCTAGATATGCCCTTTAAAATTGCACCACCGGTTAGGATTTCATTGGTTAATTTTCTTGTAATTGTATTGGTTAATGCATGACCTAGGAAACGGGGTACTCTTCTATTTATTTGCTTGATCCTTGTAATATTTCTCAGACTTAGATTAATGATGGAAGAGCTTTATGCTTAGTATTTTCTCAAAATCTCAAATTTCTTTATCCCTCTAAGGAGGGGTGGTGACGTTGAGTTCATTCCTATAATTTAGTCCTTGGGCCCTTGGCTTTAGAGGATTAAAAGGTCTTTTGTTCAATTGTGCTCAAGTGGAGCCAATCATTAGAAGATTTGGGTTTGTCTCCCTCATGGGTTATCTTAGAGGAGATTGATCTTCATCAACATTTGGGGCTCATAATTTAAGGTTTGTACCTTGATTTGATCAATGGATTTCACCATGGTTCCTTAGGTATCAGAGCAAAAGGTTCCTTCATATTGGTAAGCGTCAAATCCATCAATCTTTGTCTTTTATTTGCATAATTTCGTCTCTTTTTATACTATTTTTGCCTATAGTTCTCCCTTTAAATCTCTTATCTTCTCCACAAAGAACCATAAACTGGCCCAAGGACAACCCTAAAGTTTACAATAACTACCAATACATGCAAGAAATACCAAACCAGAAATTTGGCACAGGCACACTGTGCCACTTGTCATGCTCGTGTCGAAATGCTACACTTTAGAATTTTGACCTCGAAATCTAGCATGACCACACCGTGCTACCCAGCATTACTGTGCCTCTTTCCTGCATTCCTATTTCTGTTCCATAGATCTGATACGGCCTACCTGTGCTACCGAGCATGCCCATGCCACCCTCTTTTTCACTATTTCTTGCCCGTGCCACCCCTAGCATGGTTGTGCCTCCCCTGTTTCTGTCCTTTATCCTCTTTCCACCTAAAAACTACTACTAATTGTTGCTAATTAGGGTGATCCTTATCTCTCTAAGGGCCATTATTAAGCTTCAAAAGCAAGTGAGAAAGCCCACCAAAGAGCTTGAGCAAGTGATGGGATCCACACAATAAAACCCTTACCACAGAAGCTATGATGTTAATGTTATTGACATTCATACTTTTCCTCTCATGAAAACTTTGGCGATGAGGAAGGAGGGCCTATAAGAAGAAAGCATCTAAGGGATGACCTTATGGATCCCAAAGATCAGGAATTGAAATTTAATGGCAATTTTAATCCGGAGAACTATCTTGATTGGGCACAACCCATTGGAAGGATCTTTAAACACAAAAAGTGTAATGATGAAAAGTTCTTCAAGTTGGCCATTCTGAAATTGAAGGGGTATGCTTCACTATGGTATGAGCACTTGAACAAAAGTAGGGCTAGATAAGCCAAATCCAAAATCAAAACCTGGTCTAAGCTAAAAAGTTTATGAACAAGAGGTTCATATTATCCGCTTGCAAATATGAACTATACCTCAACATTACCTCTATTAACCAAGAGAATCTAAAGGTAGAAGCTTACATTAGGAAGTTTGAACAACTCCAAATGAGGGTTAGTTTGGATGAAGAGCCCGAACTCAAGATTGCTAGATTTATTAAGGGACTATCTCATAGCATTGATAACATGGTGGATCTACAACCGTGCTTATCTTTTGATGATGCGTGCCACCTAATTATCAAAGTTGAAAAGCAACTTAGTAGTCGAAAACCCTTCCAAACCACTTCCATTCACCCTCAAAGCACCCTTAAGGGCTACTCCTCCCACAGCGAAGTTAAGACTACCCCTATACCTATCAAAGCCCTTGACATGGGTAAAGGGATTACTAGTGAGCCATCAAAGAGATTGGAGGGTAAGAATTTCTTCAAATGCCATGGTTATAGACACGTCCAAGTGGATTGCCCAAACAGAAGAACTCTAACCATTAGAGAAGTCAAAGAAATCCAAGCTATTCATGAAACAACTAGTGAGGAGGAATTCGAAAATGAGGATCATACTTTGGTCACTAGAGATGTGGATAAACTATTAGTAATTCGAAGAGCACTCCACGTTGAAGAAGCCCCTTCTGAACCAAGCCAAAGGGATCAAATCTTTTATACTCAGTGTACGATTGGAGGCAAGTGTTTGAGATCATTATCAGTGGAGGGAGTTACACCAATGTAGCTTATATGACACTCGTTAACAAGCTTCAATTACACACCAAGGTGGACCCTAACCCTTACACTATCTAATGGCTCAAGCAAGGGAAAGAGGTAACCGTTTTCAAGCAAGCTCTTATTACATTTCTTGTTAGTCCATATTATAATGAGCTACAATGTGATGTCCTTCCAATGGATTTATGTCACTTATTACTTAGTAAGACTTGGTTGTTTGATAATCATGTAATTCATGATAGGTATGCTGATACTTATGCAGTCATAGTCTTACTTTGATCCCATTATCCTCGTATAAACCTCTCAAATTTAAACCGGGGAAAGGAATTGAGAAAAGCCTATACATGAGTGAACCACAAGTGGAGAGAGCCACTAGTAAGAGTAAGCCTTTATTTGTGTTACTTGTGGTGGAATCAAACAATGTGATGAAGTCAAACCCATGTATCCTCTAGCTCAATCACTCTTGAGAGAGTTTATGGATGTATTTCCAAATGATTTACCCTTAGGGCTCCCTCCTTTAAGTGGAATTGAGCACCAAGTTGTTCTCCTACCAGGTGCTCCTTCACCAAAAAAGCTAACTTATACGTGCAATCCTAATGAGTCAAAAGAGCTTCAATGACAAGTCCAAGAGTTGCTTGATCGCGGCTACATTAGGGAAAACTTGAGTCCATGTTCAGTTCTCGCCTTTTTGGTACCTAAGAAGGATGGCACTTGGCATATGTGTTGATTTTAGGGCCATTAAAAACATCACCATCAAACACCGATTTCCTATTCCTTGATTGGATGATATGCTTGATAAGTTACATGGATCCAAGGTCTTTTCCAAAATTAACCTTAGGAGTGGCTATCAGCAAATTAGGATGAAAGAAGGAGATGAATGAAAGACTGCTTTTAAGACTAAGTATGGCTCTTATGAGTGGCTTGTGATGCCATTTAGTCTGTCTAATTCTCTTAGTACCTTCATGAGGCTTATGAATAAGGTCCTAAGAGCATTCCTTGGGAAACTTATAGTGGTGAATTTTGATGATATCTTGGTGTATGGTCATGATGAGGCATCTCTTATAGAACATCTTTCTCAAGTGTCCCAAGTGTTGAGGTAACAGAAGTTATATGCCAAGCTTAAGAAGTGTGAACTAACCACTCTTCAAGTTGTCCTTTTTGGTTATGTGTTGTCTCTGTGAATGAATTCAAGTTGATGAATATAGGGTTGAGCCTATTCCCACCTCCATCATGAAAGTTCCAAGCTGCTAGGGGTGGCCTCTTTGTACCGCTGGTTCACCAAAGACTTTAACTCCAGTACAACTCCCTTAACCGAATGCACGAAGATAGGAAGTTTTGAGTGGAAAAAGGCCGCCTAAAGGAACTTTGAAACAATCAAGGATAGGCTATGTTCGGCTCATATCTTGGCTCTCCCTAACCGCAATATCCTTTTTGAAGTTGAGTGTGATGCTAGTGGTGTTGGAATTGGAGTGGTTCTCACTCAAGTCAAACGCCCTCTAGCCTTCTTTAGTGAGAGTTAAATGGTTCAAGACTCAACTACTACACTTGTGGCACAGAATTTTATGGCATTGTTAGTGCCTTAGAATATTGGAGTCACTACCTCATGCCCAAACCTTTTATGCTCTATTCGAGTCACAATGTGGTTTCCTATATCACTGGCCAACACAAGTTCAACACGAGACATGCTAAGTGGGTTGAATTCCTTCAGTCTTTCACCTTCTCTTGCAAGTATAAGAGTGGGAAAGAAAATGTTGTGGCCGACACATTGTCAAGGAGGTGTGCTCTCTTCTCGATCCTTAAACCCAAGATCCTTGGATTCCATTCCATCAATGCTCTATACGAAGAGGATGAAGACTTCAAGGAAGTGGTGAAGGATCCCTCTACCTTTGGCTCTTTCACTCTACAAGATAGTTTTCTCTTCAAAGGAAACAAGCTTTACATCCCCAAGAGTCCTCTAAGGGACTTGATTATTAAGGAGGCTAATAGAGAAGCCTTAGGAATACATAAGCATGGATTTCATTGTGGCCCTCTCAAAGACACTAAGGGTAAGAGATGTTATCATGGTAGTGGTAGATCGATTCTCCAAGATGGCTCACGTCATTGCTTGCCACAAATGTGATAATGTTGCCTACATTACAGACCTCTTCTTCTGAGAAATTGTGCGGCTCGATGGTATTCCAAGAACCATCATCTTGGATAGCGACAACAAATTTCTATCTCAATCTTGGAGATCCCTATGGTGACTAGTGGGGACTAAGTTGCCATTTAGCACTACTTGTTCCCCTTCAACTCGATTGACAAACAAAGCTGAAAAATAGAACTCTCACAACCTTACTAGGGGGTATGGTGAGCAAGAGTATGTGGGAGTGAGATATCAAGCTTGCTCATACCGAATTCTCTTACAATCTAGAACTTTCTTATGCTACCTCTCATTCTCCCTTTGAGGTGTGCTATGGCGTTAACTGTCTTACTCCTATTGATTTTATTCCCATTCCTCAAGAATCAAACATGAGTTTTGAGGGCTAAGGAAATGAAAAGGCTACACGAGCAATTAAGGTCACAAGTTTAGAAAGTGAATGAGTATTACAATCTTAAAGCCACCAAGAACCACACTCATCTTGAGTTCAGGCCCGGAGATCTTGTGTGGTTGCACTGGAGGAAATAAAGGTTCCCTTGAATAAGGAAGAACATGCTTATGGCCAAAGGATATTGTCAATACAAGGTGTTACCAGAAGTTAGGAAATAATGCCTACAAAATATAGCTTCTGGGGAGACATGCAAATATCTGCCACCTTTAATGTTAAGGATCTCACTCCTTTCCTTGAAGATGATGAAAAAACTCAATGAAGATTTGAGGGAAAATCCTCTTTAAGGGGGAGAGGCTGATGTAGAACCAACTCTAAGATTGAACTTACTCTCCCAAGCAAGGGTATTAAACCAAGTAGGCTCAATGTCGACTTTGGGTGAAGGACTTCATCCTCCTACATTAATATTGATTTAGGACCCTTGAACAGGTCCAACTAAGCTTAGGCAATTAGTAACCCTAAATATGGAGCTTAGCTACTTGATTCTCCAAAAACACTTTATTAACTCATTTTCATTTTTGGGGCAAAATATCTCATCTAACTTGAAGCTCCATTTTGGAGAGGCAAACTAGCTATAATTTGGACATATTACATACGCATGGATAGCCCTTTATGTCTAGTTTCCGTCACCGTATAGGTAGTCTTCAAATTCCTAGTATGGAGGAAGATATACGGTGTAAACCAAACAAGGGTTTGTGCAGGGTCTAGAATTGCATGCTTCTTATTAAGGAATTAATTAGGCTAGCAAATGGATATATTAAAGGCCAATATTTCTTGGACAACTGGTGGACTCTTCTAGAAGCCGCCCATAGGTAAATCGCCCCTTGACTCATCCAATTGGGGCAGTGAATAACTCATCCAATCTAGCACTAATGCAGTTAATTCCTACTTAGCTTATTTTTAGATATCCCCTTTAAAATTGCACCACTAGTTAGGATTTCATTGGTTAATTTTCTTGTAATCCTATTGATTAGTGCATGACTTTGGGAAGGGGGTACTTTCTTTTGTTTTTTTTTTGATCCTTATAATATTTCTCAGACTTGGATTAATGATATGAGAGCTTGATGCTTAGTATTTTCTCAAAATTTCAAATTTCTTTATCCTTTTAATTTAATCCTTGACTGTCTTAGCATTAGGGAATTTAAGGGTGGGTTGATTTACCCCTTTTGTTTAATTGTTCTTAAGTTGATTCAATCACTAAAAGATTTAAGGCTTTTCTCTCTCTTGGTTATCTTGGGAGAGATCGATATTCATCAATATTTAGGGCTCATTATCAAGGGTTTATACCCTTATTTGGTCACTGGATTTCACCGTGGTTCACTTGTAGAACATGTCATCTTCCCTTTAAGCAAACGTGGTGATTTGAATCCTCAAGCTTACCGTCTTGCTAGGTGGGAAACATTTAGTAAGAAATCCCCTACTGAGCTTATCCCAGGTTGTGATTGACCCCATTGGCAACAAATGAAGGAACGTCTGCGGCTTATGCTTTTGTGAGAAACGAAATAATCAAAGTCGTATGGCATTGGTAAATACTCCACTGAGTTTCAAAGTATCACACAACCTCGAAAAGACTGAGAGGTGTAGATTAGGGTCCTCCATTAGGGTGCCACCGAACTGTGCTTGTTGCACCATGGACATGAGGAGCTTAAGCTCAAAATTATGAGCCTCCTCATTTGGACGGATAACACTTGATGTGATGCCTTCGACTCTAGGGGTAATGAAATCCCAGAGTGTCCTTCTTTGATATGCCACTCCACCGCCCATTCTATGCGAGGTATCAAGAGCCTTGCATTTTTGCTTCTTTAACCTTTGTTTCTTCCTCCTAAAAAAACACCTCTCTACCTCGGGATCGCGTTCATATGGAAACGGACTTTGCATAAAAGGGGAAAATCCTAAACACAAACACTTCCAGAGCAAATCAAAATTGAAAAAGAAAAGTGTTTAGTCAATCTTCTAAGGACTAACTCAATATTTGGCAAATTGGGCCCCCGCAACGGCACAAAAAACTTCACACACACTGCAACCACATAGGTGTTATAGTCTAGATTAAAATATCATCCACAGAGACCAATGCAATCCATTAAGTCTTGTCCTTCTAAAATACTAAGCGAAATAAGTCTTTGATGGATTATTTGACTATGAAAAGTGATTACTAAGTAAAAAAATTGCGAATTCAACCAAGGAAAAGTATCTAGGGATTTTTTTTTACCTAGTAATGAGTTAGACCCTTAAATTAAGCATGTGCCCTTCTCTAGTTTGGATGATTCAAAGGGATATAATTAAACGTACTTCAATATCTTCCATCAAAATAAATTGAATTACTTAAACTACTCCAATTACCATTCTTTCAAATGATCTTATTTTAGTTTATGGATCTTGATTGTTGATTTTCCTGTTAACATGCAATTCTCTTTTAAGAACCACTGAGTCACATCCCATCTTGTTAATCTAAACGCGGGTTTCTCTTTTTAGTATTTCACCCAACTGTCCATGCATATATAAGCACATTTGACTAAAACTACTCACATGACATAAAACACAAGGCAGATAGAAGTAATTCAAGTAAATTAGGCACAAGTTTGAAATAGTTAGGGATCCAACATCATTGTTTTCGCTAGCAAATTCTTAGACTAACGAAAAGTACTCACTGATGACTAGAAGTAAATCAAAATAATTCAAATTGAACATTAACTAGAACAAATCAAGAAAAAGTTCAATAATTAAGAGGAAAGTATGCTTAATAACAATCGAGATCTCTTCACAATCTTTAATCTTCAACACTCCTCTTGCAAAAAACCTTCCCTTGATCCTTCTCTTGCTCCAAAATGATTAGAGCAAAGAAATTTGAGTGAGGTGAGAGATTAAGTAAGTGAGTTGATCCTTTTGTCAGTCGGAAAACACCTAGAATTAGCAGAGCTCTAGCATTCTCAACCACATAATCAAGGAAAACAAAGTGGTGTTCTGTTTCAGAGGCACCACGATCTGTGATAGCCACCACGGTCCCACTGTGGTGCCCACTAGACCAGCTTTCTCATTTCTTCTACTTATCACGAGCATATGTACTAGGGGGCCCTTCATGGTGCGCCAAATTGCCTCCATTTGAGGATCAATGCAGGGTCGGAAAGGTCTTAAAACCTATAAACCTGTAGAACACATCAAGGTAACATACCTAAGCGTAAAACGGGAATATGGGAACAAATCAACCACTAAGGCACTCAATCCCCAAAGAAAAAGTAGCAAATGACCCTAAAATGATGCACATTTTCAACAGTTACCAATGTTTGCATAGCAATACAATTATGTTTGCATAATCAGCACAATCGAGTCTACATAGTGAGCATATATGCATAGTCTAACGTAGGGTACCAATTGCACATGCATCAATACATGGGTCTTTAGCCCATGTACTAGACCGCACTCCGCTATGATCGCTTAGGAACCCAGGATTGAAGAAGAGTACAATCCACCTTCACACCGACCCTACATGAAGGACACACAACATTGGTTAGCCATGAATCTTTATCAAAAGTTCTCAAGATGGCATCAACGATTGTTGTATAAGACATTTATACTTTAACCTTTGCCTTAATCAGGCTTCATCCTCAAGGAAGGCTTTACACAAGCATCCTATGGAAAGGACATCAACCCAACTTTAAGTAATCGGTAACATAGCCCAAGAGGATCTAGTCATAGAGGACATCTTATCCTTTGTATCTTGACATAGAAGGATGCCTCAATATCTTGGACATTTTAGCATTCAACAAATTCTCATCAGAAGGAGATGACTTTAACAGCCGAGTAGTGCAGAGGTCAAACTTGAAGATTTGACATCCTAATATCTCATGCCACAAGGTCCTCAAGGATCAATCTTCAAGCTCAAATGCTAAAAAGTTGACAAGGATTTGGCTACACGTATTTAGGCTCATACGCCAACAAGTTCATAGAGATCTGGCCAAAGATCTTCATGCACACACACTAACAACATCTCACAGATTTGGCTAATAAGACTTCAAGCCCAAAACCCATTAAGTTCACAGGGATCTGACTACAGGTCTTCGGGCTCAAATTCCACTAAGTTCCAGCAAAAGGACAAGAACTCATTGGCTCTCGGCACAATGAGACATCCTTAAGCTACCATCATATTAAACGTTGGCCAAATCTAAGGACCCTCAGTGGCCAGGTTTGGATTTCACATCATCGGCACCGATGAAAGTTGGCAAATGCTAAATCTTAGGACCCTCAGCTGTCAAGTCTGGATCTCCTATCATCGGCCATAGTCACAGTAAAAGTTGGGAGACGCTAAATGTCAGGACCCTCAGCGATCAGGTTTGGATTTCACATCATTGACCACCGTCACGGTAAAAGTTGGCGAATGCCAAATCTCAGAACCCTCAGTAGTTACGTTCGAATTTCTACGTCATCGGCCACCACCATGATGAAAGTTGGAAGACCCCAAATCTCAAGACCCTCGTTGGCCAAGTTTAGATTTCACATCATCGGCCACCATCACTGCAAAAGTTGACGGACTTAGGACCCCCAATGGTCAGGTTTAGATTTCACATAATCAACCACCGTCACATTCAAAGTTGGTGGATGCCAAATTGTAAGGCTCTTAGCGGCCAGGTTTCGATTTCACATCATTAGTTACCTCCATGGCAAAAGCTAACAGGCATCGAATCTCATGACCACTCAGCGGCAAGGTTAGGGTACCACATCATCACTGCTAAATAGACAACTACAAGTGAACACCATTACTTTGACCTTTGTCGCACTCCAGCTCAGCGAAAGTGGGGGCTAACTATAGGCGCACCAAAATGGTATCATATTTTTAATAGCCTAATGTCAAAAATGATACCGTAACTTGAACTTTCGGGGGCCCAGCACAGTAGTAAACAAACCGAGTCCAGTAATAAAACAAGGACGTTCCTGCGGATGAGAATGGCCCATTGGCAGAACCTAGTCGGGTTGCTCACGCAAGGAACCTGGCCAGGTTCTAGATAAAAATTTCTCTTTTGCATTACCAAGTCTTGTTCTAATTGGGCTTATTAAAGAAACTATTAGTATAATTAGCTTTCCGTGTCTGGTTAACTATATTTTTTATTGGATTAATTTCTTTTTATTAATTAATGTAAGCTTTGGCTTATTAAGTTCAGCTATTTAGATTAAGCCTAGAAGGAGCATAACTAGGTTTCCTTTTCCTACATCGATTCACTTACCCTCCTCAACCACTACATGAAGGGGGGTTGATCCTTTTGTAAAGGGGGAGATCATGATTGAAACTCACAAACAACGTGTCAAAAAATATAAAGGAGAGCTTTAGGGGTTCTTTTTATGAGTGGGTGCTAGGGTTTAGCGAGTGAAATCAATCATCGATTTAAGAAAGCGACACTCTACTGGTCCCTAGAAGATTCAGGTGGGTTATCATAATAGCGTGTTTTATAAACTTTTTCCCTTTCTCTTTATTTCTTTCATTTAATTTAATTGATTACAATTTGGCAAAGATGTAACCTTTAATTGGTTTCTTCATCGCACGTTGTAATAATTGGAATTGTTTATCTTTTTACTCACTTTTGGTGAACATTGTAAATTGATTTTATATGAATGAAAGATTCTAACATGCTGCTTCATTGCTTTATAGTATGACTAAGTTTTGATCTTCTGTGTTCATTAGTAGAAGTCGTCAGTGATGACGGGCAGTTACATGCAGTATCGTATATCACCTACCATCGTCATCGGATCTAAATCCTTAATACTAGACTAAGGAGTCAAGATGATCCTAACACTAGGGATTGCTCGGTGACCTTTCGAAATCCTTTTCGAAGAGAATGAACAATCTATTTTTGAGTACTTTTTGAATGCAACTATCAGAAGTGGCTCGCTTCAATGAGTATAATTGGTGTGTAAGTTTTTCCTCAAACTCACTGCAACTCTATTAATTGAATTTTAATTCTTTTTTCACATTTTTACTCTGATCTCCATTTTGGGAATTAGCTCAATGAATTGAGATCCCAACAATAGGTCACGTTTATACTAGAATTTAGGCCTGAAATTGGATGAGGAACACAAATAGGTTCCCGAATCAGTCTTGTGCCCAAAAACTGGACTAAACCAAGCTACTGGCAAAAACTAGACAAGGAGGTTCGACCTGGCTTTGCCCAAGAAACCCGACCAGACTCTGTCGTCAAGGCCAAGGCCTAGTTTCCCATAGTCCTGCAGCCCAATTTTGGTTGTTTCTAATTTGCAAAAATAATTAAAAAAATAAAAACTGCTTCTAAAAAATAAAATTGCCCAACAAATGAGTCCAACCATTCGTGGGGAAATCATGCCCAAGATAGGCTCCTTGGGGTTCGCGACACTTATACATATATACTTATATAAATACAAATATATGTATATATATATATATA
>JACYFF010031957.1:84295540-84316646 GCA_017589665.1 Selenicereus undatus | reverse complement strand
ATATATATATATATATACATATATATATATATATATATATATATACCGAGTCGGGTTGGCATATCACTAATATTTAATGCATTACTGACACGATAACCCACTTGCTTGCACAGTGTAATTAGGGCGAAAATAGGGCCTTTCTTCCCTCGGTCCATAGAAACACACGTCTAGTCTTTCCTCATCTCTCAAGCTAACCTTAAGATCTTTGCTAGTCATCTTCTATAAGTACATAGTCAGTTCATCACCATAATGATAACAAGGTCTGCCAATCGAATTGGATTGAATGCCTAATGAATATGGTTCCAGCAATACTAATAGAGGCATATTTGTAAAAGATAACACATTCAACTACCTACTTGCCTCAGTAAATTTAAAAGACAGGGGGACAATCTAAAGCGTAAAGAGATGCAACCACACCATGAACTCTTGCAGAGATATTTCTTTATTCGTTATAAAGGACCGACATGTAAGCTGAATGAATGAAAGGACAAAGATTAGTAATGAAAGAGGTGAGGCATATAAATAACCTGCATATATATGGCAGATTGTTTATTCATGATGTTCATGATAGTAAAGTAAATGAACGATGTTATGAAGTTGAGAGAAAATATTAAGTACTGAAGGTGAAGAAATCTAATGGATTATCAAAGAGGTATTTGCAAAGTCATACCGTACCCCTTATGTGACTAAATTTATGAAGATAAGGGTCAAAACCACCAGAAGGAAAATTTTATTCATTTGGTACTTGAAAGGCCAATACGTCATGATGAAGGAGTCAGTCCTATGACTGAACATAATGGCATCCATTAATAACACATTCTGCAGTAAATGGAAGCCTTGGGTAGGCATATAAACTCCAAAACTGCTAGCAGATGGAAATAGAACAAATCATTGTTTATCATGAATAAGATAGGTTGTACTAGTAAAGAAAGGATTGCCAAAATAACTTAAGTAACGACATGCAGTCACGACCATAGAGTAGTACGCCAACATTGCGTTACAGTGCTATAGAAACACGAACAATAGGGATACATTTAATTGCTGAAAAGGCGCTCAATGACTAGGTCTAAAGCAACCAAAGGCTTTGCAAGCAATAAATAAATAGTGCCCAAATAGAAGCAAAGAGTTAAAGTAGGTGACAATAAAAATACGAACATAGTGGTGACTGAATTGTAAGTAGGATGGATCAAATATGCTTAAGAAGAACTGCAAATCACACAGTAATGAATACCGGGGTCATTATAGGCTCCAATAGAAAATTAACAATTATGATTGTTAGGGTTTGAATCGCCCATAAGAAAGGTTGCTCAGGTGTGTTTAAATAACTCCCCACAGATCACATATGAGATTTTCCACAAACACTCCATTACAAATCAAGAGAGTGTTAGTGGCAAAGAAATGATGCCTCTAAACAACTCAAGGTAACTAGGGCTTAATGATAGGAAGTAATGGGAGCATTGCTAATGCAAGGTCCAAATGTCAAGAAGGGCAGCTTAATCTTACTCGTACCACCCATATAATGCCAAGTAGCACGTCATAAGCTACTAATTGTTATCGCCATACATAAGCACTCATTGTAATGTTCATCTCATATTAGTTCACCTCAAAGATATTACCCCACAAGGCATTTCCTCATCTGGAAGTTTACATCTAACTTGATTGTATTAATCCCCTAAGAAGTTGCAAGTGGCATCCCCACATTGGGTTTCAACCATCACTGTACGCAAGATCAGGTACATTAACACACCTCAATAAAACTCTCAAATCTTAGGGTAAAACGGACAGAGTTTCACCTAAAAACTGACCAAAATTTGGCTTAAAGCCTTACTATACATATCTGAAATGGACAGAAATACTTTAATAGTTCAACAGCCACACACCTGTGTTCATAACTCAAAGGGTCACACACCCAGAGTGCATGATTGCAAAAATTTCACAAATGAGAAAAATAAAACATACAATGCAACTCCCAGATAAATGAGAGCATGCCTCAATAACAAGTCACCCAAATGGTTCCCTACTCCACCTTGCTAATGCTCGGATCTCAGGATATTACAAAATGATTGGGTCACCCAAATGAAAATGGTTCCTCCTTATATGCCCACACATATGAACTTATAGTCAATAGCTCATTTAACTGGTCCAACATAACTCATACACACCTTGATAGCTAACTCATAAACACTTGGTAGCTCACAATGGCCCCTAAAATCTTAGCTCTGATACCAAATCTATAACAACCAAAAATGCTGATGACATGATCAATAGAAAACTGCATCGGAAGAATAAATGATAGAAGGCGCTATCGCCGTCCTGATAAGGACAACGCTCACTAAAACCATTTAATCTTGCCACTCATGTTCAAATCACAATATCTATTAAGCTAAAATACACCAAGACTAAAGCCCATAATAGTTCAACTTCAATAAAATTGACTTAATCATACCATGTGCTAACTCGCACTTTATACGACACAAGTATATTGAATATAGACCCAACTCAATCCTGAGGTCGATCCCAATATTGATGCTATGCTGAATCCACTGTGAGCATCTGATGACTTCCAAAAGGGCTTGCTAAATGGAGAAAGAAATGATACTTCATCACCTAAAATGGAAAACATGAAAGCAATTCAAAAATATGAGCTAAAACTCAATACATGCATTCCTGTATTGTAAAATGAGTGTAGAAACATTATTGGTCGGTACCCGCCTTTGCAATTCATTTAGTTCGCAATAATAATGAAACTGAAAGTAAAATGAACCTGAATTGCTCATTATTATCTGGATGTAAACCCCTTACAATGATAAGATCTATACATAGATATACACCTGTAAATCCAATTAAGACTTGGCCTAAAGCCGCGTGGGTAAATGATGGGCTAACGCCCTATAAATTATAACTGACAGGGTCATAAGTTAAATGGTGAATCACTGTATAAACTGATTCATTGATAAACTCATTAGGAGTTGTAACTTGATAAACATGTTCTACTTTCTGAAGATACAGGCAATGGACGTACCTTTAGTCTGTAAAAAAAATGTCACCTGACTTGATAAATGTCATCTGACTTGATAAATATGTTCTAACTTGATAACACTTATGCATAATGGGGAACGATAACTAGGCCTCAAATCTATTTCATAAATGTGATTGTAGGTATGTGTAATCAGTAAATGATCCTTACTCACACAATTGAGTAAGTAAAAGTATGTGTAATAGAAATTGAGTAGTTAAATGGTATACGTAACTTAGGTATTTCAATATAACTTCAAAACTAAATTAATAAAAGTAATTATATCCGATATAAAGTAAATAAAAGTGAAATAGACCACAATGAGATAAATGAGATTACAAAGGAAACAGTCATGATCATGACAAATGGTAGAGTGGTTTTGGCCTTTTCTGAGATAGGTTGCTGATACGGGTTTAAGACTCGCTGATGTATAACTTGGTCCAAGATAACAGCGAGTACATTAGATTGGCTTGGTAAATACATTTGATACATTTTGAATTGACTAAGTAATAGAGGTTTGAGGCCAAGAGAGATATATCTTGGTTCAAAATTGCATGAAAACTGCAATAACTTGGTCTGATAAATATGGTTTCTGAGTCAAAAATTCTCCCCACTTCCTATATTTCATTCACAAGTCCATTAAATATAGAATTCCACCCCAATGAGTCATTGACCTCAATATAAGTTATTAATCTCACTAAACTTAGTATTTTCTTTGTAAAATTCATAATTCATTCAAAGCTCATAAACAAGCTCCCAAATTGTATAATTATCTTCTTCTTTCTCATTAATCAAGCTAAAAGCTTCATGAAAGTCCATGAATATTTACTTCCCCCTTAAATGACCTTACTTGGCCCAAAATACATGAAATGACTGCATGATCAATCTCACTCATTCTTTATTGTTGCTCTTTACACAATTACTCAAAATGCTTCCAAAAATAAAAAAAATCACAATGCTCAACCAAAATTCATGAAATATTATAGAAAATTTGAAAATATTATGTTCAATCTGCAGTAAAGTTTTTAGAATTTTTCTCCAAGTATACGCTGCACAGAAATGCAATAACAGCCAAATTTACACAAAAATAGGTCATTTCACTTCAAAAATTCGTAATCTTCACCCTTAACCTCAAATGGAGACCTAAAGCCCCAATATGGAAAGACTAAGAAGTCTTGAAAAACTTTTATTTGCAACACAAAATACGATTCCAACAATAGGGTTCCCAAATCGGGGCTAGAACACAAGTGTGTCAGTTTTGATTGAACCTGTGGAGTTCTAGGAAAATAGCCATAACATTTTCCAAAAGACTCGGATTAAGGCAATTCGAAAGGCATTTGAAAGCTAACACACTGGCATATCTATCCACCAAAAATCATAATTTTTAGGTGGGCCAATCATTACCTGTTTAGTCTCAAAGTCATCCCTGTTTTTTGTTATTTCTAGCCCTCACTATTTTTGCTTTCTCCTCTTTTTTTCACATAAATCCTCACTTGAAATCATTCCAAGTCACTAAAAGCATCATCATAATTGTCAATATGACTAAAGATTGTAAAATTATATACAAAACAATACAAATCCATCACTTGACTTAAGCTAACTTGATCATGATAAAATCCTGACCTTAACATGCTTCAAGCTCAACGCGAGCATGATCAATATCCCCAAAATCAATAAAATTTACATGATAACATTTATTTTGATCTCAAGAACATAAAAAATAACTAAAAAAATCATAAAAACCAAAACACATTAAGATCAAGTTGGGGTTTACTCACTTTGCTTGAAGAAAAGTAGGTGAAAGTGATGTTTGATTCTTGAGGGGGGTGTGGCTGGTGGATGCCTTGGTGGCCAGAGGGTGGCTAACTGGTGGCTGGAAGGTGGCTGTTGCAGTTGCCCATGGGGTAGGAGAGAGAAAGGGGAGAGATATGTGTGTGTTGTCTTGCTTGGTTAGAAATGAATCAACATACTTGGCTAGTATTTAACCTTCCATAAAGTAACTTTATGGCAAACAACGGTTAAGTTTAAGGTGAAGTTTAAATCATGGTTAACAAGGCAAGCTTGTTGGGCTATGATTGGTTTATATTGGGCCCGGGAAGGCAAATAAACCATGTACGATTGAATTTTCGTAACTTGAAATTAAATTTTGCGTGGTTATAAAAATAATAATAATCATAATTATTATTATTGTTATTATTATTTCTTAAACCATAACTATCGAGGCCTGCTATTGCTTCACCTGATATTTAATCAATCAACGAAACTTGAATTGACAACCAATGAAACTTGAGTTGCAAAATGTGACCCAAATAAAATATCCCCCAACCGGGATGATTAAATACGATAAATGAAGGCAGAAAATTTACATGGCATAAGGTAATTCGGTAAATATGTAAATTGAGTGTAATTGAATTAATAAACATGATTTGGTTAAACAAGCAACCATGAGTGATTAAATCAATAAACATGATTAATTAAATGAATAAACATGATTAATTAAATAAATAAATATGTTTTAAATAAATAAATATGGGTTAGGGTTGGGTTGTTACAGCCTTACCCTTTAAAGAGCTTCGTCCTTGAAACTTATGGATTTGATCATGTATGCAATGCCCCCTCAGGTGTGGATAGTTGGTTTTCACTACTTCCTTCCAAAAAGATATGAATAGCCCAAAGTACATAGCTGCTTAATCATGCGGTCGGGTATCTAAGTCCTTAGTGACTTCACTGGCTCAATTACTTTGGATCAAAATTGATATTCTCTTCAAAAGAAAAACTTGTTACTGCAGAGGAGGTACTCGACTCTACTGGTTCTCTGCCTTGACCACTAATAAGTATGGAAACCATTGCATTTCCTAATAAGTACTCTAATATTGACTCATAAAGCCCAATGCAACGAGGGCTAAATTATCTATGATATCCACTCTCTTAACACCCTTGACTAGAGAAGCCCTTTGGAATACTTTGTATCTCATCTGAACTTTGATTGTCTCCTTCTCTGGTCAAAATGACCATATGACTCTTGTGCAGTCCTTGTGTCACCTTAGCATGTACTTGAACTGCCTCGTTATTCTCGATGCTTCTTCTAGCTTACTCTAGTACTGCTAGACATTGTTTGAGATTATATCCTTATCAAAAAGCCCTCATCTAATGTTCTTAATGTACCACATGATCTTCTCGCATCAGACTAGTCTAAGATCTGCTCTAAGTTCAAATTATACAATAGAATAAACATAGTTAGAGATGAAAATGATGGAATTGGTAGTCAAGTAAGTTATTAGGAACAAAAGAAACAAACAATGAGACTAGAAAAGATTTATAAAGGAGGGATTAACATGGGGTGGTTAGAATAAAGATAACCATAAGAGCATCATGAATTCTGAAATATAATGCTACAAGAATTGCGGTTATAAATATGGATCATAAAAGGTCCAATAAATAATTAGCCAAGGAGAAAGGTTGTAACGTCCCAATAATACATAAATCATAACTGAACATCAAGAACTCCATGGATGGGCGTTACCACCGTCCGCAAGGACAAGGCTTTTCTAAAATATGAAAGTTTAACCATAAAATCAAAGTATTACCTTAGAGGGCATTACGAGTAATCGAAACATTTAACAACACACGGGAATGATTCTAACTTCCCAGGGTTACATCATACATAACTTAGCTTAAGCTTACAATTATAACTTTAAAATACATATTGCAGTTCAGATATACAGCTGGGACACCAAAATGCACCACAAAAAGGTATGAAAACATCTTAGCGCTTCTATCTGCCAATCATAGGGACGGTCCTAATTTATTTATCACCTTCAACCTCCCTGCCCGCCTGAGTGCGGTTTACTAAGCATTTTCCTAAAACAAAACATAAAAGCATTTCGAACTGTGAGCCAAAGCTCAGTACATGCATCCCTATACTAATAAAGATTCAATGGGGAAAAAATTATGAGGGCCCGCTTTGCAATTCATTTTGATTTTAAAACAGGGAATGAGATGTATATAAAACTAAATTGCCAATTATTATCTATTACGATCTATGTATAGGTGTACACCTGCCAAGCCAACCGGAAGACCTAATCTGAAGCCGCGCGGGTAATTGAAGGGCAAAGCCCTGTAACTGATAACTGATGGGGTCACTAATTATGTGATAAATCACTGGTTCAATTGATTCATTGATGTACTTATCAAAACATTATAATTTCGATAAATACGTGCTGATTTCTAAAGATACAGTCAATGAACGTACCTGGGGTCTTTAAAAGTTAGTTCACAGATTAAACAGATGTACTAAAATGGAGAAGAGGATGAGAGCTTAGGCCTTGATGCTGTTCAAAATCATTACAAGCATAAAATTAGTATACCCTTAAATGGAAAAGGCTTATAAAGAATTTGTGTGAATCAGTTAAAAGAAAAGGCTTATGAAACTGGTAAAGTTAAATAATTTATGGAAATGTTAAGTTAAGGCACGGTAGCGAGTTTAGAGGGTAGGGTTTATGACGAGGTACGGAATGAATAATCCACAACTTATACTCCCGACCTCCAACTGAGACATAAGACCCCAATATAAACAGCTTAGGAAGTCCTCTAAAACTTTCCTGAAGGGCACATAACCAGATTCCTATGACAGGTTTCATAAAATGGGGTTAGAACAACATGTCAGGTTTTGGTGCCAAAAACAACCATTCTGTCCATTCTGCCTAGGTTCAGTAAAATAGCCATAAATTCCTCCACAAACATCGGATTAAGGCGATTAAAGAGTCATTTTAAAGCTAAAATCCAGACCTATCTACCCACCAGAAATAAGAATTTTTGGCCTAGCCGATCATTACCAGTTTTGCTCCAAAGTCTGTCCTGTTTCACTGAAAATTCCAGCCTCACTGATTTAGGTTGTTCTCTCATTTTTTTACACCAAACCTCAACTTAAACACTTTCTTAAGAGCATGTAAGCACACTATGGTACATCCCAACATCATACAACATCACCACCTTCAAATTCACTTTCTATATTTATGCAACAAGGCTTACTTTCCGGCACATAAACACATACCTCAAGGTTAACACAACTTTGGTCCAAACCATGCATTCATGGATAAAACCCTAACTTTGGGTCAACTTGAATCCCATCTCATCTTTCCAACACATCATAAAAACCATAATAAACTTCAATACATTAAAAGATAAGCAAAAACATGGAGAAAACAAGCCATAAATATCACTTGAACAAAAAGCTTGCATACCCAAGATGAAACCCTAACCCTAACTTCATCCAAAATCAACTCCACCATAAACCCTCAACAAGGTGATTCTTAATACCACAAAAACAGCATAATCCATCATTAAAACAACCAAAAGAAAGAACAAAACCCAACAAGATCAAAGATTAAAAACAAAAATTAGCATAGAGGTGAAAGAACACTTACTTTGTGCTAGCAAAAGAGGTTGTTATGCTTCTTGGTGCTTAAGGAGTGAAAGAGGTGTTAGGGGGTGGTGAGTGGGGGATGATTAGAGGGTTTTTTTTGGTGGAGGAAAGGTGGTGGTATGGTGGTGAGAAGGGCTGCCGAGTAGAGAGAGAAACAGGGGTGGGAAGAGAGAGAAAATTACTTGGTGTAAAATGAGGATAAAAGCCACTTTTTTAATTTTTATAGTCACCTTAACACATGGCTGAATACTTGGATGCAAATAGGGTAGAAAAGTCAATAAAATCATGCTTAATTAAGGCTTAATTAAGAGGATTTAGTTAATCAAATAGAGGTCAAGTCTTGTTGCATCGAAATCGGCTTTAAACGGACTCGGGTTTAGCGAAAAACTGAAACCGAGCGCATTTCGGAATTATTTTTTTTTATAAGTTTGAGATAAATGGTTGTGGTGCCATGAAAAAGAATTTTAAACATTAAATTCTTAAATATTAAGGCCTAACTCAATTTCCAAAATTGACGAGAAAAGAACCCCGAATTGTAAAGTAAGGGCCCTGTTAGAAATGTAATGAGAATAATAAAAAGATGGGAAGAATATAAAAAGAAATGATGTGAATGAAATGAACTCAGTCACATGAGTTAATCACATGAAATTAATAAACAGAATCTAGGGTTGGACTATTACAAAGGTGGCCCAGTTATACTCGGGTTTAATTGATGAATTGGAAACAAGATGACAAGCAATAGACCTTCAACTAGGTGACTTTATAGCCACAAGCAACAAGATAAGTGCAATAGATAGATCGGACAATCAATGTGCAATAAATAGATAGATAGATTGGATAAGCAAAGCGTAATAGATAGACAAATAGATTGGACAAACAAGGTGTAATGGATAGATAAATGGATTGGATGAGCAAAGTGCCAATGGATAGATAAATAGATTGAGCAAGCTACAATAGGAACATGGCTTTGCTCATATGAAGCCAATTCGAGTACAACAATAAGATTAAATAGAGAATGCCGAAGTTTTATTTATTAGAATGTAACATATATGTATGGGAGTTGAATGTCAAAATAAAGAGAGTAAGGGAATTATGACAATCGCACTCACCTACACCAATGGGAGTTAAATTATATTATGAAATAAGAACAAGTTATACGAGCTTATCATTATGAATAAATGAGATGTAAGGTAGATGTGTGAATCGGCTCTCAATAGAATGAACTACAACTCATGATCATAAAATGAAGATGGTGAAAATCGAGAGCATTGGAATGTTGACAACCATATAATGTCGAACAAAAATCTATTGCACACTTAACAATGGGTTTGCAAAGACATGGAAGATCATGCTGATAAGAAATATCGGGTTGAAATGCAAGGGAGATTTAACAATATTGGATAGTATCAAGTTTTGAAGATGAGACAAGCACACAATTTCAAGAATTATTTTAAAAAGTCATTCTTGCAAAAAGATAAACTGTGGTTGCATGGTTTAGATGTGATATCCGGACCTGAAATCATTCCTGAAAAATACTTCTGTTCTTGGAAGTTAATCCCATAAATCATTTACTCAAGGTATAGGGCACTTATTCTTAATACTGATCTTGCTCAACTCTTTGTATGCAGTACACAACCTTAAGGTTTTTCCTTCCTTCTTCAAACGTATAAAACTAGAGTTTCCTGCAGTGACACACTTGGTCAAATAACGCTCTTCTCGAACAACTCAGCTTACTAAATCTTTAGTTCTTTGAACTCTACTACGGGGTCATATCATAAGGGCTTTGAAAATGGATTGAGCACCTAGAACTAGGCTGATATGAAAATCAATATTTCTTAGGGAAAAAAAGTCCTAAAAATCCTCATATGAAACATCTCTAAGTTCACAAACTGTAATTATGGATATATATATATATATATATATATATATATATATATATATATATATACCGAGTGTGGATGGCATATCACTAATAGTCAATGCATTACTGACACAATAAGTCACTTGCTTGCACAGTGTAATTAGGGTGAAAATAGGGCTTTTCTTCCCTCATTCCATAGAAACACACGTCTAGTCTCTCCTCATCTCTCAAGCTAACCTTAAGATCTTTACAAGTCATCTTCTTTAAGTACACAATCAATTCATCACCATAATGATAACAAGGTCTGCCAATCGAAATGGATTGAATGCCTAATGAATATGATTCCAGCAATACTAATAGAGGCATATTTACAAAAGATAACACATTCAATTACCTACTGGTCTCAATAAATTTAAAAGACAGGGGGACAATCTAAAGTGTAAAGAGATGCAACCACACCATGAACTCTTGCAAAGATATTTCTTTATTAGTTATAAAGGACCGACATGTAAGCTGAATGAATGAATGGACAAAGATTCATAATGAAAGAGGTGAGGCATATAAATGACCTGCATATATAAGGCAGATAATTTATTCATGTTGGTCATGGTAGTAAAGTAAATGAACGATGTTTTGAAGTTGAGATGGAGTATTAAGTACTGAAGGTGAAGAAATCTAACAGATTATCAAAGAGGTATTTGCAAAGTCATACGGTACCCCGTATGTGAGTAAATTGATGAAGATAAGGGTCAACACCACCAGAAGGAAAATTTTATTCATTTGGTATTTGAAAGACCAATATGCCAAGATTAAGGAGTCAATCTTATGACTGAACATGATGGCATCCATCAATAACACATTCTGCAGTAAATGGAAGTCTTGGGTATGCATATAAACTCCAAAACTGCTAGCAGATGGAAATAGAACAAATCATTATTTATCATGAACAAGATATGTTACACTAGTAAAGAAAGGATTGCCAAAATAACTTAAGTAATGACATGTAGCCACTACCATAGAGTAGCAAGCCAACATGACGTTACAGTGCTATAGAAACACGAACAATATGGATACATTTAATTGCTGAAAAGGTGCTCAATGACTAGGTATGAAGCAATCAAAGGATTCGCAAGTAATAAATAAATAGTGCCCAAATAGAAGCAATGAGTTGAAGTAGGTGACAGTAGAAATATGAACATAGTGGTGACTGAACTGTAAGTAGGAGGGATCAAATATGCTTAGGAAGAACTGCAAATCACACAGTAACGAACACCGAGGTCATTATAGGCTCCAACAGAGAATTAACCATTCTGATTGTCGCGGTTTGAATCGCCTATAAGAAAGGTTGCTCAGGTGTGTTTAAATAACTCCCCGCAGATCACATATGAGATTTTTCATAAATACTCCATTACAAATCAAGATAATGTTAGCGTCAAAGAAATGATGCCTCTAAACAATTCAAGGTAACTAGGGCTCAATAATAGGAAGTAATGGGAGCATTGCTGATGTAAGGTCCTAATGTCAAGAGGGGGCAACTTAATCTTACTTGTACCACCCATATAATGCCAAGTAGCACGTCATAAGCTACTAATTGTTATCACCATACATAAGCACTCATTGTAATGTTCATCTCATACTGGTTCACCTTAAAGATATTACCCCACAAGGCATTTCTTCGTCTAGAGGTTTACATCTAACTTGATTGTATTAATCCCTCAAGAGGTTGCAAGTGGCATCCCCGCATTAGGTTTCAACCATCACTGTGCGCAAGATTAGGCATATTAACTCACCCCAATAAAACTCTCAAATCTTGGGGTAAAACGGACAAAGTTTCGCCTAAAAACTGACTAAAATCTGACTTAAAGCCTTATAGTAGATATCTGAAATGGAGAGACATACTTCAATAGTTCAACGGCCACACACCGGAGTTCATAACTCAAAGGGTCACACACCCAGAGTACATGATTGTAAAAATTTAAACAAATGAGAAACATAAAACATACAATACAACTCCTAGATAAATAAGAGCATTCCGCAATAACAGGTCACCCAAATGGTTCAACACTCCACCTTGCTAATGTTCGGATCTCAGGATATTACAAAATGATTGGGTCACCCAAATGGAAATGGTTCCTCCTTATATGCCCATACATATGAACTTATACTCAATAGCTCATTTAACTGGTCCAACACAACTCATACACACCTTGATAGCTAACTCATAAACACTTGATAGCTTGCAATGGCCGTTAAAATCTTAACTTTGATACCAAATCTGTAATGGCCCCAAAATGCTATTGACATGATTTACAAAAAATTACAGCGGAAAACGTAATGATAGAAGGCACTATCGCCGTCCTGATAAGGACAACGCTCTCTAAAACCATTTAATCTTCCCACTCATGTCCAAATCACAATATCTATTAAGCTAAAATACACCAAGACTAAAGTCCAGAATAGTTCAACTTCAATAAAATTGACTTAATCATACCATGTGTTAAGTCGTACTCCATACTACACAAGTATATTGAATATAGACCTAACTCGACCCTGAGGTCGATCCCAACATTCATGCTATGCTGAATCCACTGTGAGCATCTGATGACTTCCAAAAGGGCTTGCTAAATGGAGAAATATGTGATATTTCATCACCTGAAATGGAAAACATGAAAACAATTCGAAAATATGAGCTAAAACTCAGTACATGCATTCCTGTATTGTAAAATGAGTGTAGAAACATTGCTGATGAGTACCCGTCTTTCCAATTCATTTAGTTCACAATAATAATGAAAATGAAAGTAATATGAAACTGAATTGCTCATTATTATCTGGATGTGAATGCCTTACAATGATATGATCTACACATAGGTATACACCTGCCAATCCAATCAAGACTTGGCTTGAAGCCAGGTGGGTAAATGATGGGCCGATGCCCTATAGATTATAACTAACGGGGTCATAAGCTAAATGGCAAATCACTGTATAAACTGATTCATTGATAAAATCATTAAGAGTTGTAACTTGATAAACATGTTCTGCTTTCTGAAGATGCAGGCAATGGACGTGCCTTTAGTCTGTAAAAAATGTCACCTGACTTGATAAATGTCATCTGACTTGATAAATACGTTCCGACTTGATAACACTTATGCATAACGGGGAGCGATAACTAGGCATTGAATCTATTTCATAAATGTCATTGTAGGTATGTGTAATCAGTAAATGATCCTTACTCACATAATTGAGTAGGTAAAAGTATGTGTAATAGAAATTTAGTAATTAAATGGTATACATAACTTGTGTATTTTAATATAACTTCAAAACTGAATTAATGAAAGTAATTAAATCCGATGTACAGTAAATAAAAGTAAAATAGACCACCATGAGATAAATGCGATTACAAAGGAAAAGGCCATGATGGTGACAAATGGGAGAGTGGCTTTGGCCTTTTCTAAGATAGGTTACTGATACGAGTTTAAGACTTGCTGATGTATAGCTTGGTCCAAGATAACAGCCAGTACACTAGATTAGCTTAATCAATACATTTGATACATTCTAAATTGAGTAAGTAATAAACCTTTGAGGCCAAGAGAGATATATCTTGGTTCAAAATAGCATAAACTGCAATAACTTGGTATGATAAATATGGTTTCTGAGTCAAAAATTCTCCCCACTTCCATATTTCATTCACAAGTCCTTTAAATATAGAATTCCACCCTAATGAGGCATTGAACTCAATAGAAGCTATTAAGCTCACTAAAATTGGTATTTTCTTTCTAAAATTCATAATTGATTCAAAGCTCATAAACAAGCTCCCAAATTGTATACTTGTCTTTTTCTTTCTCATTAATCAAGCTAAAAGCTCCATAAAAGTCCATGAAGATTTATTTCCCCATTAAATGACCTTACTTGGCCCAAAATACAGAAAATGACTACATGATCAATCTCACTCAATCTTTATTATTGCTCTTTACACAATTACTCAAAATACTTCCAAAAATCACCAAACTCACAATGTTCAACCAAAATTTACGAAATCTTATAGGAAATTCAAAAATAATATGGGTAATCTATGGTAAATATTTTAAAATCTTTCTCCAAGTATACGCTGCACAGAAATTGTAGTAACAACCCGATTTGCACCAAGGTAGGTTAGTTCACTTCAAAAATTCATAACTTTCACACTTGACCTCAAACAGAGACCTAAAACCCCAATATGGAAATATTAAGAAGTCTCGAAAAACTTTCACTTATAACACAAAACATAATTCCCACAATAGGGTTCCCAAAATAGGGCTAGAACACAACTATATCAGTTTTGGTTGAACCTGTAGAGGTCTAGTAAAATAGCCATAGTGTTTTCCATAGAACTCATATTAAGGTGATTCAAAAGGAATTTGAAAGCTAACACACTGACCTATCCAACCACCAAAAATCATAATTTTGTAATGGGGCGACCATTACTAGTTTAATCTCAAAGTCACCCCTGTTTTCTGCCATTTCTAGGCCTCACTATTTTTGTTTCTCCTCTTTTTTTCACACAAATCCTCACTTTAAATCATTCCAAATCATCAAAAACATCATCATAATCATCAATAAGACTAAAGGTTGCAAAATCATATACAAAACAATACACATCCATCACTTGACCTAGGCTAACTTGATCATGACAAAACCCTAACCTTAACATGCTTCAAGCTCAACCCCACCATGATCAATATCACCAAAATCAATAGAATTTGCATGATAACATCTACTTTGATCTCAAGAGAATGAATCATAACTAAAACAATCATAAAACCAAAAATACATCATTCACAACATTAAATCAACTTTCTGTATCAAAGATCACAACAAGCTAGTAAAACAAGCTCAAACTGATACTTACTTAATTTCAAGTCACTTGATCATGTTCTTAATCAAATACTCATAATTCCAAACATCTCCAAACTCAATAAAATTGTATAATAACTATCAATTTGATCATATAAACAATAATTATAACTAAAACAACCCTAAAAACTCAAAATAAAACAAGTTAGGATTTTGGGTATACCTTACTTTAGGCTTGAATTAGAGGGATGAGAGGGTTGTTTGAGTGATTTTGGTGGTTGGACATAATGGGTGGCAGCTAGGGGAAGTCGGGGCAGTCAGGAGGTGGTTGGAAAAGTGGCCGGAACCCACCAAAAATGACAGCACAAGGGGCCGCAGCTACTGCCCCTGTTTTCTGCAGAGAGCATGAGGTAGAGAGAGAAAAGAGATATGAGGAATGTGGGTGTGAGTGTTTTACTTAGTCAAGAATGAATAGAAAATTACTTGGCTGATTTTTAAGCCTCCAAAAATATTCTTTTGTTAATTAAAATTAGGCACAAATGATAGCAATTAACTTAATTTAATTGCATCAAACATTTTGTGCCAAAATTTGAGCCCAATGGAATTGGCCCATATTTTACGGGAAATGAATTGGGCTAAAATAAACGAATTGGGGCCCAAGTTTTTGCGTAGCTAAAACTTAAAATTTTGTGACACAACAACAACGACAACAACTCCCAGTGTGGGTCCCGCTTTTGCGGGGTCTAGAGGGATCCAGATGTACGCAACCTTACCTCTATCGACAATCCTGCCCGTAGAGATGCTGCTTCCAAATGACCCACAAAAACCAGATTTTGTGAAAACATTTTATAAAAGAAGGATTTTGTGACAATAATTTATGGAGAAAAACTAAGGATAAGTTGCAAGGAATGAATTAAGAAATATGAAACAAATACGAAAAAATCAGGTGGCAGTAACTATGTAACCATAAGTGCAACAAGGAAGAGGGAGATAGTGTACCTTAACAAATAGAGGTAGGCAAACAATGTCTCTTCCCATACGCATGAACTACATGTATGCAAGCATATCATATGGAAAAAAACCACAGCCAAACCCACTCTACTACACCCGAGTGACCAACTACGAGGCTAGCTCTCTGCGGTCTAAGATCTTAATCCTGTCCCACCATAGTCTCCTATCCTGAGCCTTGTCCACTATTAACCTTATAACTTTCAAGTCCTCTCTAATCACCTTGTCCAAACTCATCTTTGGTCGTCCCTTCTCTCTTTTACCTCTTGTGATGTTAATAGTTTCACATCTCCTCACTGAAGCGTCCGCACTTCTTGTTTTCACATGGCCAAACCATCTGAGTCTTATTTCTGTCAGCTTATCTTCGATGGGGGCCACTTTAACTAAGTCTCTGATCACTCCATTACTAATTCTATCCATTCTCATATAACCACACATCCATCCAACCATCCTCATCTCTGCTACCATTAACCTTTAAACTTGGGTCTTCTTTATAGGCCAATACTTCGATCCATATAATACAGCAGGTCTAACTACCATACGATAAATTTTGCCTTGCAGTCCTACACGCATTCTCTTACCTCACAACCCAATTGAAGCATACTTCCATTTTTGCCAACCCACTTCTATCCGATGGCCAATATCTTCATCAATGTCCCCTTCATGATGAATGATCGAGCCTAGATATTTAAACTTCTTGACCTTTGGTATCTGCATCCCCTCAACGGCGGCTTCTCCCCTAGCATCGTCCCTTCGACTAAAATAGCAATGAAGGCATTTAGTCTTTGATCTACTAATTCTAAAGCCTCTAGACCCTAGTGTATCTCTCCAACACTCCATTTTTCCATTAACTCCCTGTCTGGTCTCATCAACAAGAATAATGTCATCTGCGAGTAAAACTTAAAATTTTGTGACGTTAAGGAAAATAACTTAACGCTCAATCACAATTATCGAGGCCCACTATCGATTCACCTGAAATTTAATCATTCAATGAAACTTGAATTAACAAACATTGAAGCTTGAATTGTAAAATAAAACCCAAACGAAATATCCCCCTGTTAGGGCCACGCTATTGTTTTACTGCCGATCAGTTGTTCTAGTTGCTAAATTTATAAATTGCCTTGAATTATTGTTCGATAAAAATGCTAAGTCAAATGTGTGAGCTTTTAACTATTAGTTTTGCTAAAAGATCGATTATTTGATTTATGTTGTTATTGACGTTACTTATTTATAAAATGTTTGAATCGATGCTAAATCGAGTGTTTTAAATCATTTTCCATTTTACCTAATCGATTTCCAACGCTTAAACTGAAATGTTCATCGTGAGTCGTTTCAACCCGAGTTTAGCCTAACCATTATCGAGTACGAGATCGGGAATCAGTTGAATGATGTTATCGAGCCAAAAAAAAAATAATAATAATAAAAGGAGGGGGGAGCTAAGTCGGGCAAGGACCCGAAGTCAAAAAAAACAAGGAGCCTCACTCTCTCTCTCTAACCCACGCTATCCCGCTCTCTCTCTCACTCCCGTGTCTCCCTCTCTGCCTCGCTCTCTCTCTCATCGGCGACGCCACCTGGCGCTGCCGCCAACCACGCGTCACCGGCGAGAGAAAGGGACGAAAGGTCCCCCTTCACTACGCGTCTCAGCCGCCCAAACTCCACCATCCATTGTCCTCTAAGTCTCACGGCCAAATCGACCCAAAACCCACGCGTCCAGCCACCAGAAACAGCCACCCACGTGCCGAAATCCGGCGACCCATCACCCTCACGGCCTCCTCTATAAATTGGAGGCAAGAATCGAGCCTCAATTCGCCTCAAGCATCGCCAAATCAAGGGCTAGGGTTTCGGGTTTTGGGAAGGTCGAGCTGGGTTCGAGCCTAGAGGGATTTGGGGCGTGAATTGCTGCTAGTTGAGTGGATTACTAAGCAAATTTCGGTAAGTGTTTCGCCCTCCTAAGTAATACTAATTTCGAAATTGATTTTTAGTAGTTAGATGTTGCATGTCGAATTAGGGTTAGCTAGATTTGCTAGAAATGTCAAGAAATGGGTTGTGTATGTTTGAATTCGAATTATTGAGATAGTTTATGCTTGAGTTTATAATTCGATGTAAATTATGTGCGTGTAAAGGGAATCATGTATGAAAAAGGATTAAATGGAGGTTATAAAGGCGTAGTTAGCTTGAATACGACTAAAGTAAGTTAAGGTTTAAAAAGAATTAAAAACGAAGTTGTTTTGATATGTTTAGCCTTGATTCGAGTAATTAGCGATTCATGAAAAAGGATTAATTTTGAGATTATAAAGGCGTAGTTAGTTTGAGCACGACTAAAGTAAGCTAAGGTTTTAAAAGAATCGAAAACGAAGTTGTTTTGACATGTTTAGCCTTGATTCGAATAATTAGCGATTCATGAAAATGGATTTATTTTGAGATTATAAAGACATAGCTGGTTTGGAACAACCTAAGAATGTTTCAAATCGATATATGTTTAGTTGATTGGTTATAGTTTGAAGATGACATGTTTAGTTGATCTATTATGCCTTGATTAGTTTAAATTGGTTCGTTAAGCGTTATTTCAAGTTAAGGCAACCAAGATGTATATGTATATGTGGCTAAAAGGTGCTGTATGCACAGGTAAGAGCCTAACCCTTCCCCTTTTTATAAGCCCTTGTGATAACTTGTTATGCAAAAGAAATTGATGAAACGAGCTAGTAGTTGGATGGTTCGAGGATAACATCATGAGCGTTTGAGGTCTTGTGTGTATGGTGAAAGCGAGGAGGGAGACTGGGTTGTGAATTAACCGCAATCGTGTGGATTGCGAGGCCGTGTGTGGCTTATTGTGTTGAATTGATATGATTGATATGAAGTGTTTAAATGTCATATATGTAATATATGTGCTTAAATGCCTGGATTGCATTATCTGCATAAGAGTGAGTTTTTAAAAAAAGATTTCATGTTTTGAAATGATAGTAGCCATAACTAATATTGCATGATGGCCTATTTTAAGTAAATGAAAGCAGTTTTGGGAGTGAACTCGCTTGAACGGGGGAATCCCTAAAGAGTTTTACAAAAGCGTGAGTTGTATGATAAAAGATTTCGCTGTGAGAGGCAGCAAACTTAGTAGTCGTTATGACCAGTTTAAATGGCTAAGATAAGTGCATAGGGACATCAGATAGGGAGTGAACCTGCTTGAACGGGGGAATCTCTATATAGCCTAGGGAGTAGTCCCTAGAGACCCTGACGAGGGTTAAGGTCCAAAAAGTTAGTTGCCATCCCGGGAGTAAGAGCTTAGGGGATTGAGTGTAGATCTCTCCCAACCAGCACTTCATGATCTTATGCCCAGAAGTAGTTTCTTATTAAATAAGAAAAGCAGTTGGCACTTTGCCTTTTGAAATATTTCAGAAAGAAAGTTTGAAGGGTCATTATGCGACCAAGATGAAAGAAAAAGAGTTTTAAGAGCCTCAAGAGGCTAACAGAAGAGTTTTAAGAGCCTCAATGGCTAAATGAAGTGTTTTCAGTAAAAAGAAAGAAAGTCTCCTACATGTGCTATATGCATGCCTTAAGTATACTTTATGAATGAGTTATGTTTGCAAAGAAAGAAACGATAATGTCTATACTTGAAGCTGCAAAGCATGTGATTGTAAAGAATATGTGACTTCAAATTGAGTGTACAAGCATTATAGTCAGAAGCATGTGTTCAAGCGAGCAAGTAGCCATGTTGTTTTCATGATATATCATGTGGTTTCTCTTGAAGTGCATAATGAGCATATAGGTGATAGTGCATCACATGTTATGTTTAGAGTCGAATGACATGTAAGTAAGTCTCTAGCATGCCACGATCATTGAAAATAAGAGACTGTCATGAATCTAAGGACCTATCATGTTCAAGTATCCACATTCTGTGACACATAACTCGTTATTATAACTATAGTATTACTTAACTGTGCCTTAAGTGGTTATTATGAGTATTATTGCTTGCAAAGTTTTGTTTTAAGGAGTGGAGGAACACTCACTGAGCATGTGGTGGCTCACTCCATTCCTTTTTCCCCTTTTTCTCCCCCAGGTGATACTTGAATAAGAGTTGTACCGGCTGTTACGTGTGGAAGGTTGTGTTCGGAAGCTGCATGTTTTGTATTTTGCTTGGGAAATGCATAGCTGGGGCATGTAGTGGCTCTAACAGTCCAAGTCTTATGTACATTCATGTAAATAATGGTTTGTAAGGGCTTAAGCCTCACCTATAAGTGTATGACCTCTTAGTTCCATCTAGAATTTGGTTGTAATAATACAGGTACCAATTGTAAATTTCGGAAATATCGCAATTACAGGCGAAACTCTTGCAGTTTCGCTCCAGAATTCCCTAACTACTTTAAAGTTAGGTAGAATTTCTGATGTAACGAGAGAAATGAAGAGCCTTAGGGGTCTCCCTCGGGGGATCCTGGCGGTGTGACATCTCTAATAGGTAGTAGGGGTGTTACATTGGGTGGTATCAGAGCCATAGGTTTGCATATGCATCTAGACATGACTTTAGGATGACCAACGTGTAAAATGCGTGCCTTAATGTGTTTACTTGAATTTCCTACGTGCTTGTTAGCTTCATTCCTAACCGAGTGTGGTGGTGTAGGATGGCGTTTAACATCGGTGAATTTGAGTATCTACCCTTTTGGTGGGCTGCATGGAATGCGGTTATATTTTGGGAGGCGATTAATAAAAGTAACTAAGGGAGCATTATGAAAGTCACGCAAAACCATTGGACTTACAAATTTATTAGAGCCATGCCATGTACGGGAAGATGGGCCGAAATTACTTCTATCCTCCGCCTCTACCATGTGCGGAGAGGAACTTATACACCATTTACCTTCAGAGGGTTGGTAGATTTCCTGATTCTGGCAGAAGACCGAGTGGATTCGTTAGGGCACACTCCCTTGGAAAGGAGTGATGCTGCCATGCAACTGATCAACACGGTCTTAATCGTTCC
>JACYFF010031957.1:84226024-84270116 GCA_017589665.1 Selenicereus undatus | reverse complement strand
AACATGACTTAATTAAATAAATAAATATAGTTTAGGGTCGTGCTATTGCAAAGACCCCCACGGGCTGCAGAAGAAGCAGTAGTAATGCATCTGGTGTTCCTAGTTCTATATGGAGGGTTCAGATGCATAGGTAGTTTGAGGCTTTGCTTCTTGCAAGTGAATCAAATAGTCAAGCAAGAAAGCTATGTGAAGATCCTTTGCCAAGCTGAAGGGTGATGTTGGTGTTGTTGTTGGTTCTGTTTATATTTCTAAGACTGAAAATGATCAACAGTCCAGTAGTGGTAACAAAATCATTGGTAACCCTAAAGGTTCGAGGAAGAAAGGTGAAAGGAATGTAAGGAGGAAGAGTACGATGGAGAAGATAGTAAACATTGTTAGATCAAGGAAGGCAAGGTTTTGTTCAAGAGATTGAGGAGTTGTGTCTCAAGATCAGGTAAAATTCTATTGATAAGATGATTTAATAATGTATATTTCTTATATTAATATCGTTTTGGAGTTTACTGATTCTACTGCTAATAATAGTTCAATTAATATGTGTATTTGGCTCACTAGTTGTTTACTATGCTCACTACTATATGGGCTCCGCTGACTAAATGTTTGGATTGGCTCACTACGTTTTCAGTTCTCACACTGTTACTCTTACACGTTGCACCCACTCTATTTATACGTTGGCTCACTATATGCATACATGTGCTCCCTACCAATAAATTTTTGGTTGTGGTGGTTTAAGTTGTTACTGCAGGTTCGTCTAATGCCCCAGTTGCATCTAATCCAGTGGTAGACTTTAATGAAATGTATAGGGTTTTTAGCTTAATTTTTTATGAAAGGTTGAGGCAAACAAATGGGGATATGATTCCTAGCAATCAATTGAATCAATAGTACAACTTGAATAAATATTTTTAATGTAAATCTGTTTCTTGATTAATAGTGGTCGAATGTGTATTCTTTGTCATCATGATGTGTTTTTTTTTTAAGTTTAAGTAAATGATGCTGAATAATTTTGAAGGTTATAGTAGGGTGAATACTTTTGACACTTATAATTTGTTGCTCACTGATGAAGATTGATAGCTCACTAGTTTTAAGTGTTAGCTCACTATTTTCCACAAAACTAATGTAATGTTTTTTATGACTTTACATTGTAAAAGAATAGCATTTCACGGCAATGACATTTTGAACACTTTAATATTTGAGTTAACATTACAAAGAAAATATCATTGTAGTTTGATTCTGCATGCATTTATATAATTTAGCATAGTAAAAGTTATAGCTCACTGGATTTTGGTACGAGCTTACTCCATTTGTATTATAGCTCACTGGAATTTTATATAGTAATCAATTAAAGATATCAAATAGTGAATGTTGTTTACTAGTAGTTCACCATCATTAAATATATGAATGGTAACAGTCTAAGTTAAAATTAGTGTAGCTAAAAATTAGACTGTAAACATAAGTTTCTACAATTATTCTAAGATTAGTCATGATGTTTGCACTTGAGATTGGGCTAATTTTGCATTCAATTCTGCTTGTTGTTTATTGTGGAACTCTTTGGGGAGCCTCTTCACCCTATTTTTATATATGTTGTCTTCATTGTTGACGATTTCATAGCAGTATCAAGCAGATTTTTGCCATGCAAACGAAACCCCAAAAAAAAAATTAAAAATGAGCCATTAATTAGTGTTATATTTATGTTGAACATATTTCTGTAGAGAACAATTGTTTGGTAAACTTACTTCATTTTTCTTGAAGCCATAATCCCATTTATCTCCTTGTCCAAAGTAAGTCTCCATGTGCCTCATGCAAAAAATTCCACAGTCTGCGACATTATCTATTGTCCTCCATTGCATTCTCATTCGCACTGGTTTCATGTTCTTCATAATTTCATGTTTCGGGTGGCCAACACTCTCTTGAAGAAATCTTCCAAAAGATCTTGTCTATGTAAAATAAATAATTTTGTTCAGTTCACTGGAAATGGGTATTAGCTCACCATAAATGTGCGTTGGCTCACCAAATATGAGCATTAGCTCACTACATATACATATGAGCTCACCAAATACGTGTGTTAGTGCACCAATATTATGTGTTAGCTCACCACAAATATGCATTGGCTCACCACGTATGTGAGATAGCTCACCAATATTATGTATTAGCTTAGCAATAATATGTGATAGCTCATCACATTTGTAAGTTCACCAGTTTTTTGTGTTGATGTCTTATAGAGTAAATGATTCAGTGATCATTTGAACATACCACTAACAGATGGGTTTGTCCATATGTGGTTTTGTATGGAGCAGTGATGTGCACGTTGTCGATGATATCAAGTCTATCCTCCTTCAAATCGAAGCACAAGACGAAGAAGTGCTTCTTGTGACATACGGGGAAGACCAACTTGAAATTGGAGAATGATTAGTATTATACAATGTGATGTTTTTTATATACAAATAAAATGTATTATATTATTGCTTACCAGATTTAATAGTTTTCCTGAGATCCATTTGTCACATCTCTGGAATTCTTTTTGGAGAATTGTTTCAAAATCAATGCACCTTGCCTCCATTGATTTTTGCTGGATTTATTGAGGGGTCCAAGGTTGACTGAATGTTTGCAGCAGTACAATTAGTTGGTTGATTATGTGCATTTGTGTAAATGTAAAATAAGTATGTACTTACCTTTGCATCCACTGGTGCAAAAAATCTTCTTGGAGATCCTTCACTTCTCTTTCTCTCCAAATTGTTGAGGAGAACAGCCCAACCATTGATCGCCTGGGCCTCAATGTATTCTCGTGGTTGCATGGTAGACATGTGATAACGATATGCAACATGTATGTCGTTATCAAAGATTTCTTCACTGGTTCAGTAAGAAAAGTAAAAAAAAAACCAGCAATGTAAGTTTATATTCATTTTATTTTAAGTGTTTTTAAGTGTGGTATGTGTCAGAGTTATGTGATGACTTTGAATCAAGGTCCTGTGACAGATGGAATACATATTTAGCTACCATCCTCTCCTGGGCTGACAAATCCCCTGTAACCTTGGTTATTCTCTCCACAAACGGAGAGCAAACGAGCTCTATCATTGGGCCTTTGTCTCTTCTCGGTTGATGTCTGGGCTTCTTACTGTGGTCTTTTCCTGCATACATAATATGAGTAAGTGCTCACCAAAATAGTTGTTGAGCTCATTGAAATACTTGTTGTGCTCACTATTATATATGATCTTTGTAGTCACACATGTGACCTGTTGAGTAACACATGTGTTCTGCTCACCAAGTTATACTTTGTGCTCACTAGAATATAAGTTGTGCTCACTAACATATGTATTCTGCTCACCAAGTTATACACTATGCTCACTACAATATAACTTCTGCTCACTAACATATGTGTTCTGCTTACCAATTTATACTTTATGGTCACTAAATTTTATCTTCTGCTCACTAATGTATGTTATCTGCTCACCAAGTTATTGGTTATGCTCATTAATATATGGGTTATGCTCACCAACTCACTCACTAACATATGTATTTTGCTCACCAAGTTATAGAGTATGCTCACTGAAAGTGAAAGCATGTTCAATGTAAATCCTTACCATCCTTTTTTCCCTTTTTCTTCTTTCCTTCTTCCCTGCCTTGAAATTTCTGCTCTCCTTTAGTTATTTTTTGCTTTTCTTCCCCATATGTTTGTGTCTCTGGAATTGGTGGTGGTGGTGGTGTGTGAGATGATTCTTGTGGTGGCTATGTCCTAAGGGTTTGTGAAGGGTGTTGTGGGTGGGAGGATGTTGGTATTTGATGTGCCTTTTGAGGAGGGGAAGGTGGCGGTGCATGATGTGTTTGTGGAGGAGGGGAAGGTGGTGGTGATTGATGTACCTTTAGGGGAGGGGAAGGTGGTGGTGTCTAATGTTCCTTTGGAAGGGGGGAAGGTGATGGTGTCTGATGTGTTTGTGGATACGGGGAAGGTGGTGGTGACTGATGTGTCTGTGGAAGAGGGGAAGTTGGTGGTGTCTGAAGTGTCTCTGCCGTGGTGGAGGGTGGTGGTGCTTGATCTACTTTTGCAGGGGGGATGAAGGTGGTGTGTGAAGTGATGCTAGTGTTGTTGGTGTTGCAGTTGTTGGGCTTTGGCTCTCATCAATGAGCTTAAAAGTTGGCATGTCATTGGCACATTGCCTTGATGCAGAAGCTTTGCTGTTGGTGCTGCTGGTCTGTTGTTGCCTTAAAAATGCATTCTCCAACTCAATTATTTTCTCAAGCACAGAAGCTTTGTTCTACCATTCATCATCTTGACTGAATGATGGTATCTCAGCAGTTTCATCGTGCTTTTCACTTTGGGTCATTGGTGGGGATTTGAAGATTTGAGCCTCACAGTAGGAAGTGAACATGCTTATGGCCTTATCTCTTATCTTCTTGAGTGTTTCATTGTTTTGATACCTTTTTGACAAGTAGTCTATGAATGTCCTGTACCTCTTGAATGCACTTGCTAAAGCCTTTGTTACTTTAGCCACTTCTTCCATATCTTTCTGCAATGTAGACAACATTCAAGTATTGTAAGATATTAGATACATATTTGATGAAAATATTTCATTATGCTTGATTGTTATAAATGAGACAAAGAAATAAATGTTACCTCTAACTCTAATGGTTCATCATTTTCTGGCAAGATATTTTGATGTTCTTCTTTTTATGGCTGAGGTTTCTCTATTAGAGGTGGGTCAGTATGCACTTACTTAGCTATTTGCATTGGAGGCTCCACTCTTCCCATTCCAATGCCCTTTGGTGCTTCTGTTCCAGCAGGTTGATTGGCTTTTCTCTCTTGTCTGACTCTTTCCCTTAGCTTTTCTATTGTCCAGCCCTTGATTGTTGGGAATTGCCTCTGAACAGTCCTTTTTGTCAAGAGAACCCTATCAAGATATAGCATATGCAAGAGAAATGTTCTTTGTAATAAGTCTGTATAGCTCACCAAAAGTTTTCGTATGCTCAGTAAAATGCACCTTCTGCTCACTACAATGTATGTTCCACTCACTAAAGTATATCCCATGCTCACCATGACATATGTTAAGCTCACCAAAAGTTTTGGACTGCTCACTAAAATTCATCTTTTGCTCACTATAATTTATGTTACCCTCACTAAAGCATATGACATTCTCAAAATGAAACATGTTTAGCTCACCAAAAGTTTTGGACTACTCAATAAAATACATCGTCTGCTCACTACAATGTATGTGGCGCTCACTAAAGTATATGCCAGGCTCACCATGACATATGCTAAGCTCACCAAAAGTTTTGGACTGCTCACTATAATGTATGTTGCTCTTGCTGAAGTATATGACATACTCGAAATGACATATCTTTAGGTCACTAATTATATATGTACAGCTCACTAAATATGACATTGTGCTCACTGAGACCATGATATTCTGATATAGTATAAAGAACTTACCATCAAGAATAGAATAGGGCTGTCGAAGTTTGAAACCCTCTTTTTGACAGATTCACATAATCTGTCAATGGTGTACTAACACCAATCAATTGATGCTATGTCCTCAACATCAGCCACATTCTTAGCAAAATAGGGTGAGCAATGTACGTTCTTTGAACCATTGAAGAAGCATGATACCATGTACATGACAAAGTTTCTTTTGAAACTCTCCCCTGCATCAGTTTGGCTGAGAATGTATTGTGACATTTGGCTCAGTTTAGGGGTCCCATCTTGCAGATTCCAGTCTTTTCTGCATACATCAAGGACTTGATTATATGTGGAATCTTTAGGCTTTTTCCCATAATATTCCTCAACTTTCTTTCCACCAATGGGGAGTGCCAATGTGATATGCACATCCATTGGCATAATCTCAATCCTTTTGTCTTGTGATATGTACAATGTGACTGAGTATGGATCAAACTTGTCCACTAGCCATTTGCATAAATCCCTTGGCAGTTCTGTGACCTGTAAGTGGAGGAATCCTCCAAACCCCATATCTTGTATTGCCTCTGTCTGTGCCTCATTGAAGTGAGCAATCATGGCTACAAACCCTGATGGTGACATTCTTGATTGAAAGATCTTCTTGTGCTTTGTGTCCCCCTTTGCAGGCTTTGGCACTGATTGCATGGACTTGGGCCCTTCAACAGGTACAATAGCACTTTTTTGGACATGCTGCTTCTTCTTCAGGGATTTATTTTCCTTTTCATGCTTTGTAACTGAGAGCTGTGCACTCTTTACAGGAGGTTTAGGACTCCTTTTCACATGCTCCTTCTTCCTGGGTTGTGACTTAACACACTTTTTTATGCTTAGTTGCATTTTCTTTGGCCGGGACTTTGTTCCTTCTTTTATCTTCTTTATTATCTTAACCAATACTTCATCATCAGAGTCTGATTCATCAACATGTCCAGGGGGAGGGTTTTTGTAAGTGGTGTCCTCCACCGTGTCATCTGTTTCCTCATAAGGTTGTTGATGACTGTCAGTAATGGTTTTTTCAGAGCTTTCTTGTGCTGTGTTTTTGCTGTGCATTGTTTTCCTCTTTTTCAGCACGAACTTTAGTCTCTTCCCTGATGCTGTAGTGCCTGGTTGAGGTGGGTTTGCTGGTCTCTGTTGTTGTTGTCCTCCCTCTTCCTAGTGAGTAGGCTGTGATGCTTGTCCTCCCTCTTCCTGGTGTTTTTGTTTCTCATCTGCTGTGGAAGCTTCTAGCTGTTCATCTTCTGATGTAGGTGGAGTACAAATATTTCTGTTTTTCCTCCCTTCTTGTTTCAGCCTTCTCTTGGTTGCAGTAGTACTTGTTGAACTTGTTTTCCCAGCAAAGGTTGTCTCCATTGCGGTGGATAGGGTTTGCCGATGCTTTGGTTGAGCTGCGTTGGTTGCCTCTGCTACAGCTGTACATGGTATATTGTATAAGTGAACATGATGTATAAGTAAACAAATGTGTAATGTTTAATGTAATGTGTGTCTCAATATATATATTTTAGCTCACTAAAATAAAAGGAATGGTCACCAATATTATAGGTCAGCTCACTAAACACAGTTGTCTGCTCACAAGAATTATGTGTGAACTCACTAAGCGTAGCTGTCGGCTGAGTATAATTATATGTCAGCTCACTGAACATAGGTATCTGCTCAGTACAATTGTAGGTTAGCTCACTAAATATAGTTGTCTACTCACTGCATTTGCTTATCATCTCACTAGACATTTGTATTAGCTCACCAACCCTTATGTCAAGGCTCACTATTTAACAGGTATTAATATAGAATATAATGTATAAATACCTTGGCCTGACTTGTGAGGAATATCATATTGACTTGTTTGATTTCTTTTGTTTTGATCATTTGGGCTGCAATAAAAAAGGAAAAGAAAATGTTAGCACAGTGGACTGCACTGTCTTTGTCTTTGGTGTATTTGAAGTGGTAATTACCTAACGTTCACTTGCTCACTTGAGATGTCTCTAACAATGTTCATGACTATGTCTTCAGGGCTTGTGATAGACACTTTTGTCTTTAACCTATGTTATGAAATATTATTGAATATTATGTTAATAATGCCAGAAATGTGATAGCACACTATAATAAAAGGTACTCTCACTAACAATTTAAGGAAGGTAACACTAGGATGTAAACTAAAGCTCACTACATTATACAAGAGAAGTCACAATAGGATGCATATGTTGTCATGGCTCACCATATTCAAGCCATAGCTCACTAAAATATATGACACAACTCACTTGAGCATGCATATGTTGACAGGCATTAGCACATAATATAAAGCTCACCAGATGTTTATCATGGCTCACTATATATACAAGCATTGGCTCACTAAGCATGGCACACTATGGTCTAAAGGAAAGGTAATTATATTATAAGATAGATGTTAGTATAGGATGCATATGTTGACATAAACTAGCATATTATTCACAGCTCACTACAGTTTTGTCATGGCTCACTAAAATATATTGCACAACTCACTTGAGCATGCGTATGTTTATAGGCACTAGTGCATAATCCACTACTCACCAAATATTTGTCATGGCTCACTATATATAATTCTTGGCTCACTAAGCATGGCACACTAGGATGTAAAGAATATGTGACTATATTATAAGATAGATGTTAGTATAGGATCCATATGTTGACAGGAGCTAGCATATTATTCACAACTCACTACAGTTTTGTCATAGCTCACTATATTCAACTCATAGCTCCCTAAAATATATGGCACAACTCACTGGAGCATATATACGTTGACAGGCACTAGCACATAATGTACAGCTCACTAGATTTTTGTTGTTGCTCACTACATACAAGCCTTAGCTCACTACATTATAACACACGACTCACTGTAGCAAACACATGTGTACAAGAACAACCACATAATTCACAGCTCACTAAAATGAAGTTACGGCTCCCCACAATACAAGGTACAACTCACTATTAAACAGAACCCTAATAGTTGAGGTAAGTGTCTTGGATGTATTAGTAAACATCAAGGTAAACGTATTCATTGTAAATTTGCAGACAAAATAAAGAACAAGCACATACGGCTCACTAGTTATGCACGTTTGCTCACTAACTTTAGCTTTAAGAAGTTTTCAAGTTGTCAACATACCTCTTCTGATGAGTTTTTGATGCATCAGTAGCACATCTCTTCTTCGATACTGATGATTGTTGAGGTTCCATCTGCAAACATTTGAAAAATGCGATAATGAGTTTGCGATTTTGTTAAAACCATGAATGCCAAAAGAATTCATCGTTTTTTTTCGATCATGCCAATAAATTTGGAATTTGCTAAAACTTACCTCGATTTTGTTTGCTTAAAACCTCAGTGGCGATTTTGCGAAGGTTTCTTGAGAAAATCGGTGAGCAAATGTAGTAGAATTTCTCCAATTGAAGTACGAAGTTGAGTGGGTTTTGGGAGAGAGAAACTGATGGAAGTTTTTGGATCGTGGTGTTTTGAACTTGCAGCAGTTACCATACTTTGTTTTATTATTTTTTTTTTAGGCGACGGGTTATTCACTTTTTGCATGTTGGGGCGCCAATTACGCAGTTGGTGGTCCTGATTGTACAAATACAATTGTACAACTGAATGAACGGTATAATTACTGCTGTAGTTGTACACGATTAGACCCAACACCACCGGTCCCGGATAAAAAATCTTCTACCACTTGACCGTCCTACTTGATCTCTACCTGATGGGAGAATCTGGCTTATTTAATGGCTGAATTAACCTCTGATGTACGGGAAGTCCAATCACGGACAATCGGGCGCTCCATTATTCATTCTTCATCATTCGGCTACCCTACCCTTATCCCCTTCTTATAATTTATGACTTGCCTAGTTGATCATCAGGCAGGGATTGAAATATCACTCTATTGAGGCGCTGTTCTCTTCTTAATTCCGAAAGATTTTTAATATTAGTTTCACTTGCTATGGCCCAGGCAATGATGGTTTATTGTTGTTGTCAACTTTCCCCCTTGCTTGGTCCTACAATTCACATCCTTGAATTTCTTCTTTTTTAGTTCTTTTGGCAAAGTTTAGTTTTACTTCTATTGACTTATAATTCTTTACAAACTTCACAGGTTACTCCTTGGTCCGACAATTGACATTCATGAACATTTAATCGACAAATTTTTCACTTGTACTCAGATTAAAATCAAAATTAGTACCTTGAGTGCTAAAATAGTGTGCATAAGATCAATATTTTAAAGCCTGTTCTTTAGAATCGCTTAGTGAAACTAAATATTGTAAGAAATTATAAGAAGTTGTAAAAAGTCCTAGGTTTTATAATTGTAAGAAGATATAAGAAGTTGTAGGTAGATGAGTCATAAATTGTAAGAGGTTATAGTTATAAAAAGTTATAAGAATTTATCAGCAACCTTAATTAGATGCAACCTCGTAATAAGATATACATTTGACCCTACTCAAGGCTAAAAAAAAGGATCGTAAGATCCAGCGTAAACAAGGTGAGGAGGCTTGATGTATGATTAAATGCCTTTTATTTTCCTTCTTCCCCATAAAATATTGCAAGATATTTATATGATGCAGTTTGGAATTATTCATCCCAGTGCAATTTGGAAAGAATCAAAATTATCCTAAGAAGACTTTTTAAAATGTATGAACCGTCAACATCTCAACATACACAAGAGATCATGAACTTAACCTCTAAACTTCGCAAATAATATTTTTATCTCAAAGAACTTTAATTCTCTCACTTTAATTCAAATACAAACTTATGCAATCACATCTGAATCCATCTAAGAGTTTGTCGTCACGGAATTATCAAATTTTGATATTGCGGTTTTAAATTTCGACTTTTATATGAGATTATATATTTAAAACAGTGCTTGGGGCACTAGAATTTTTCTTATTAAGAGATATACTTAATTTTTCCTTGTTAGAGTGATATTAGTCATTCCTAAAAATAAACTTGAAGTCAGCTTTTTAGGGGGGCATTTGATTTGATAAAATTGAATTGAAATGAAATTTTAACTTAAACTAATAAAGAGAATGTCGATTTTTTATTTATAATATCGTATGTTTGGTTTAGTCTATAAATGAGAATATTCAATACCAAAAAATTAGTTTATATGAATCAATAAAATCAGAGAGGTTTATTCATATCCATACCTAAAAAATTTAAACTCTTTAGTGATACTATGAATACAAAATTTGCAAACAGAGAAAAGAAATCAAATATAAATCAAGAATGAGATCAGAAGTTTTTTTATATCTAGATTTTTTTTTTTAAAAAAAAGGCGATTGGTCCTTCAAGTTGGGCACTGAAATTTAAGGCCAGCATGGCAACTTGTCAAATTGCGATGCAAATGTGCGGATAAGGTCGGTTTTCACGTCATCTAATAACACTTAAATACGATTCACAAACAAAAGCTACTGTTGCTTAACAAGGCACATAATTTATCGCGTCCCTGAAAAACTGGTTGGTTTGGTTTTCACGTAACGCAGGTAAGCCACTGATGATTATCAGGTGACTATAAATACTAAGTAATTCCCAGTAAAAACAAGCCTCATCGAGCGCAATAAGATATTGACAGACCTACAGTGCCCACTAGGATTTTACTTTAGTATCTTTTTGCCTCTTTGCTTGTCGGTTCATGCAAGATATGCTTATGGACTTATAAAAACGTGATACAAGCTATTAAAACAGCAGTATACTTATTAGGAAATAAAATTATTTTGTGATGGATTTCGCTTTATCATATTCGATCTATATCTTCGAGTATCTCTCCCAGGTGAGAAATCCTTGTATGAATAGTACTTGGTTGGTAGTTGGCTTATATTCTTTGTATAAAACCCCTTGTAAGGGGATTGCAAAATCACAAAGGAAAATACACACAAACACACGGGCCAAAACTTGAGAAGCAAATCACCTCGATAAATTTTGTTCTTGAATTTCATCTTATCAGAGTCATGGGTGGTGATAAAAAATTTGTGATTGAGAATCAATCGCCTTACTATCTACATCCCTCTGAATGACTTGGGTTGGCTATCATTTCCATTATATTCAACGGAAAAAGCTATGACTTATGCCAAACGATCGTAAGAACAGCTCTAAAACGAAGAACAAGTTAGGTTTTATAGAAGGAATCTTAAGAAGACCAAAACCCAAGGATGGAAAAGATTCAAGCAAATTCAACACTTGGGAGATGGTTAACTCTATGATATGTTCATGGATCGTTAATGTCATTGACCTACAACTTCACACAAGTGTAGCATACACTAAAATTGCACAAGCTATGTGGGAAAATTTGCAAAGGCAATATGTCATGGCAAATGCACTCCAAATTCGTCAACTAAAGACCAACGTTGCCTCATGCAAGCAAGGTGGACTCGAAGTTGTAGAATTCTACTCCCAACTCATGGCAATGTGGAGTGAACTGGAAAATACCGCATTGTATGTGTGGGAAGTGCGGATGCGGCATTGGGCGTAAGATTGTGTAACACCCGCATTCTTTGTTTTTCGTTAAACTAATTGTATTGTCTTTTTACATTATAAAATCGTATTTTAGTAACTATATGAGTTAAATTATTACTGATGTGCTTATGTGAACGATAAATTTATTAAAAGGAATTATTGTTTTTATTTTTGATTTTAAATTTAATTTGTGCTAATTTGTGCCATTAAATTGTACCGATAGTTTAATTTAGTCGTTTCTCAAGTACGATTAGGTTGTCAACCTTAGAACTAGTTCGTGGTTTAATAAATGGAACCTAGATATATTTGGGAACGAGTAATCAACAAAAGGTCATACGTTTGATTTGGATTTAGAATACGAGGTTGAGATTGAATGAGACTAGACTCATTAGCATCGGGATTGGTTTAATTAGGTGAGATTAAAACAACAAAATAATCAATAAAAAAACCCAAAAAAGAGGGGGTTGAAACCCCCTTCTTCTTCCTCTTGACGAGGGGGGCGGGCGAGGGGAGGCCTTTCTCACTTAGCCCCTGTGACCTACAACAGAGAGAGAGAGAGAGAGAGAAGGCAGCAATTGGGTGGTGCAACGATCGAACGACGGCGGCGAAGGCGCCACCGTCCCGACATGCACAAGCAGCCACAACCCTAAACCCGACAAAGAGAGGGAAAGAGAGAGAGATCCAGAGAGAGAGAGAGAGAGAGACAACGAGGACAAAGAAGTCGGCTACAGCGAGATTCAGCGGTGACCGCTGGTTAGAGACACCTCCACCGGCAGGCTCGACCAAGGGTTCGAAAATTAGGGTTCTGAACCCTAGGCACGACCATGACCACTACGACATGGAGGGGTCTGATCTGATTTGGATGGCCAACAATGGGACCGAGTGAGGCAGGAGGCAAAACAAAGCAGTAGTAGCAGGAAAATAGAGCCGCATGCGTCCAAACCGAACCCCTAAATCGGGTCCTTAGCTGGATTCGAGGTAGGTGTTTCTCGCCTCCTAAGTATTAGTAATTTCGGAAACGTTTTAACCCTTAAGATGAGATGCATGTTAGTTTAAGGTTGATTAATATCCTTCATTTCGTAGACTAAATCGATCTAATCACCCACTATAAAAGGGGGGTTGCCTCTAGAGGTTAGGTTCATCAGTGAATTCACATTAGCTAGATATTAGCGACTATCACTGTGAGATAATTGAAAAATTGTGAGAGGTTTCTAGCGGAGAGGTACTAGAAACTAGAGAAGTGAAATCCTAAGTTTTTCGTCGAGCACATTGAAGCTTTAATCAGAAAAGTTATTACTTTGTTGGGTTCCCAAGTAAATAAGTGGGTTATCCTGAGGATAAAATTTCTACCTTCCTCTGACTCTTCTACTCAACCTTTCTTTTATGATTTTTGATTTCATAATTGCTAAAGATTTAATCTTTAGATATTTCGTTGCCCGCTATAGTTTGTTTAATTTACTTTTGTTCTTGTTGGGCTAAAAATTATATATTTTGCATTATTAATGTTGATCCGTACTAATTTGCTGCTTGATTGCGTTACAGTGTGCTTAAAGTTTTGATTTTCCTTATTGAGTAGTAGACGACATCAGTAATGATGGGCGGTGATGTGATGCATCTCATTACATCAGCGTATCATCAACCCTGGATCGAGATCCTTAGCTTGAAATTAAGGAGTTAAGATGGTCTCCACTCTAGGGATTACTCAGGGGTCTTTTAAAAATCTTTTTAAAGTAAAATCAATTATCCCTTCGATGTCCCTTCAATTATCCCTAGCAATTATGATTAGCTTCAAAAAAGTAATTGTGGTTTAATTTGTAAGTTTTTCATCAAACTCATTGGTGACTCTACTAATGATTTAATTGTTTTCCTTTTTTCATTTTTATTCCTTTTCTGTTTTATCTTTCGGTGGCACAGTTCTGATCCAGGACAGTGAAGTTGCCTTGACTACAAACTGAGCCTTGCATTGGCCCACGAACCCAATCGAGTTCTTAGACTAGGCAGGTTGCCCTATTTCTGCAATAGGCTTCAAACATTGCCAAGGATCAGAATTAGGTGACTATGTCTAATTTCTGCCTAAAAATCCAACCTAGTTCTTGGATCAGAATATGGATCTAGTTTCCTAATCGATTCCTATAAATCTACTAACTTTCTATTTCAAAATAGAAAATAGTAATAAAAATTAATAGTTGGTTTGAGAATAAATAAATAAAATTCCTAACAAACAAAGTTGAACCATTCGTCAAGGACTTGTGGTCTAGAATAAGTCCCCCGGGGTAATTGGTCGTTACAATGGCAACTCCACTAGAGATTTTTCTTAAAAGTTGGTGAGATTTGAAATTTAATATTGAAAATCATTTTAATTACAATTTTATTAAGCATCCTGTATTGAAAGGTGCTGTCTTAACCAGATCAATAACGCTAATAGATAGCCCTACTATTACCCCCTCAAGAGCTCAATTGGTTAACTCAGTGGGTCCACTAGACCCTACTGAGTATGCATAGATCTACCTACTCGCAACATAATTTTCGGTCCAAACAACTTAGGAAGGCAATGTAGAAGTGGTTTTTTTCGGGCAAAGAGTAAGGGTGAAAAATTTGTCAACCTCTAGACAGTGTCAAAATGAAGTCACTAGTTATTTTTGGCCCTAACTCTAACCTAGGGAAAGTGATAAATGTCACTACGTATGATTAATTAAACTAAACTAAAACAAAGCATAATGAACAAAATCAACGCAAAACATCAACAAACAAGGGTATGTAAATTTAGGCGTTAAACTAGTAAATCAAACTCAAAAAAGTAAGAACTTAAATGAAAATGAAGGCTAAAGGGAGAGAAAGAAAGCTAATTCCATCCAAACTTCATTACTCATGAAATGTGGCTACAAAATGAAACTAAATCTACACTAATCTCTCCTAAACCCTAGGCTAAACCCTGTTCTTAAAACCTAAAAGTTTGATTATTACACAAATGGGGAAATGGGCTTTTACTTGTTCCTGACGCAGCAGGTCTGGCACAGGTAGACCATGCCAAATCTTTGGAAGCCAACAACAGAAGCAGGGCTGGATAGGGGGTTCACGACCATGCCATATGGCAAAGGCACTGTGCCAACCCTCTGCCCTTTTCTTCTTCCTTGTTTTTCCTAACGGTTTTTGTGCTTATTGTCCCAGGTTTGCCCCATGGTTATCTCAAGCTGTGCACTAGGGTAAAGTCCAGTTGACACGACCAACTGTCAATGCATTTTGCACCTATTATCCACCATTTGAGCAATTCTCTTTATTACCTAGAATCTAATAAAACACTAATAAATGATTAATTTAACAGTTATTATGAGCTAAATCTAGGTCGTATGAGAGTATAAAATTCGCAACTATTGAGCCTGAACAAATACCCCTACACCAAAACTTTGCTCGTCCTCAAGCAAAACAAAACAATTGAAACCTAGCTCACTTTTGTAGGAATCACGGTTGTATTTGGTATATGCAACCATCCCTTTAAACCCTTTGGTTCCCTCAGTTGATGAATGAGGTCTTGTGAGGGGTTTGTAGAAGAGATACCCATAAAAATCTTTGAAATATTCTCGAATTTTTCAAAAGTAAAGCACATATACAAGTCAAAGGGGAAGTATGTACACATTGGAATCGATTTGATCGCCCTAACAACCTAGATACTAAGTCATATACAAGGAAAACATACAATCAAGAAACATATAGGCTATGAATGCATCCCTGAATCTCATTTTTTACTCGACACAACACAACGCCATGACATGTACATATTGGTGCTCCATGCAAAGTGTATTCATTCTAAATGTTAGCTAAAACTGGGCCAAAAGGTTTTCTTTACTTGGCTAATGGACTTCCTTTTATTTGATGATCAACCTCACCTTTCTTTTTTGTCCTCACTTTTTCCTGCTTGTCTCCTTATGCTCCTTTGTCTAGGTGAGTAGTTCATGGCTTATTAAGCCTTGACCTCTCAGAGAAGCAACTTAGCACATATTTGGACTTCTTCTCTAATTAGAGGTTTTATTTGGATGTGCATAATACTTATTCCAGCCCAAATAGAGGTATCGGAGCCAATATCTCTTTCACACTCTTCTTTTTCTTCTTCTTTTTGTCCATAAGAGAAAGTCATAACTCACTAACCAAGTAGAATGTCCTCAACCCAAGTTTCAACAAATTGACACAAGGAGTCAATGGTCAAGTGTGCAAGGTAGGCACAATATTGCACATCTATGATGGAGTTGTTATTAGACCTAGAAAAACTGAATTGAGACCTACAACCCGTACCGAACGACTCGGACCCATACATGACCCAACATCCGAAATAGGCAACCAGAAATTGGACCCGAAACTCGAATTGACCCAAACTGAACCATACCCGAACCAAAATTTTCAACAAAGTTGCTTATTTTTGCATAACAAGCATGTTGAACGAAAAATCAGTTAGCCTGAAGTCGACTCGAACCAAAGTTCAACTGACCCAAACCAAACTAAACCAACCCGAAATGTAATTTAACCTGAAACATGACCTGAACCAAACTTAACCCAATATGTACTTGAACCAAATGCCCCATTTGCCAAGTCTAGCTATTATGAAAAACCAAAATTTACACCATGCACAAGTGCTCTATCACACATATTCTACCTATATACAAGCTAGCAACCAAGCCATTAGAAATAAAAAAATCAATCAAAAAGGTAAAAAAATCCCAAAACCAAAGCAAAACTAAACAAAAGGTGAAAAATTTTCAAAAAATATATAGAAGTGGGCACCTCATTCCCACAAAAAATTTCATAATGTCCTTATTGTGCGAGCTAAAGCACAAAAAGGGAGTCAGATAAAAAACTACAACTGTAAAACCAACAACTCAAATCCATAAGTATATACAAACCTATAAAACCGCCAAACAAAACACAAAACCAAATAACACCAACAAATATTCACAAAACAAAATACGACACCAACAACCACTCATAAAACAAAACACACAAAATAAAGAAGGGTGATCATAGCCAACTGGGCTTAACAAATCACAAAGTTAACCTCAAAATCAATCATCCACACAATCACAATCCTAAATATCGACAACTAATACAAAAAGAAAGACAAACAAAAAAAGAAGAAGAGAGAAGTTGGAACAATCATACCAAGTTAGGTGCTAAGTGCACCTAAACTATGCCTTACCCAGATGGCGTCAAAGAGGTCTATAGAGCATCAGTCACTCCATCTTATCATCATGTTACCACTTATATCAATCCCCATCAAAGCCTGGAGCAACTTATCAAATAAACTTGAACAATCCTAAAAGAAGTAAAAACCAATAGCAACAAGGAGGATGTTCTAAAGAAAGCACATCACCATAATAGAATTGAGAACTCTCTTGAGCTTATCAAAGCTCTGGGTCCAATCCAAAGAGTTACACACATGCTCAACATCACTCAATATAGAGGATAATGGCCTAGAGGTTTCACAAAAAGCATGCACGTTCAAATTAAGCATGAATCCTAGATCATCTACCCAAACCTCAAGTCCTATAGTCACATTAAGATTTTGAGTTCGGTCTAAATTAGGGGCATAAATCATGCAAGTATTGGACTCGAGATGGGTGGACATTGAGGAATCCACAGAGGAGTGAAATAGTGATAAAGGAGCTAAGACGATAGAAGTGGGAATGGATGTACGAAGACAATCAATATAGACTAGATCACTGAGTTCCAAATCATGAGGCATGACTTCAATAACCTCCTCATCACAAGACTCCTCCAAAGGAGTCCCCTCAGTCGAATACTTCTCCTCAATAAAAATATCCTTAGAAACCACAATCATTTCATGATTAAAATCACAACTAGCCTTAACTGTTAGTTTCTCACTCCCATCATTGTCATTCAAGGAGGCTAATAGAAAAGGTGCATTATCGAGAACCATATCACTCCCAAGGGCATCCCTTGTGTTAAGATGAGTGGTGATCATTTGGGGAGGCAATGAAGGATCATCACACCCTCATAAGACATTTGATTATAAAAGTGAGAATATGAGCTAAGGTCATCGTCCATGAGAAGATCATAAGAACACAGAGGAGTAATGTATTCATGGGATTGAGAGGTGAATGAAAAAGAGGAATTTCATATTGATGCTCAGAACACAACGTATCCTCTAAAGTTACAAAGTCATTAGGTAACTTGCCGTCGTTATCCATAAAAACTTTAGATGCAATGCTTAATGCTTCCCTAATTGTTCCCCACTCATATATCTTATCACTTAAATCCTCGAGAAAATTCCAAGCCTCATCAGCATTCTTGCAAAGGAATTCTCTCCCACACATAGATCCAACCATTGCCTTAGTGCTAACATCTAAACTTTCATAAGCTACTTGGCACAAATTCTATCTCTGTAAACCATGGTAAGGGCATTGGTTAGGCAACTCTTTGAGCCTATTCATATACTTCCAAAAAGGCTCTTGTTCAAGTTGGACAAAAAAGCATTTTACTCCTAAGTCTAATGGTCTTACTAGTGGGAAAGTTTCTTTTAAAAAAGATATAATCCCATGATTTAATAGAACCAAGCTTAGGGCTATACGTCCACCTCTTAGCATTATCTTTGAGAGCATACAGAATGAAGTTCATCCTCACAACATCATTTGATACCTCAAATTTCCTTAAACCCACGAATAAACAAATAAGGATCTTCAAAGTTGGTAAATTTAGGAAGCATGCTAACATAATCGGTATTAAGCTCAAATGTCAATATGTCATATCCTTAGGGATAGCAAGGAGGTCAAAACATAATTGTGGGAAAGTTCGGGGAGGATAGAAGTGATCCCTCAATGAACGTAGTAGGTCAGGTTCCACTCTTTCAGCAATTGAATTATCAACATTAGTAGCCTTGGGCACAACATTAACCACATTTGTTTGCTCAAAATTTCCATGCCCATGATGGACATCTAATGAGTCACAACTTTTTGGTTTTAAATCTTTTGGCCTGTTCACATTTCTAATGTTTTTCAATTTTTCAATACCATCAAAATAAGTAGCTACACTATCACTCAAATGACAGAATAAAGCAACAATAAAAGAAACTACACTAACACAAAATGAATAAAAATGGGAACATTTACAAGAAGTGACTTAATTTCAGACCACCGTCCCCGGTAACGACGTCAATTTATAGAAGTGGTTTGGTGGGGAGATTAAGAGTGGAAATTTGCCATCCTCTAGGCGGTGTGGAAATTCACTAGTTATTTTCGGCCCCAATTCTAACCTATGTAAAGCGAAAAAGTCACTAATTATGATTAATTAAACTAATTACTCACTAATTCTAATATAAATATGATTAGTTAAACTAAACTAAAACAAAGCATAATTAACAAAATCAACACCAAACATCATATTAACTAATAATAACTAGCGAAGAATATAATTAATTAACTAAGAAAACTTTAAATGTACTAACTAAAAAAGAGAGAGAAGCGGGAGTACCTTAAAAGCATGAAAATCCAACATTGGAGGTTGGCCTCTATTGTTGGAGCAAGTGGATGATGATTGGAGCTCCACTCATTCTCACTAATCTAACTCAACTACTCCTAATCTACCCTGTTGAGAGCCACAAACTCAAACATGTAATAATTGGTTTTCAAAACCTATGATGGAGAAGAGAGAAAGAGCTCGAAATTTGCATTCTTAAAGAAAGAGAATGAGAGATTAAAAGTAGATAAGAGAATATGCGGATGATTAGGAAATCGAGAAACTAATTGTAATCCATTAACGAACAAAAGCATGTGAATTTGGGCATAAACTAGTAAATCAAACTCAACAAAGAACAAATTTGAATGAAAATGAAGACTAAAGAGAGAAAAAGAAAGCTAATTGCATCAAAACTTCATTACTCTTGAAATGTGGCTATAAAATGAAACTAAATCTACTCTATTCTCTCCTAAAACCTATGCTAGACGCTATTCTAAAAAACTAAAAATTAGATTATTAAATACATAAGAGAAGAGGCCTTAAATAGATTCCGATGCAGCAGGTTTGGCATAGTCATGCCATGCAACAACAAAAGCAGGGCAAGATAAGGGGGTGGCACGGTCGTACCACATGACATTTGCACCCCGTGTTAACCCTCTACCCTCTTTTTCTTCCTTGCTTTTCTTACCAGTTTTTGTGCTTGTTGTCCTAGGTTTGCTCCATAGTTATCCGTAGTCAACACGACCAACTCTTAGAGCATTTTACACTCATTACCCATCATTTGAGCAATTCTCTTTATTACCTACAAAACCAAGAAAACATCATTAAACACCTAATTTATCAATTATCATGAGCTAAATCTAGGTGGTATGAGAGTATAACACCCACACATACTGAGCTTGAATAGGCAACAAAAATGTTCTAGTCTTGCCACGCCCCCCATGGATGACACACGAAGTATTTGGTTCGTGAAAGGATTGTTCTAAATCTAACTTGAAAGCCTTATACCATATACAATTGGCTTAGGTTGGAATTCATGTGTGTGCCTAAATGTATTCTTGTATGATTTAACTTTTTTTAGCGCTAGGGTCTATGCGTTGATGCTTTGGATCTTTGCAAAGCTTGTTGAGAGTTACAAATTTAACCACTACTTCGGTTATTAAACACTTTTTATAACATAGGGAAGTAGTGATCGATCAACGAGGAAAGATTGTTTTAAAAAGGCTAGCTTAATCCTAAATGATTTTTCTAATCTAATTTATTAAATCTAAACTTAATAATTCTAAAATAATTAAAATCTAACAAATAAAAATTTGGAAAAAAACACCCAATAAAGTACCTAAATATTTTGGATTATATTCTGGAAATAAAACAGTAAAACGCTTTCCTAAATAATCTAGAAAAATAAAATCAGAATAGTAACTGAAATTCTAATCAAAAATCAAAACAGCAAATAATAATAAGAAAATACATATTAAAAATGTCAAACAGTAACCTAAAATATCATTCTTCAGGTATATAAGCTTATAACTCCTCAATTGTATCCAAATAATTTCAGAAAAATCAAATCAGAAAATTATCACAGAATATCAATGCAAAATATTAAATCTGAAATTAGAAATAAAATAATCTGCATAAACATAAATACGAAAATAATCAAGAAAATTACCCTAATTCTAGGACACAGTTTTCTGGACTTAACAATACCTAATAATCGTGAATTAACAATTAAAGTCGAAATTTTCAGAATTAATAACCTAAAAACCTGCACATATGAATTTCACAAAATAATTTTGAAAAATTATCAAATAACTTCCAAAAATTACGAAATTAAATATGGGCTGACTAGGACACACTATAAATTCTAGGAATTGATAAAAATCAAAAAATAACAAAAACAACTATTTTTAGTCTAATTTCTAACAAACCGGTAATTAAATACCAAAACTGAATATAAATCAATCTAAAATTATAACCACTCTAAAAATCAAAATCTAAACTATATAAAATTACCTAGACACTCTTAAAAGACTATACTTTTGGGGGGGCGATTGAAATTATATTGAAGCTAATAAAAATAGAAAGAAAATTAACAAACTAATCAAATTAACTCTACACAACAAATAATGATCAAAAGTTGTCAAATTTATGAAGGATACTTAGTATAATTCTCAATCCACCATACAAATTAATATTTACCATCAACACACAAGTTAATTTCATTCATGAGTTAAACTATAGAAGACATCCATCAGTGGTTCTTACCCGTTTTTCCTTAGATTCTAGTTTAATTAGGTTCAGCCCTAATGTAAACCCTACTAATTTGATAATCTTTACACCAGCGCAAAAATTTAATCAAACTAGAGCATTACGCATTAGAAAAACATCATTTAACACTTTGTAACCAATTTACCAGCAAATCGATTTAACAAAGATCTAAAGCAATTACCTAATTAAAAGAGATGGGCTTGAGTCATCCATGATTAATTAGGGTGATACCTAAGCATAAAAGACTATAACTTTTAGTCTTCTAAACTATCAATTGAAATCGTATTAAAGTAACTAGCATGCATTCTAATTAATTTAACACGAATATCATAAACGATAAACGCTAATCGCTATAGAATCATGAATATGAATCAACTAGGCAATATAGCATAAGACTTGTTTCAAAACAGTAAATTTAGCATGGCTTCAAGAAGATTATATTAAGCCAAAAAAAAATTACTAGCTCATATTAAAAGTAACATCACAAAAGTTTAGCAAAAATTTCATGTTTAATAATATAAAGAGTTTAACTAATTGAACGAAATAAAAATAACAAATAAAACAAAATAAAAACTTGATAGAAAGGCCACGTGAGGATGGAGATTAGGGGTGAGATTTAAGAGGATGATGATGGTGATGCGAATTGATGATGAGATTGATGGTGGAGGAAGAAATGTGAGGTGAACACTTCGGAAGGAGCGTGGGTTTGAGATGAAGGAAGAAGAAACGTGAAGATGGCGTTGAGGAGATTGTGAGGAGGAAGGAGAAGAGACGTGTGTTTTAGTTTATTGCGTGAGGATGAGGTAGTGGGATCAAGCGGTCGTGGAGTTCTTTTGTGGTGTTAGGCGTGGATTGATTGTCCTCCGAGGTGATGATGATATATATAGGGAGGAAAGGAGGGGTGTGATTGGGGTTAGTAACTAGGGTTTCCTTCTTCCTTTCTTCCTTAAACTTTTCTCCCTCAAGACTTCTAACTCTTCTCCAACTCTTGAAATCCTAGCCCAGACAATATCTTCATAATTATCATTTTTGGATTGTCTTTTGCCCAAGCATGTAAAACCCAAGCCTCAACGACTCGTCCTCTCCTTTTTATTAAAACAATGCCTACCCTAAAAAATATATGAAAATAACGTAAATTAGATGCAATAATGTGTAAAATATAATCAAAATAATTAATAAAATGATGCATGATTAATGGCTTAACAAATTCCTCCACACTTAGACTTTGGACGTCCTCGTGCAAAGAAATCTTAGACTCGACCTAAAGTTGACATCCTTTCTTTTCTTATAAAATCATGCATACTTATGATATTCATACTAGGTCTAGGCTTGCTTAAGAAAAAGAGTGTTATTGAATTATGTAATAGCCCGACCCTAAATCATGTTTATTTATTTAATTAAGCCATGTTATTCTTTTTCCTCATTTATTTTTCTCATTTAATTATCCCGGTTGAGAGAATTCATTTTGGGCCCTACCTTGCAATTCGTTCGAGTTTTATTTACCGAAAATAATTTTTTTAGAGAAATTGATATTAGGCCTCGATAATTATGGTTTGAAAGATTAAATTATTTTTCATGACCTTACAAAAATTTAATTTCGAGCTTTGAACAAAAAAAATTTAATTAATCCCTTCGGTTTTGCTTTTTTTTTCGAACCCGAGCTCATTCAATGCCAATTTCGGCCTAAAGTTTGAGGTCCAACAAGTTATGTCACTAACTTAGCTAATTAACCATGGTTTAAGCTTAACCATGGTTACTTTTAAGGGTTAATTTCAGCCAAGTATTTATTTGCCTAAGTTTCTTTTGCACCAAGTAAAAATTCAAGACACTTTCTCTCTCTTCTTCTCTCCTCCTTCTCTCTACCCACAGCAGCAGCCCCCTCCCAGCCCTATTATGGTGTTTTCCGGCCACTTTCCGGCCACTCTCCGGCAAGGATTTCAATCCCCAAACAACCTCCCTCCATTGGCTACCATTTTCCATCCTCAAAATCACCCAATATCATCTCCATCTTCACATATTTCAAGCTCAAAGTAAGCGACTTCAATGTTGTTCTTTGAATTTTGGTTTTTGCATCTTGTTTTGGTTGTTTTAATGGTGGATTATGTTGTTTCTATTGAATTAGGAATCATTTTGGTGATGGATCATGGTGGAGTTGAAGTTAGAGTTAGGGTTTTATCTTAATCATGCAAGCTTCATGTTCAAGTGCTGAATTTTGATTCTTTTAAATGAGATGTTGTGATCTTTGTCATTGGTAATGAATATCAAGATGTTAATGCTGACCTATATAAGTTAAAGAGTGATTTTAGTGGTTGGTTATGTGAAGAAAAGATTGAAAATATGTGAGTTAAAGCTGGGAAATAGACATGAAACAGGGGCTACTTTGGGAATTAACGGGTACTGTTTGGAATATCCAAAACTCATGATTTTTGGTGTAGTGATATCTTGATGCGTTAGCTTTCCATAGGATTTGGAATTACTCAATTTGGAGTTGTGTGGACAAAGTTATGACCAATTTAATCAAGACTGGGCAGAATGTATCGAAACTGGGAACTGAACTGGAACAGTAACTTCACGGAAAAACTGGTATTGATTGGGTCACTTAAAAATTGTATTTTTGGTGTGTGGATATATCAATGAGTTCTCTTTAAAATGCCTTTTGAATCGCCTTAATCCGAGTTCTGTGGAAAAAGTTATGGTCATTTTGCTGCGACTGCGCAGATTGATCAGAAATTATGCACGTCTGTGTTCTACCCTACTTTTAGGGACCTTATTATGTGAACCGCGCTTTATGTCCTAAAGAAGAGTGTTAGAGGACACTGTGAAGTTTTCATATTGGGGTTTTATATCTCATTTGGAGGTTGGGAGTGAAAGATATGGATTTTCTAATGCAGACTATCAATCGGTAACATGAGTGAATGCAGAAATCGAGACATTTGAAAATATTTTCAGAAGTTTCTATATAATTATGGGTATTGCAAGGAAATTACAAAGTGTAGTGAGTTCAACAAGTTTGTTAGTGTACAGAAGCTTACTTGGGTTGAAAACTGAGTTACATGAGTATGAAAATGAAATTTGGGAAGTGAGTAGATTATTAACTCAAAATCAGTGTCCTTTGGACCAAGTTAGGGTGTTATATGAGTTTTTATGAACCTCGCAGCACCCCTTATGGCATAAACCATTTGTCACCCATTTCAGAAGTATTAAACCTTCTATTATCCATTTCAAAGGCATTAACCATTCTATTACCCTTTTCAGAAGCTTCACACTTTTCATTATCCATTTCAGAAATATCAGAAATTCATATTTCATTTATATTAATTAAAATCTTTTCATTATCACCTCAATCATTTACATTTGGCCTATTTTGCTTCAATTTATTGTATTTCAAGTTCAATAACCATAACTGATTTAAATAAGTTCATTTTGGTTTAACTTGTCTTATATTCAATTAAAATCAGTTTATTATATTGAAATGCACAAGTTATGTATCCCATTTCATTACTCAATTTCTGTTACACATACTTTTACCTACTCAGTTATGCGAGTAAGGATCATTTACTGACTACACATACTTACAGTGATATTTACGAAACAGAGTTGAGGCCTAGTCTATCATTTTCATTGTGCATAAGTATCATCAAGTGAAATATCATTTTAAGGACTTCAGGTACGTCCATTGCCTGTATCTTTAGAAATCAGAGTGTATTTATCAACGTTATCATGTTTTGGTAAGTACATCAATGAATCAGTTTACACAGTGATTTATCAGTTAATTAGTGACCCCGTCAGTTATTATCTATAGGGCATTCGCCCTTCAGTTACCCGCGGGGCTTCAGGCCAGGTCCCCGATCGGCTTGGCAGGTGTACACCTATGCATAGATCGTAACAGTATCAAGGGGTTCACTATCAGATAATAACTAGCAATACAGCTTTACATTTATTTCATTCACTGTTTTAACTTAAAATGAATTGCAAAGCGGGCCCAATTAGTGTTCAATGATCATTTAACAATTCAGGAACGCATGTACTGAGCTTCGGCTCACAGTTCGAAATGTTTTTCATGTTTTGTTTTAGGCAAATGCTCAGAGTATTTCCCTCATGCCATCAAATCAGCGGAAGAGAATAAGTGAAGCAGGGAAATCCAGATGGATCAAAAGTAATGTCGTATATGCATACTTTAATGTTGTATTTTGAATTCTTTTGTGGATGAAGATGTAGATTACATGGTGAATTATCTTACTATGGTTTATAAACCTTACATTGGTTAACACTTGATTGTGAATGGATGATCATGTGTGAATGTGCATGGTTGAGATTATGCTTAACTGTGTTATATATAGCACTCATGTTTCAAGCCTTGTCCTTTTGGACGGCGGTAATGCCCCTATCATTGGATTCATCATATTACAATTGAGTGATTTACTAAGGAGAATATGAACAGTGAAACATGTTTAATTTGGGGCGTTACAAATTAATTAGTTTTTCCTTCAATAAGTGAATACCTGTTAAACATCCAACTATCCTTAGAGAGTGTATTTATCAATCTCACAACACTTCTATAATGATACAACAAGTTCAATAATTATCCATCTCTTTTTGATTATACATACACCAATCAAGAGGTCGAAAAAGAATTTAAGATAGAAAAATTTAGGCATGGTATGGCTATAGAGACAATTGAACTAGGTAGAATAACTTCATTAAATTGATCCTAAACTTGCCTTGTATTTATTTTCCTCTTCTTCTTCTGTTTTTTTATTTTTTTCTCAAACTCCACTTGCGCACATATTCGAGGCCCATATAGGGTCTTAGAAATTGAACACTCCCTGTCTCACACTCACCCGAATAGAGGTGTTGGAGTAAATAATTCATGCTCATCTTATTCTTTCTTTAACTGTTGGTTTTGGCGAGTCATTGATCGGCCCAAAAGGGGCATGACTCTCCCAATCATGGGCTACTCCATATGTAAGGCTCACTTGAGACCTAACTTAAGGGAAATAGGTGTCGAGCCACCTATTCCTACCCATGTTGATAATCTAACATTTTTTTTAAATTTTTTTAAATTTTTTATTTATTTATTTTTTGCATGAAAAATAGACAAGTAAAATCACAATTTTAATAAGTTATTCAACTAATTCAATAGTGTAGGAGATGGGCCAAGTCATTTTATTGCCTCTGAATCGGATATATTACATAACTAAATAAGATGGATAATCAAGAGAATTACCCATTAAAAAGATGTATGAAGATCAACTGAAACTTCTCTAAAGGATAACTATCATGCTTAGAAGTCTTCACTTATAAAAGAATAAACTACAAAATAGCTAATAAAACAAAATTTTTCTAAACAAGCAAGCCTAGCATAAACTTATATCATGCATTATTTATAAGAAAAGAAAAGATTTTTTGTTTGTTTTTGATTTTTTATTTATTTTTTTCAAGAATAAAAACTACAGGAATTAAATGCAGGATGCACCCCCCACAATTAATTCATGCATTGTCCCTAATGCATGCAAAAAGAAAGAAATAATGAAAATAAAAGCAAAATTAAATGGGTACTTCCCTAAAAACGTTGGGTTGCCTCCCAACCAGCGCCTTTGTTTATAGTCGTTGGCTCGACTTCATAAAGCTCCTGGATCCTCTAGTTGGATCTCTTCCAGTAAATCATCATTAATCTGGTAAGAAACTTTTTGAAACTTAGCATGATCAAGACTCTTAGTAAGCACACTCAAAAATTCATCCTCATTAGATAAGTCATAAATATCTTGGGGCAATTCAGCAGTAACATCAAGTGCATACACGTAACTCACATCAGTAGGGAATCTCATGGCATTAAAAATATTAAATTTAATCACTTTACCATCAAATTCCATGGTTAATGTTCTTTCATGCACATCAATTTTAGTGCTAACTGTTTTCAAAAATGGCATGTCAAGCAAGATGGGAATATCATGACATGCATCACCCATGTTCATCACATACAAATCAGCAGGAAACACAAGTTCATTCACTTGGACTTAGACGTCCTCTAACACTTCATCTGGGTAAATACTGCTCCTATCAGCTAACTGAAGCACTACGCCAGTTTCTTTAACTCTCATAAGTTTAGTTTGTCATAAACAAACCTAGGCATAACATTAATGGAGGCACCCAAGTCAAGCATAGCCTTATCAACGTAAAGATTTCCTATCTTACAAGGAACAGAAAACACACCTAGGTCTTTGCACTTAGGGGGAAGTTTCATTTGAAGAACAACAGACACATTTTCCCTCACACTTACCTTTTCATTCCATACTAATTTTCTTTTAGTAGTACATAATTCTTTCAAGAATTTAGCATAACGAGGCACCTGTTTAATGGCATCAAGGAAAGGCAGGTTGATCTCTACCTTCTTTAATGTCTCTAAGATCTCTTGGTTAGCCTCATTCACCTTAGAAGTAGGGTTTCCAAATCTACTAGGAAAGGGTGGAATTGGCTTATAAGGTTCTCTTTTCTTCTCTCCTATTTCCTTAGTAGTTTGATGAGAATCTGTATCTGACTCTAGTTCAGTCCCCTTGCCCTCTAACTCAGGTTCTAATTCTCTACTCTTCCTACGCTCTTGTAATTCTTTCCCCCTCCTAAGTGTTATGGCACTAACATTCTCCTTAGGGTTAGAGTAAGGCTGAGATGGTAACCTATTTTGCATTTGAGCCTGCAAGTTGCTAACTATGATATCAGTTGCAGTCTGTCTCTCTTGAACCTGCTTAAGAGTTGTCTCCAAAATCTGAAACCTATCATCCATCTTAAAAACTTGTTCTAGTAGGAAGTTGGTCCTATCTTGATTAGAAGGTTCACAAGACATTTGGTCAAAACCAGGTGGATTGGTTTGAGGGCCATACCTAAGATTAGGATGGTCTCTCCATCCTTCATTATAGGTGTTAGAATAGGGATCATACCTCCTTTGACCTTGGTTAGAATAGACAACATTAATATTACCCTCTTGAAGTGTAGGACATGCATCAATAGGATGCCCCTGTAGACAACAAATGCCACATACAACTGCTTTTTGTACTCCCCCAGTGACAATCTTATTTAACATAGCAGTAATATAAGATAATTGATTCTTTACAAATGAACTAGAACCAATCTCATTGACCCTTTTGACTTGTGACTCCCTAGCACCAAACTCCTAAGTATTTTGGGCCATTAGATTAAATAAATTTCTAGCCTCTACTGGCGTTTTGTTAACTAGAGCCCCTCCACTAGCAGCATCAACCATATTACGATCCATAGGAAGCAAACCCTCATAAGAATATTGAATCAATAGTTGTTCAGTTATTTGATGTTATGGACAACTAGCACACAATTTATTAAATCTTTCCCAATACTCACAAAAAGTTTCCCCATTCATTTGTTTGATTCCACATATGTCTTTCCTAATAGATCCAATACGGGATGCAAGAAAAAAAAATTCTAAAAATGATTTATGCAGTGCAGTCCATGTAGAGAAAGATCCAGCAGGCATGTAATACAACCAATCCTTAGCATTACCAAGCAAAGAAAAGGGAAATGCTCTCAATCTAATTTGGTCCTCTGAAATTCCCTCAGGCACCATAGCAGAGCAAGTAATAAGGAATTCACTAATATGTCGGTATGGGTCCTCTCCAGCTAATCCATGAAACTTAGGTAATAAATTGATGAATCCACAGTTCAGTTTCAAGGGTTTATCTAATACAGCATAAGTAATGGACATGGGTTGGGTTTCTAGATTAGGGGCAGCAAGTTCCCGAAGAGTGGACATTCTTACCTCTTTAAGCTTAAGACTTACTGGCAATCTACAAAAATTAAAATAAAAACAAAACAATAGAAGTAGTAAAATTAAATAGAAGTAAACTAGCAATTTAATTTTCTTTCTCCGGCAACGGCGATAAAATTTGTAAAGCTTGTCGAGAGCTATAAATTTAACCACTACTTCGGTTATTAAAAAATTTTTATAGCATAGGGAAGTAGGGATCGATCCACGAGGAAAGATTGTTTTAAAAAGGCTAGCTTAATCCTAAATGATTTTACTAATCCAATTTATTAAATCTGAACTTAATAATTCTAAAATGATTAAAATCTAATGAATAAAAATATGGAAAAAACACCCAATGATGCTCCTAAATATTTTGGATTATATTCTGGAAAGAAAATAGTAAAAAGCTTTCCTAAATAATCTAGAAAAATAAAATCAGAATAGTAACTGAAATTCTAATCAAAAATCAAAACAGCAAATAATAATCAGAAAATACAAATTAGAAATGTCAAACTGTAACCTAAAATATTATTCTTCAGGTATATAAGCTTATAACTCCCCAATTGTATCCAAATAATTTCAGAAAAATCAAATCAGAAAATTACAACAGAATATCAATGCAGAATATTAAATCAGAAATTAGAAATAAAATAATATGCATAAATATAAATATGAAAATAATCAAGAAAATTACCCTAATTCTAGGACACAATTTTCTGGACTTAACAATACCTAATAATCGTGAATTAACAATTAAAGTCGAAATTTTCAGAATTAATAACCCAAAAACCTGCACATATCAATTTCACAAAATAATTTTGAAAAATTATCAAATAGCTTCCAAAAATTACGAAATTAAATATGGGCTGACTAGGACACTCTGTAAATTCTAGGAACTGATACAAATTGAAAAATAACAAAAATAACTATTTTTAGTCTAATTTCTAACAACCGGTAATTAAATACCAAAACTGAATATAAATCAATCTAAAATTATAACCACTCTAAAAATTAAAATCTAAACTGTCTAAAATTACCTAGACACTTCTAAAAGACTATACTTTGGGGGGGGCGATTGAAATTATATTGAAGCTAATAAAAATAGAACAAAAATTAACAAATTAATCAAATTAACTCTACGCAACAAATAATGATCAAAAGTTGTCAAATTTATGAAGGATACTTAGTATAATCTCAATCCACCATGCAAATTAATATTTATCATTAACACACAAGTTAATTTTATTCATGAGTTAAACTATAGAAGACATCCACCAGCGGTTCTTCCCCTTTTTTTCTTAGATTCTAGTTTAATTAGATCCAACCCTAATGTAAACCCTACTAATTTGATAATCTTTACACTAGCGCAAAAATTTAATCAAACTAGAGCATTACATATTAGAAAAACATCATTTAATACTTTGTAACCAATTTACCAGCAAATTGATTTAACAAAGAGGTAAAGCGATTACCTAATTAAAAGAGATGGGTTTAAGTCAACCATAATTAATTAGGGTGATACCTACGCATAAAAGACTATAACTTTTACGTATTATAGTCTTCTAAACTATCAATTGAAATCGTATTAAAGTAACTAGCATGCATTCTAATTAATTTAACACGAATATCATAAACGATAAACGCTAATCGCTATAGAATCATGAATATGAATCAACTAGGCAATATAGCATAAGACTTGTTTCAAAATAGTAAATTTAGCATGGCTTCAAGAAGATTATATTAAGCCAAAAAAAAATTACTAGCTCATATTAAAAGTAACATCACAAAAGTTTAGCAAAAATTTCATGTTTAATAATATAAAGAGTTTAACTAATTGAACGAAATAAAAATAACAAATAAAACAAAATAAAAACTTGATAGAAAGGCCACGTGAGGATGGAGATTAGGGGTGAGATTTAAGAGGATGATGATGGTGATGCGAATTGATGATGAGATTGATGGTGGAGGAAGAAATGTGAGGTGAAGACTTCGGAAGGCGCGTGGGTTTGAGATGAAGGAAGAAGAAATGTGAAGATGGCGTTCAGGAGATTGTGAGGAGGAAGGAGAAGAGGTGTGGGCTTTAGTTTATTGCGCGAGGATGAGGTAGTGGGAGCAAGCAGCTGTGGAGTTCTTTTGTGGTGTTAGGCATGGATTGATTGTCCTCCGAGGTGATGATGATATATATAGGGAGGAAAGGAGGGGTGTGATTAGGGTTAGTAACTAGGGTTTCCTTCTTCCTTTCTTCCTTAAACTTTTTCTCCCTCAAGACTTCTAGCTCTTCCCTAACTCTTGAAATCCTAGCCATACGATATCTTCATAATTATCATTTTTGGACCGTCTTCTGCCCAAGCATGTAAAACCCGAGCGTTAATGACTCGTCTTCTTCTCTTTATTAAAACAATGCCTACCCTAAAAAATATATGAAAATAACGTTAATTAGATGCAATAATGTGTAAAATATAATCAAAGTAATTAATAAAACGATGTATGATTAATGGCTTAACAATCTTAGGATAGCCCATGTAAAAAAAAAGGCCAGACTTAGTAACTAGGGTTCTGAACCAAAGCGAATTTACGGCAAATTGAGCTATAAGGGGCTCTTGACTGTGGACCTGACTAGGCTCCAACCTTAGTTTAAGGAATAAAGCCTAAAAGGAGATTTAGTGGAGCTAAAGAGATTTAGTGGAGCTAAAATGAGCATGGCTGGGTGTTCAAAAAAAAAAGAAAAAAAAGGATGTGTCCTGGTAGGAGTCTAGGATCGTTTTAAGATAATTCGGCTAGGATTGTATTCAGTCTGGATCTAAGAAAAAAGAGTTAGTCTCCTAGACCAATTAAGAACCCAAATGCCATCGTAAGGAAGTTTTCCTACATTTAATTAGGAATGAACCTAGGTTACAAAGACGTTAAGAGCCAAGACGCCAGTCCTGGGGCCTAATAAGGAACCCAACTGGCTTTTAGGGGCTTGATTGCATTAGATTTGGTTCAAACTTAGGATAAAAGGGGTTGTCAAGAGCTAGGATACCAGTCTCAAAGTGCAGTATGGAACGTAGCCGAGATCCTAAAGTGTAGTCCATATTAGTTTGTATCAGCATTAAGTTAATATACTGGGTTTCAACGCTAGGTTTTTAGTTCATAAATCAGTATGATTTGATAATTTTCGATCAAAAGTACTTAGATGAGCTAGTCTTGACCAATTTTTATTATCTACCAGGATAGGTAAAACTAAGAAATTATATGAGTAGAGTCCATTAATTGGGAGACTTCTATGCAAGGAGCAATTAGGAAAAACTCCAACTATTAGGTCAACGTCAACACCTAAGTCAAAGACAACTCTTACACCCAATGCCAATGGCAGGTAACATAGGATCACTCAACTTATAAAGATGATAAAAAAGATGCAAACCAAAATGGAAGAGAGTGATAAGAAGGTGGAGGCAATGGTTACTATGCTTCAGAACCTCACTAAAGTATCCCAAGCTAAAAATAGTGAGTAACCCCACCCCATGGAAGAGGCAAATGATGAGGGAAAGGAAGAAATTGAGAATAGAAAGGAAATGGAGTTGAAGAAGAGTAGTGCTCAAGTTGATACACGTATAGATCGCATAGAATAGCAGCTTAAGGAATCGTCCATGTTCAATAATTATTTTAATGGCTATGCGGGATTCACCTTAACCTCGAAAGTGAAGCTATCCCTAAAATTCAATATGCCTAACATCAAGTTTCATGGAACTAAAAATCCTTATCACCACGTGAGAAACTTTGTTAGTGCAATGACTCTAAAGGTGATTGACAAAGACATCTTACACCTTATATTTTCTTGGACCTTTGTCACGGATATTATGAGGTGAGACAATACTATGGATCCACAAAAGGTCAAAAACTGGGATGATCTATGCAGAGAATTTTCCTTATGTCAGTATTCATACAATATTAACCTCCTAATTGCACTCAAAGACCTAGAGCTACTCAAACAAAAGAAAGAGAAGGGTTCTCTGACAACCTAGATGGACAGAGGGGAAAGGCTGCCCACATGGTAGACTGGCCTTCTAAGCCGACCATATGAGACTGTTCATCAAGAACCTCTAGCCCACATATACGCTTCACCTGTGGTTCATCCTGTTTGATAAATTTACTATATTGAGGATCATTGGCATGTTGATAGAGGAAGAGCTATCCAAAGAAGCACCTACTAAAACTAATAGCAACTGGGAAAACAACTACCAAAACCAAGATTAAAAGGCTAATAGTTCTAAGGTGCATACGATACACTATTTTACTGAATATACTCCTATTGGAACCACCTACGCTCAAGCTTTGGAGTGACTCCTGGCCAAAAGGAAAATGAACATCCTTGAGATTAAGCAACAAACCAATGCCCTTAGGTAGTCGAAGACCTTTGACACAACCAATAATTGTATGTATCACCAATGATGAGGGCATGACATTGAAAATTATTGGACCTTTAAAAATAGGCTAGAAAGGATGTTAAGGTTAGGATAACTCCTATTTCCTAAAGTAGCCTAGAAGCCAAAAGGGTCTTACCTGATGGTGCTTCTCTGTCTTCTCTGTCGACTGTCAAACACACGCCTTTTCTGATTGCACAGAACGGTCACCTGGGTGACCTCAGGTAGCGGCCACCAGTAGAAACCGGCAGCCGGCAGTGGTGGTCGTCGACGGTGAGTACCATCGCATAGTCGCTCCTTGGTCCTTCCCTGAGTTCTCTCTATTTTCGGGTTCCACCGAGCCTACCACCAAGCTCCTGGGCCTGTAGCTTTCATCACCGGTGAACCGATTCGTGTTGGCCCCTAGGGTCAGTTCAACGGTGCCCATAGTGGCTGTCCTTGGCTCCCCAATTTTTTTGATTCATTCTCGTGGTTGGAATTTGTTGTTGTGGCAGAGCTGGATCGTGCCCTTCGTCTCTCTAATCTTAGGTTCCTTCTCTCTCCCATCATCAGCTAAATTGTTGTTCATATTTGTTGCAACTAGATTGTCCCGTATCCTGGCTCTGTTCAAATTTATGTGCTTCGTTCCTGATTGATGCTTTTGCTGCTTCGATTGTCCAGAAATTTATTTGCTATTCCAGTGTTCGAAATTAGATTGATATTCCCATGGGCGAAATTATTTGCTAATCTCAGGTTTTGGATTAATTGCTATTCCTATGTTCGATATTAAATTGCCCAGAAAATTATTTCCCGAATTCAAGTTGAAATCAAGGACAGATGACAAGGGTACTTTTCTAAACTTCTCAATGGCGAAGTGTCGGAGGATTCCCGAAGTAGGGAAAGAGAGTGTAGTGAGAGCCGTCTTGATCTGTGAGTGAGTGGTCACATCAGGAAGGACGAGATTAAAGAGGCCTTAAAGAAGACGACCAATGGAAAAACAGAGGGTCCAGATCAGATACCGGTGGAAGTGTGGAAGTGTTTGGGTGAAGAAGGTTTAGTATGGCTAACGGAGCTTTTCAATGTTATTTTTAGGACCACTAAGATGCCTAAAGAATGGAGGCATAGTACAGTCCCCCCTTTATACAAGAACAAAGGCGATATTTAGGATTGTAATAATTTAGGGGTATAAAGTTGCCCAGTCACACTATGAAGTTGTGGGAGACGGTAATTGAGAGAAGGTTACGAAAAGATATCTCGATTTCAGAGAATCAATTTGGCTTTATGCCAGGCATATCAACCATAGAGGCGATTTACCTCCTTCGAAGGCTTTTGGGTTCGTACATAGATAGAAAGGTGGATCTTCATATGGTGTTCATTGACCTGGAAAAAGCATATGATAGAGTTCCGCGTGAAGTTTTATAGAGATGCTCAGAAAAGAAAGGAGTGTTACCCTTGTATATTCGACTTATTAAGGATATGTACGAGGGGCATAGGACGAGTGTTAGGACGCTAGGAGGGGTCATAAATGACTTCTCCGTTGGTATGGGCCTGCATCAGGGTTCTGCCTTAAGCCTTTTTCTTTTCGCTCTAGTTATGGATGAACTTACGAGAGGGATTCAGGATGAGTTACCTTGGTGTATGCTATTTACAGATGACATTGTTCTTATTGATGAGACCAGACAGGGAATTAATGTCAAGTTGGAGCGATGGAGGCATACTCTAGAATCTAGTGTTTTCAGAATGAGTAGATCGAAAACGGAATACCTGCATTGTTATTTCAGTGGGAGGGTGGATGCGGGGAGAGAAGTTACCCTGGATGGGGGGTCGATACCTAAGGTCAACAAGTTCAAGTACCTAGGCGCGATCATTTAGGGGAATGGGGATATTGACGAAGATATTAACCAGCGAATTAAGGTAGGCTGGCAAAAATGGAAGTATAACTCAGGTGTGCTGTGTGATAAGAGGGTGCCTATTGGATTGAAAGGCAGAGTCTAGCGTATGGTAGTTAGACCAGCTGTTCTTTATGGATCGGAGTATTGGCCTCTAAAAAGGACACAGGTTCAAAGGTTGATGGTGGCAGAGATGAGGATGATTAGGTGGATATGTGATTATTCGAGAATAGATAGAATTAGGAATGGAGTAATTAGCGACTTAGTTAAAGTAGCTCCGATCGAAGATAAGATGAGAGAATCAAGACTTCGATGGTTTGGCTATGTGAAAAGGAGGACTGTGGACGCTGTAGTGAGGAGATGTGAGATTATCAACATCCCTGCAGGCAAAAGCGGGAGGGGTCGACCAAAGAAGAGTTTGGATGAGGTGATCAAAGAAAACTTGAAAGTTGTAGGTTTGACGGAGGACTTGGCTCAGGATAAGAAGTTGTGGCAGGATAGGATTAAGATTTTAGATCGCAGTGAGTCGTCCTAGTAGTTGGCTTTTGGGTGCAGGGATAGCGTGCTAGTACGTAGTGGTTTTTTCATATTTCGTGTTTGTTTGCAGGTTGTACTTTCCTTGGGGAAGAGGCACCAGTTGGTCCTCTGGTTGTTAAGGTATATTATGTTCCTCTAATTTACTGTTCTTATGTTACGATGTGTCTTTAATTTTTCCATTAAATTTTTTCACAAAGTCTTTCTTCTTTAAAATATTTTCAAAATCCTTTTCTGTGGGTCTCTTGGAAACAGCCTCTCTACGTGTAGGAATACCAGTAGGGGTAGGGTTGCCTACAGCTGGATCTCCCAGACCCGTGAAAGCGGGACCCACACTGGGAGGTGTTGTTGTTGTTGTTGTTGTAGCCTAGAAGCCAAAAAATGACAAAAACCCAATTGGATACTATGAAGCCATCTTTTTTACCAATGGCCAGGAGGGGGAGTATGACCCATCTATGTTCACGCAAAGCAATAATGGCCCAAAACCAAAGGATAAGCATACCTATGCAACACCTTGAGGTTCTCAGCCTGTGGGAAAGTGATGAAGATGACATATACAAAACTCAGAGAAGTTATATGTATGCCAAAGCAAGTGATGATGGCTTCTAGGGTGAGAATGAAGAAGAGGACTTTTAGCGAGAGGAGGACTAGATGACAATCCAACATCTTACAAAATCAGGAGACACTAAACTAAGCAGGGCCCATAATAGGGTTCGGAAAAAGAAAAGGCAACACCAGCCCTAGAAGAAGATCTAGTAATTAAGTAACTAAAGAAACTTAAAGTAGAAGTGACTATCTTGTAACTCATAGTAGCTTCTTAAAAGCATAGATAGCTCTTATAGATGAGCTAAATAAAATTACTTGTCCCCTGAACCTACACCTAAGGAAGTATAGCCTTAACTACGTTTAGCAACGACACTATAACATTTAGCAATGAAGATCTCCGACTAGGAGGTTTAGTACACAAGAATGCCCTCTACCTCACCTTGATATGTCTTCAGAAGTATGTGCCCCTCGCCTTGCTTGATAATGGGCCTGCTATAAATGTCTTCCCTTAAAGAACATCTAAAAGGTTTGGAATCAAGGAGGATCAACTGTTAACACCTTCCACTCATCTAAGAGCATATGAAAACTCAAAGAGGCTGGTATTAGGCACTATTCTTATCCCCATTAATATGGGTGCTATTGAAAGAAATGTGAAATTCCAAGCTCTAGATACTCCATCCACCTTCAACTTATTCTCGAGAAGGCCATACCGCCATGATCACCAGGTAGTTCCTTCTACTTTGCACCAAAAGGTGAAGATGGTAATAAAAAGGCAAGTGGTCATCATTAAAGAGGATAATTTGTGTGTTACAATTACTAACAAAGGACCAGTACAGGAAATAGAACAAAATCAGAACAATGAGGAACTCTATAACTTTAAAACAGTGGTAGTTTTGGAAAAGGATAAATCTCCTTTCAACTTTGATGATTATTCAAATTTTAGTGTGAATGCTATCCTTAAAAGGTGGGGCTAGTTCCCAGGATTAACTGCAAGACAAAGAGCATAACGGTAGATTACATTCCCCTTAACTAAAAAGGAGGATTACAAATTCAGTTTAGGATATCAACCCACTCTAGAAGACGTGACTAAGATTTGGCAAGAAGCCCAGGCTCGAAAGGCTGCTACTAGGAAAGGATGCAAAAACACTACACTATAAAGACATATCCCCACACTCTATATGGACAATTCCATCGGAAGGGAGACAACTTCTCTTTCTATGGCTTTGCTAAGCCTCCCTACATAAAAGAAAAGGGAATCTTAGAGCATGGGCTATAAGTATTCAATGATTGCCAGCTACTGGAGAAAGAAGTGCTTACTACCATTAGAGGAGATTCATCTATGCAAGCTAGGTCAACTTAACTGAAAGCAACATCTTTGGGATTCTATTCGGGTAAGGCTATAAGAAGAAAGAAGACATGTTGTTGTTTTGTACCTTACTATGTGTAACGATGGTTTTTGACCCTGCCAACTTTATCACTGAGGCTAACACTGAAGGGTGCAAGCAAGTGATCTAGGTAACTGAAAACTACATTCACCATAGTTATAGGGGGTAGTTTAGGAAAGTCTAGGATAGAATCTAAGAGTCAATCTTTAATTCCTATTCCTTCAAACTCTGCATAGATGTACCTATTTCTGATTTCAATAATATGAACTCTTTTGTTTCGTACTCGTCTGCTTGCTTTTCTTTTGAATGCTTTATCGCTTATAATGAAAATAAAGACATAACTCTTAAAGAATTAACTAAAGTAGTGGAAAATCATGAAAATCAAACTTCCATAATTGAAAATACAAGACTAATGAACTTGGGGACCCCTAACGAGCTTTGAGAGTTTAAAATAGAAAAATCACTAACCCATAAGGTGTAAGAAAGTTTTACTTCACTCATGCGAAATTCATAGATATCTTTTTAAGGTCCCATAAAGACATGCTAGGCATAGATCGGGATATTTCTAAGCATAATCTAGATGTTAAACTAGTAAAATAGAAGCTTTGTAGGGTAAAACCATAATGGGCCTAGAAAATAAAGGAGGAGATGCAGAAACAACTGAGTGCAGGGTTCACCAGGGTGCACACTATCCTCAATGGATAGCAAACATCGTAACCATTCTAGAGAAAGATTGGAGAATAAGGATATATGTGAATTTTAGGGATCTTAATAAAGAAAGTCCAAAAGATAACTTCCCACTACCAAATATAGATATCTTGGTTGATAATACTACTAAACATGCTCTTTTTTCCTTTATGGATGGTTATACAGGTTACAACCAAATCAAGATGGCAATAGAAGACGTGAAAATTACTACCTTCATTACCCTATGAAGAACTTATTGTCACAATGTGATGCCATTGGGGTTAAAGAATGCTAGGGTCACTTACCAAAGGACGGCTACACTTTACTCCACAACTTGATGCATAAGGAAGTGAAAGTATATGTGGATGACATGATTATAAAAGCTAAGCAAATGGATTATGCCAGCTCTTCATAATTTCTTCACCAAACTTAGAAAATATAATATGCACTTGAATCCACAAAAGTGCGCATTTGGAGTTACTTCATGAAAGCTACTCGGCTACGTGGTTAGCCTAAGGGGAATTGAGGTTGACCCTTCAAAAATCATGGTGATATAAGAAATGCTACTGCCATGGATGAAGAAGGAGATACAAGGATTCTTAGGTCATTTTGAATACATCAGTTGCTTCATATCAAAGCTGACAATGGGGTATGAACTCATCTGTAAGAAAGTAAAGAAAGGAATAAAGCCAAAATGGGATCAAGAATGTCAGGAAGCATTTCTTAAGATCAAGGAGTACTTGTATAATCCACCAGTGTTGGTGCCTTCGTAACCAGGCATTTCCCTCATCATATATCTCACAACAATAGCGAATGCCATAGGTCCCATGTTAGCTCAAAGAATAGAAGGGAAGAAAAGATTATCTATTAGGTGAGTAAAAAGTTCCTTGAATATGAAGCCTGCTAGACACCCTTGGAGAGAACCGTCTTGGCCTTGCTATGGGCAATCAAGAAGCTTAGACACTACATGTTAACTCCTACGGTACATGTGGTAGAGCCAATGGACCCGATAAGGTATTTGCTTTTAACCAACTAGTGATGACCAGCAAGTTAGATAGGTGGACAATAATCCTATCAAACTTTGATCTACATTACAGACCACTGAAGTCCATCAAAGGTAGAGACGTGTCTAATTCTTAGCAGACCTACCAACCCATGATCAAAATAAGGAGTCTTTTGACTTCCTCGATGTGGAAGTCCTTCAAGTAGAACAAGATGTATGGATAATGCACTTCAACGAGGCTTCGAATAAAAAAGGATTTGGGGTAGGCGTCCTTTTAGTATTTCTAGAAGGCACACATACCCCTATTTCAGCCAAATTGGACTTTGAGGTTACAAATAATATGGCAGAGTACAAAGCTTGCATTATAGGGTTACAAGCTACTATAGAAATAGGAGAAAGAAGCCAATTCATTGTTATACCATTGAAGTCTATAGTGTTGACCTTACCGCTTGATATTATGATATCTAACAGTACTCAACAAAAAAAGGATACCAATCAGGATCCTCCCAAAAGCTCAATGAGCATTAAGGTTGCTAGTCTCGCAGTATTTTTAGGACAAGGGAAAATTTTATAAGAAAATGAAGGCATCAATCTACTTCATGTAATTTAAGAAGAAATATGAGAAATCATAAAAAAAAAGTTCACAGTAGGGAATGTGGGTCATATATGAATGGTTGAATACTGTCCAAAAATGTCTAAAGGATGGGGTATTATTGGCCTACAATGGAAGCATACTATTGTGCATATGCAAGAAGTTGTCACAAGTGCTAAGTATATGCTAATTTGCAGCATCAGCCTCTATCCTTCCTCTTCCCATTAATTTCCCCATGACTATTTTCAGTGTAGGGAATCGACATTATTAGAAAGATTACAGTAAAAGGGATAGATGGCTAAGTTGATTTTCTACCTCTGCTCTGTCTTCTACAAACATTTTCTTAGCCTCTTTCTTTGTTCTAAGGAGATAGACTATAGTGTACCTAGAGTAGTTATTCATAAAGTTTATATATTACATTCTACCATCCTAACTCATGGTATTTTTGAGATCCCCAAAATCACTATCAATCAATCTTAGAAGAACTGTTTATCTTTCCATTGATTTGTTTATAGGTTTCTTAGGGCATTTAGCCTCTACATATACTTGCATTCATCATATTCACAAATGGGTAATTAAACACATTTGTTTTAGTTGTTTAATAAAGGCCACATTGAAGTGTCCAAATCCTGCCTACCACATTCCTAAAGACTCAACAATACAAGTACAAGTATAGACATCTTCAGCATTATTACCAACCTCACAGGTTGCGTCCAAAACAAAGAGTCCAACATTATAATACCCCTAGTCAGAATTAGTTTATCAAACCCAAACATAATTCTTATACAAGCCTTATTAAGAAAAGAACCAAAAATCAAATTCCTATGAATTTCAGGAACAAGCAACACATTGCTAAAAGACATCATTTTTCTAGAAGTGAGTTTGAGCCTTATCTTTGTGATGTCTAAACTGTAGCCCACCAAAAGCTTTCATTCGGTCCTTCTTAGTTAGATTGTTCATCCCACCTTGTAGAAATTTTTGACCTCCTTGTTTCTGCTTTTTGCCTTTGAAATAGAAGAAGATTCAAAAATATTAGCATTTTCAAAGGAATGGGCATAAATCTCTTTGCCTTAAATTCGATTCTCCTCCTTAATTTTGATACGTCAAATCAATTGCTTGATAGTGAAGTCATTCCTCTTCTGTTTCAATTAGCCATGGTAGTCCTTTTACGATCGGTGTAGTTTCCTAAATAATACACCAGCATGTAAGTACTCACATATGTTTACACCTTCACCTAAAACCTTAGATACTAAGTCTCATATTTGTGAATTTGAGGCATAGTTGATTAACCATCTTCCATTTAAAGTTTAGTTCATCTATTGCCAACATACTTCTTGGTCCCTAGGTCTTCACTACCATATTTTTTTATCAATTGAATCCCAGATCCCTTTAGCAAATTTTTATTTCTAGTAAATCTCAAGCAGCATGTTGGAGATGTGATCAAGAAACGTATCCCTACATGTCAAATTAACATTCCCATAGTTTCTATAGGGATCCTAAGCAACGGCATCCTTCTCTTTCATATATTTAACCGTTTCTTCAACAACATCAGTAATTTCAATTTTTAATAGATTTATCAGGCTCAGCAGACTTCATATTCAGAAACAGCGCACAAGCAACCTCAATCTGAGTGAAATAAGAATAGCATTGATTCAAACCATCTCCACATCCAGATGTTCCATTTTAGATACATCATACATATAAGCATTAGGAGCTATGTTTGACAGTCAACTAGCAGTATTGATCTTTGAATTGCTAGAAGTATGATTGGAGGGATACGATAAAGCGATCAAGAATAAAAATAGAGTAGGAGAACAAGCTAATCAGATGAAGGATGCGAACAACTGCTATCATGGTGTGGTGCAAGGCACGGGCTCAAAATCAATTACATATAGTCATCGATATACTTCCTGGTCATTGACGGTTGGCATGTATGACACATAACATTAGCCCTACTCATGCCCTTGAGGAAAGGTGGTTAAAGATTACTTAATCGAAAGCCGAAGGTTTTAAATAAATTTTGAAAACATGATTTTTTTTTTTTTTTGCATATCTTAAAACATCAATAGAACTGATATTTAAAGAGAAAACAAGAAGCAAAATTAGAAGCAACCAAGCTCTCTATAAATCAAAAAGGAGAAGGAAAGAATCAAGTAATAATAGCTACTCAATGATTTCAGCAACGCAAAAAAATACTTACGTAATTAGTTTAATTCCTCTGAAGATAATGAAGTGAATTTTAAGTAAAAGATTATTAAAACCACGACACCCTGTTGCACCAAGCGCTACACACATGCCCTAGCCTAGTAGGCCTAGGCTGAGTGTCTGTGCCCTGGACCATGTATAATGTTGGGCCCAAACCTTATTCAAAGATGTTTAGAAAACAAATTTATAAGAAGTAATTTGTCCTTCTTTCAGCTCTTTATGTGGACAAATGCACTCTATACTTTTATTATTTCCTAATAATTCTTTACTATCGAACACAGACGAGCCCCTTCTAATGGAAAAATAAAATTGAATGAAGATTTGGTTGAGTTTATGTGCTGCATTAAGATGCTTATCTTTGTGTGTGTGTGTGTGCATGTGTGTGTGTGTGTCCCCTTTCCTTGATCGAGTCTGTGTTATACTAGTATTTGACCCACATAAGCATGAGGTATACGGTTATAATTTCTAAACAGATAACTTTTGCACACAGTTAAGATCAACGAACACTAAAAGAAGTACATATAAACAAACTAGTAGGTTCATGATGATGGCAATGTATCAACGAATTAACCTTCCAATTCAATCTACTGCTATGTTCTTTTCTCGAAAACTGTGGATAACAACAACGGCAATATATCCACTAATTACTTCTCCATCTTCTAATACATGCATTTGTACTGATTTAAGGATCTCTCTTTTTAGACCTTGAATGACAATAAGAATATCATCCTAAGTATGTGACTTTAGAGATGCTCTCTCTTCTTTTCTATGAACTTCACTAACCATCATGTAATGTTTGATAGTGTACTAAGGATATTCATATGCTTTTCACATTGTAGAACATTTAGATGTAACTCCATGCTCCCAAGATGGGTAAACTGTTATTTTCCAAAAACCTTACATGGTATCAGCCTTTCCATTTTCCTTACCCTGGCCATGTTTCTGGCCCTAGTAATTTGTTGTGTTTTACTTAAGCAACAAACCTTAGTGTCTATCTATCAAGGCTTTTCCTAGCTTCTCATGGATGCTATCGCAACCCACCACACCCATGCACACCTTTTCCAATTATCCTTGCACCCAAAACAAGCAACTATTCTTTGCTACAGGTGTTTTCCTCATATTGTGACAATGTCGATGCCATGTACATAACAACCAATCCAGTCCAACACAATCAGAGCAAGCTCGTTTTCGGTGACCATCACTTTGTTCGTGAACAGGTTGAAACAGTTGATTTGGTTGTACGATATATCCACAGTAGGTTATAGATCATATATATTTTTACAAAGGGACTATCTTCCTAATAGTTCTTGTTTTTTTCTTGAAGTCCAATCCATCCATGCATCTTCCTAATCAAATTGAAGGGGTGTAAACGCAATATTAGGAATGTTTAAGTATTTTTGTTTTTTACAACACACACACACACACACATATATGTATATATATGTGTGTGTGTGTGTGTGTGTGTGTGTGTGTGT
>JACYFF010031957.1:84174552-84225624 GCA_017589665.1 Selenicereus undatus | reverse complement strand
ACACACACACACACACACACATATATATATATATATATATATATATATATATATGCACATGTATATCTATACATATATATATATATATATGTACACACACACACACACACACACACACACACACACACACACATATATATATATATATATATATAAGTCCAAGCCCCTAAGAAGGATGAGTAGTTATTTTCCCACAAGTTTGTAGCCCCCAAAATGAGAACTAAAGCTACTCCTATATTTTTTGTCCTACCAACAAAAGTGAATTGGCTTCGCTTCTCTTATCTGTACATTGATAAAGCTACTCATAGCTAACATATTCTCGTGCATTCATCAAATTAAGTTTTGCACAGTCTTATTTTTTGGATGACTTGTCAACATTGCACTTTTTAGTGTTTACCCTTTTTTTATTGGTTGTGCAAATTTCCCTATTTCCCTATATTTTGTAAAAGTGTACGGCTTAACAAGTTCACCTTTATTAGGTTGATCCTATGTTCTCTTACAAATGTTGTTGTAATAAAGCTCTATAGGAGTTAATTAGCACTCTAACCATGGGTTTTTGCTTTCCCCTAGAACTTTCGTATGAAGAGAGAAGAAAACAACATGTAGTCGATCATTTAATTCCAAATCACTTGGTGAAGTGGCCATAATATAAAATTAACATTTGTTGCTTAATGGATGTCATATTGGATTGGAAGTGTAGTACAAGATAATAACTACCGCAAACAGATCTTAACTACAATAATCATGACGAGTTCAAACTAGGATGGCCCAGCTGCCTCTTACCTTAGTTCATGCATGCTTCTATTCCTACTGATTTTGTTGCATTGAAACACATTTATCTGTACTGCCATGCACAATTGAGTATGGCCTCATGCCAAACTAAGTAAGAAGTGTATTGCTATAATACATATTCAAAGGCAAATTGGGTAGGTTCCCTTGATAAATTTTAGTTAGTGTATTGGATATGTATTAATTTCCATCACCCCACTCAGACCTTATCGGTCCCTTAGCTTGCTAACTACAATATCTATCTCCTTTAATTTATTAAAATAGAGTACTAAGTTATTACATTGACAATCACATAATTGTATGAAATTGATATATCAAAGCCAAGCTTAGAGCCACCATCTCGTACCCAAATATTTGTAACAATATTGGGGCTACCTATATCATTGTCAAGCCAACTCTTCATAGTCATAATTAATAAACATATCAAAGTCATTGCCATAGTCACATATGTTGTATTTGTGCATTTTCATAGTGAAAATTCATTAGCTTTCATATAGGAGCCAATCCGCTCAATAGAATCTATATCTAAAATCTAATATAAACGTTCATTCATGACACAAAATTGAAAAAGAAGTTTAACAAAATGGAATATAGTAGGTACAAAATGCCGATAGATAAATATATGTTAGAGAGAAGAACAGCTAACCTAATGATTCACCACATTCAACAACAGGAATGCATATCCATTGTAGTGTGTGCAGGTTGTTTATTTTAAAAAGAGGTTGGATGCTTGCCAAAGTTAACTTAGAGACCGTAGTGCCCTCTGCCACGTTCTAAGAACGGCTTGGCGAGTAATTTTGATTGAGGAAGAGAATCTAGGATGAACGCTTTTTGCATTTGGCATTACACGTCCCTTAGATCATGAGCAGTGGTTAAAGTGCTTTACTCCTAGCTAAGGATTTCCCACAATCCTTCATGAGACACCTTTTAAAGTAGTATTTGGCTTTACAAGAGAAGGCCACTAGAGAAAGGCAAACTATTCAAATGAATAAAGGTCACTTGCCCTCAATACTAACTAGCCCTATTATACTAGGACAATGGCGATAGGTTCTGACTTTTGGATACATCCCCACATTGGATCCGAGGAAGGGTGCAACAAATAAACCATTTACGCCTAAGAAATAGGTTACAGGGTGGAAGAAGGGCAGTTACGCAAGAATTATAAACTCCATAAAGAACAAATTTTTGATTTGTTGTGTGGGAACTTTACTTATTGGTGTTGCTTAAAATAACACTTTCATTTCATCATTCTTCTTACTTCCAAGTGTTATTTGTGCCTCCTTGACTTTTGAGCTGGCAATATCTACTCCTGGCATAATTACTTCCCTGGCCTCCTCCTTATTAGTTGCAGAGGACAAAAAGAAAGGGAGATTTGAATTTTTTTATAACTAATTCTCCATCTCAATTTCATGACTCTCTATCCTCTTCATTCCTGACATCCTCATTTTTGAATCCCATGCTTCTTTCCTTCATACCCATCCAATTCTCTTGTCTTTCTTTATATGAACCTCTAAGTCATTCTTTCTTTAAATAGTTATTTTATCTCTTTTAAATCTCAAAATCCCATTTCCCATCTTTATTCTACCTAAATCTACCTTTTTCCTTATGAAAGATTAAGAAAACAATAATGATTCTTGTGTATATTTTGGGAGGAGATTGAGGGGGTGTTAGGGCTTAATTTGGCTTTTACATTAACGATGATGGTGGCAGTGACATTGCGTTGTAAAATCTGCAAGCGTATGATTTATCATTGTTGTATTCACGGTTTCATCCTCTATGAAGGATTATGAAACTAAGATTTATAATAACCTAAACTAGCAAACATCTAAAACAAAATTTTTGAAACGATACCTTTGGTAGAGTGAAACTAAGGTTAAACTACCTTATTAATAGGTAAACTATTTTTCATCTTTCTAGATTCACAGGAATCCGGAAAACCAAAAAAAAAACAATAATCCAAGTTATAAAAAAAAAACCTTTTATCCACACAGGTTAAACTTTTGAGATCAATTTGTAATTTCTAACAATTCAAAACAGGTTTCATGGAGGAGGGAGCCACACTCTGTAGAAGTATTGGATTTGAGTAGAACTACACCCAAACATACTCATTCCAAACAATCACAAACTGAACCAAAGAACAGAGCCTGCAGCAACACGAATTGGAGCCCAAATTTTGCACAAAGGGAAAGCCAAAATATAATCTATGATTCAACATATTCTAGTTTGATTACATCGATTCTTGGAACCAAAATGCTAGAAAACTTGTGCATAAAACCGAAAATAAAGATAAAGATTCAGGACTAAAAACAACTTTCTCCCGAGCTCTATTCTAACCCCATTTTGAAAGCCCCCCTTTTGCACCTTCCACATCCTTCCATCTTCAGAATGGCCTTGTCATTAGTGCCCATTAATCAGCCATTGATAAGGTGAAACAGATAATGATGATGATGTTAATTATGGGCATGAAGGAGGAGACAGAGAAAGTAACAGTTGGGGAGGAACATGAAGGAGCACGACCTTGTTCGTTTTGGGTTTTTTGGCTTTTGGAACCTGACGAAGAAGAAGAAGAAGAAGAAAGGGGAGGGAGGGAGATGATTGGTGACTCACGTGACATGCATGTGCTAGATTAAGCGGGATTGGGTTCTACGACAGCGTTGGGGGATGGGGGAGACATGTGGGCTAGCCCAAAGAGGGGAGGAGAGAAAGGAAAATAAGAGAGGGAAGGTAAACTGGGTAGAGAACGCTTAGGCCAAGCCCAACGAAGGAAAGGTGGAAAGGGGGGAAAGAAAAGGAGGCAGACTGGACCGTGCATGGAAGAAAAGAACAGGCCCAATGGTGAGCGAAGGAAGAGGGGAGAAGGGGAAAGTGGGCTGCGGATGGGGGCAAAAAAGGCCCATAGCTGCTAGTTGGGCTTGTTCTTGAGTTCTTTGTCTTCTCTTTTTCTTGATCCAATACTTTTTGTGATCCAATCCCTTTTTGATTCAACTTTTTCTCTGTTTTTTTTTTCAAGCAACTTATTTATTCTTCAAATTTGTCAAATTCCTACAAAACAAACAAAAATATATTAAAATTCTAGTTTAATAATTTATTTCAAGCAAATGTTAGATAATAAAAAGACATAAAATGACGTAGTTTCGGGTTGAACAATACCCCAACACCTAAATTTTGCTCGTCCTCAAGTAAAATAAACTAAAAATCCTAGAAAAAGAAAATAAAATCCTAACTCATTGTCATAGGAATCATAGTTGCACTTAGCATGTGTAATAAGTCCTTTAAACCCCTAGGTCCCCTCTAGTGGATGAAGAAGGTCTCGTGAGGGTTTGCAAAAAATATACCCACAAAATCTAAAAAAGAAAACAAAAATAGAAAATCAAAAATCTTTTTAATTTTTTTCACAAAAATTTATATATACATCATCGGGGGAAAATATATACACATTCGAATCAACCATATCACTCAAGCAACCAAAGCACTAGATCACATATAAATGCAATGTACACATCAAGAAATCCTTGATCCCAACCAATGACTTCTATAGACAACCTTTTACCCCACTTAGAAATTATGTACAAGCATGACTGGTAGAACCTCACTTTAGGGTAATGTGGAGCACACCCGCTCATGTGTTTAAAATATAACATGGTTCACTCAACTCTCTTCCAATCATACAAACTACCATAAAGCTTGGTAAGATTCTCAATTCTCCACCACTAAAATGCAAAATGCAAAACAATAATCAAGTAGACTTTCAAAGGGTTGTAATGGGGCTAAAGGTTAATGGTAAGAGAGGGACAAATGATTTGGGAAAATGAGGAACTAAAAGCCAAAGCTAATGAGCAACCGACACTTACACCAATTACAATGAGCACTCTCTCTCAAAACACAAAATAAGAATACACCCCAATTAAATTGACCATTGGAAATGAGTATACAAGGATACATCCATGCCAAGCGCTCTTATTCATGACTCTTTTTTTGGATTTCTTGAAAAAAAAAATTCCAACATTTTTTCATCATTTTTGCTTGGAAACCTTTTTTTCATTTTTTTTCTTGGTTTTCTTTTCCTTTTTTCTTTTTCAAGAAGAAAATGAATTAATAGCATGTACAAAAACTATACAACTCAATTCCAAATGATCACCATGAATCATCCTATTATATAACTAAAATCAACCGGCAATTGCATCAAATACCCAAAAGTTACCCATCAAATAATGAACTATTGCCCCACTAGCCTTGGCTTAGGAATAGAAAATGTGTTTAGGCCAAAAGCTAAAATGAAGGGTTCACAACAAAAAGGGCATGGCTCAAAAGGGCTACCAAAAGGGTAGGAATTTCAAACAGGGTGGCAATTTGGCTATGTAACTCACAAAAACAAATGAATGCCTCTATCATATTATCATAATGCATATGCTAAATGTGATTTCAAAGATAATCAAAGCAAGTTCTAGAGTTGTACTCATGGAAGAGACACACATGAAAGAAAAATATGACACTAAAAATGATGAATTAGTCTACAAGACTCAAAATCTCACATGTTCATCTACCACAGTCAAGTTGGCTTAGTAATAATGTCGGGGTTAGGACCATATATGAACATCATACTTTAGTACTAAGTTCTATCAATTCACACTACATCTATATACAACCCAACACTACGGGTACAAGAGAATATAGCCAATCAGAATAACACATATATTCCCTAAAAAAAACAAAAATCTCTTTGGATTTTCACATTTGTTTTTCTTACATTTTTTAATTTTTTTAATTTTTTTTCATTTTCTCAATTTTTTTCAAAGTTTCCCCTTACAATGTACTCATTAGGAGTAGAAAGAAACATTAAAGAAAAAATAAAAACTAAAAAGAAAAATAAATAAAAATAAGACTCAAAAACAAAAAGGACATAACTCAAAAACAAATGTACAACATATATATACAAGATATAGAAAATGAAAAGCAACTAACTATACAAAAAGAAAAGAAAAAGGGAAAAGGAAAAAAAGAGAAAGAAAAAAAAAGAAATTTCTTAGCAAACCAGATCGGGTACTGAGTACACTCGAGCTATCTTAGCTCAAAACCACCGATCAGGACTCAGCTCGCGGAGTATCAAACACTCCAAATCTTCTTTAGTTGGCAACTCCAGAAATTGCTTCAAACGCTGGCCATTCACTTTTAAGGTGGCACCACTCTCAGGGTCCTGGATTTCAACTACACCATGGGGAAAAAAACATGAGACAATATAGGGACTCGTCCATCGGTACCTTAATTTCACTGGAAATAAATGGAGCTTAGAATCATATAAGAGTACTTTCATTTTTAGGGCAAACTCTTTCCTAAAAACATGTTTTTCATGAAACAACTTCGCCCTTTCATTATAAGATTGAGCACTCTCATAAGCCTCAGCTCTTATCTCATCAAGCTCACTCAGTTGCAATCTATGCTCCTCACCGGCCTTAGTCAAGTCATAATTAAGCAACTTAGTGGCCCACCAAGCTCTATGCTCTATCTCCACAAGATGACAAGGCTTACCATACACAACCCTATAAGGTCATATACCCAAGGGAGTTTTGAAAGTCGTTCTATATGCCCATAGAGCATCTACTAACTCGTTAGCCCAATCTTTCCTGTTTCTACTCACTGTCTTCTCTAGAATCTATCTGATTTTCCAATTGGACACTTCAACCTTACCACTAGTTTAGGTATGATGGGGAGTAGCAAGCCTATGGACAATGGAGTACCTTTTCAGTAAGGCATCAAAAGATTGCTATTAAAATGGGTGCCCTGATCACTAATCATGGCATGGGGCATGCGAAATCTCGCAAAGACGTTCTCCCTAAGGAACTTCACAATCACCTTAGCATCATTAGTCCTAGAAGGAATGGCCTCAACCCATTTAGAAACATAGTCCATAGCTAATAGAATGTCCTCATTCCCAAAAGAAGATGGCAAGGGTCCAATGAAATCAATACCCCACACATCTAAAATCTCCACCACAATAATGTGTTTCAGTGGCATCATATCCCTCCTAGTGATTCTACCCAACTGCTGGCACCTAGGGTGATGAACCTCTATTTAGTCCCATTTTTAGCTCCTATTTGACTCATTTTCTCTCGTGTTTTCACATTCGATCGTGTTAAGGAAGAGTCAAATTGGCCTCCTTTAGCGTACTTTTTACTCATATAACATCTTTCGATGTTTTCAGAGACTTTATTGAAGAAACGCAAAGATGAACAACATTTAGCAGAAAAGAGTGCCAAGGAGGCAAGTTAAACCGCGAAACAGCGTCGCACGGAAGCCCCGATGAATCGAAACACGGATAACCAGCCGGGCTAGGAAATATGACAAAGCTGGACCGACCAGCGAAGTACGGCCTGGCCGTGCCACATGGCACGACCACGCCAAGTGGCCAGTCAGTGCCACTTTGCCGGTTTTGGGTGTTTTTCCCAGAACTTTGGCACGGTGCCACCGTACCTTGGCGCACGACCGTGCCATCCCTGTTTCGCGTTGCGACTTAAATTTTCCTTCGAGGTTATTTTGGGGGAGTGGAGTTTTCATTCAGTTTTCTCTTTTCACAAACGACTTTAGGCGATTTTTAGGTTTTACATTTGGGCTTTTGATTTCCATTGTTTTATATTGAATTCATTGGCATCGAAGTTCGATTTACCTTCAGCAACAATCAATTCAAGTTCATTTTCCCAATTCCTTCTCTTCTCTTTATTGTTATTTTAGGTTTTTGTGAATTGAATGGTGTTTGGTAGAATTGAAATTATGGTTGTTGATTGTGAAGTGATATGTAGCTAAATTCCCAACTTGGGTTGGGATTAAGGCCGGTTATGTTTAGTTGAATCAATTGTAGCCCCAATCCCTTACTTTCCTTGCTTTTGCATTCATGAATTCTACTATGCACGCCACATGCTCGATGAAATGCCTGAGAGGGCATTCATCCATTATTACTTGGGTTTAGGAAAGAGTTGAAAGACGAAAACTTCACTTAGCGCAAATTAGTAGAAATTAGGATTTTGATATGAAAATAATCAAGGTTCTAGTTGGGATTAGAGATTGTAGATGTTGTAATCCTGTGACCTTTAGTCCCATGAAAATAGGTGACTATAGTTCTGGGATTAGTTTTCGACTCTTGAGAGAGGGAGGAGATGGGCTTAATTGGCAATCTATTCACTCATGACGCATCTCTAGGATTGTTCGGTAGGGTTAGTAATTGGTTCAGCTAGCATAATCATGCTGTTAATTCCAACCTGAGTGCTTTAATATTCTGTTCCCTCATTTGATTCTTAGTTGTTATTGTGTTTATTAGTTTAGTCATAAACTCATATTTTGATTTGACCTATATTGGGTTAGTTGATTAGTTTTGGTAGTCGAAAGTAAGTTCCTCGTAGACACGACCCGTACTTGCCAGTTGCTAGCTACAGCTACGTCGTGCACTTAAGGTAATTTAGCACAACAAGTTTTTGGCGCCGTTGTCGGGGAGCTTGTTCCTTTCGATATCAGAACCGATCATTATATTCTAGACTAGGCCCTTTTTATTTTTCTTTTCGTAACTTTCAGTCATTCCTCATTCCTGCTTGAAACTGTTTACGCCTTGGTAGTGCTTGCTTTATATGCGTAGGATGAATCAGAGGGATCAAGAGCTTGTCCCCCTCGATCCTTAGATAGAAGCAGCCGCACGTCGACGTAGCGGAGAAGTGAGAAGGAGGAAGAAAGAAGCAGCTGTGATGGCCTAGGAAGACAATAGGGTATTGCGGGACTATGCCCTGCCGCAGGCATCTGGCGTCACCTCATCGATTGTTAGCCCAGTGATCGAGGCTAATAATTTCGAGCTCAACCCAGCGTTCATCAGTTTCGTGCAGAGTGATCAGTTCGCCGGATATCGCTCGGACAACCCCAACGCGCACCTTCGTAAATTCCTTCCGAAGTGCGACACCATCAAACTCAATGGGGTGTCCGCCGATGCTATTCGACTACGGCTCTTCCCTTTCTCATTAAGGGACAGGTCTAGTGATTGGCTGCAGAACAAGGAGCCCAACTCGTTCACCACCTGGGAGGTTCTCTCCAAGGTCTTCCTCAGCAAATACTTCCCACCTGGCAAGACTGCCAAGCTGAGGATGGACATCACCTCCTTCACCCAACAGGATGGAGAGTCCCTGTACGAGGATTGGGAGAGATTCAAAGACCTCCAACGACAGTGCCCCCACCATGGAGTTCCTAACTGGCTCTTAATCCAAACCTTCTACAATGGGTTAGAGCGGTCAGTGAAGATTTTTGTCGATGCCGCAGCAGGGGGGCTCTCATGGGCAAGTCTATTAAAGTGGCGAAGGCATTGTTGGAAGAGATGGCTTCCAACAATTATCACTGGTCGAGTGAAAGAGCCTCCCCCAAGAGAGGCGGTGGCGGACATGAGGTGGACGCGGTGACGCTCCTAGCCAGCAGGGTGGATGCCCTTACACAGCGACTAGATAAGGTGGCTACCCCATCAGTCACTTCTGCGGGGCCATCAATGGGGGCATATGCATACTGCAAGACCTGTGGTGTACAGGGGCACACCTCCGTTGAGTGTTACAATGCTCCCCCTAGCATTGAACACTTCAATGCTTTCCACAATTACAACCCACTACCCCAAAATAACCCCCGGCCCACCACCTATAGCCAGGGTTGGAAGAGTCACCCAAATTCTCTTTACAAGAATCCTAACCCTCACCCCAGAGTTCTATCCAGCCACTTGGTTTCCACAACAGAGCTCCCTACCCTCCCGCACCCCCTCCACCTCCTCAACCCACATCACATCTGGAGAGTCTCATGGAGCACTTTATAGCGACTCAAACCAAGACTAATAAAAGTCTTGGTGAGTCGATCAATCTACTGACCTCCAGGCTCGATGCTGTCGTCACGCATCAAAAGACAATGGGATTGAGGAGAGCCCGATGATGGTTCCCCATGAGGTGGTTTAAGTTCTTGATTCTGCAGGGACAGAGGGGAAGAAGAGAAAAGAGAATCTAAGTTCTGCTGCGGAGACTAGGCCACCACCCCCCGCTCGCAAATACCAGCCCCCAGTGCCCTTCCCTCAGCGACCGGCATGGTCCAAGCTATCTTAACTTGAGCTTAGATTCGCGCACTTCTTGGAGACCTTATGCCGAATTTATGTCAGTACTTCCTTCCTGGAAGCTCTCAAGGACGCACATACCCATTTGAAGTTTTTGAGACAGCTCCTGTCCAAGAAGGGAGGCCCTGGGGATTCTTCAATGGCCTCCATTAGTGGATCCTGCAGTTCGCTCTTCCAGAGGCGATCACCATCGAAACTACAGGATCCTGACAGTTTCTCTATCAAATGTTGCATAGGGGATACGCAGATTGAGAGATCCCTCTGCGATCTGGGCGCTAGCGTGAGCCTCATGTGCTCGCTCTCTACAAGAAGCTGCAACTACGGCACCTCACTCCCACCAGCATGACTATTCAACTAGCAAATATTTCCATCAGGTAGCCTGTAGGCATACTGGAGGATGTCCCGATTCAAGTGGACACGTTCCTCGATCCATGTGATTTTGTCGTCCTAGACATGGACGAGGACTTCCCCCCCATCTTAGGTCGCCCATTCCTTGTGACTGTGGGGGCGGTGATTGACGTACCGACCAGCACCATGACCTTCACTATGTGTGGAGAACAAATTGCTTTCTACTTTCCTTCGCCCACACCACCTCCCAACCCTAGTGCCCATTCCGCTCCTACAACCCCTACTCTCTCCATTCCTCCTCCACCTGTCCCGAGTGCAGAGCTTATTGATTGATGCGGCGGACCCAATATAAGGACTATAGTCTTGCCCCTTCAACCCTTATTAACTACTCCTACATTCAGGGGGCCTCCTTAGGAGACAGCCATTCCATGAGCAACGCTGATATCTAATTTCAGCCCTGGGGAGGTGTTGGATGTACAACCATTTGATGTTTCAACTACCCCACCTCCCCCCATCTCGCCGTCATATCTCTCCTGAGGTAAGGGTCAAGCTTAGGACCTTAAACAAGTGCTTCTTGGGAGGCAACCCAAGGCATTTATTGCTTTCAAAAAAAAAAAACAGTGTCACCCTTCTCCCTCCCCTTTTCCCCCTTAGACCCTTACGTGTCCCTCTTCCCTTGCACTTTTTCTGCGTCCTTTTCATTGAGGATAATGAAAATCTCAAGCACGGAGGGGTGAGCTTATCGCCCTTTGGGCGAAATCGTAGATCCTAGGATTGGGTCAGCTAATGTCACTTGCATTCGCATCATATAAGTAGGACTTCATAGAGTTTCACTAGGTTGTTTTTACATTTTCTGTTTATTAGATTATGTAGCTTAGAGAATAAAGGTTAGATTTTGCATCTCAAAAGGAGAAGTGATCGAGCTGGGCTTTCTTAAGATTTTCAGGTACTACTTCTTGCCCTTCTCTTTGTTTCCCCTTATATCCTTTACCGCTTTCTTAGTTAGATTTATTATTTTTTAATAAATGTGTGCGGAAACCACCCCTCTTATGATGAGAATGAAAGGGGTGATGATTGATTGATTTGGTTGAGTTGTGTGTTGAAGTGTGGCCTAATATGGTGTGAACTTTTGTGAATTGCGCTCTAACATTGCCATCTATGTTTTCCCTACCCTATGTTGTATGTCATATTGCCCTTGAGATTCATGTGACTTGGCTTGATTGACCTCGATAAGTGGGATATATGTTGAAATAAGTTGTTGGATTGTGGTAGACTTACCTGTGAGACTTTGAGCCTAATAACTATTCATTGCATACAGTCTCATACTTTCCTTCATGTGTGACTCATCCAGGATTGCATCTCTAGAACTTGGTCTTGTTCCCTTTGAAATTGCATTTAGCATGTGCATGTGTCAATATGATTGAGGCAATTTTTGTTTTGTTTAGCCACATGAGCCAGAAAGCCACTCATTAATATGTACTACCCTCTTTGCTAGCCCTTTGTGTCTTTCCCCTTGTCTTTGTTGTTGTCCCCTACACACTACACACTTGGCCTATCGATATTCTCTATATCCTTGTCAAGGTCTAGTGGAGCAACACTTCCATGTTGAGTTGAGTTTGCTTCGAAGGTTAGTTCACCTTGGGTACATTATTAGGGGCTTGTTTTGGGGAGTTCGTGATTTGAGTTGGTGTTTCCCATACCATTTACATGTCTTTGTCCTTCCAAAGAAAAGAAATAGAAATGAATGAAAAGGGAGGAAGAAAAGGGAAAAAAAAAGAGAAAAAAAAGAAAAGTTGCGAATAAGGTGTTTGGCATGGGAGTATGACAATGAGATTGCTAAATTCCTCCCTTAAGGTTTTTATGGGGTTTGTTGCTAAAATTTCAATTGTGGTGTGAAGTTGTTGTTCTGACATTAGTTGTGGAAGTGTTTTTTGCTCCCTAGTCTTTTGACTATTAGCTCCACTCTTGTCAAACTTATTCCACTTCTCACCCTCTACCTTTAACCCCATTACATCCCTTTACAAGCCCTCATGATTTACATATTGCACTTTGCATTAGGCGGTGGAGAATTGAGAACTCTACCAAGCTTATTGTAGTTGCTTGATTGAGTAGAGTATTGAGTGCACCCTTGTTACATATTCTAAACACATTTAGGGGAGTGCTCCACTTTGTTCTAAAGTGAGGTTCTACCAGTCCCGCTTACTCACCACTCATAAAGGGAGGTCTGGTCTTGTTATGTGCTTCGATACTAGGGCATTTGATGCATTGCATTTGGGTATGGGGATTCATGGAAGGACGTGTGCATGCTATATTTAAATTGTTTCACACTTTTACTTGGCCATCTTTAATGCATGGTTTAACTTAGATTACTGATTATTTGTCCCTTGCCTGAGAAGGGTGTGTTGAGAGGTTTACTATCCTCCCTGATCTTTCATATCATAGTCTTGTTTGGGGACAAGCAAGAGATAAGCATGGGGGCGTGATGAACCTCTATTTAGTCCCATTTTTAGCCCCTATTTGACTCATTTTCTCCCGCGTTTTCACGTTCGATCGTGTTAAGGAAGAGTCAAATTGGCCTCCTTTAGCATACTTTTTACTTATATAACATCTGTCGATATTTTCAGGGACTTTATTGAATAAACGGAAAGATGAACAACATTTGGCAGAAAGGAGTGCCAAGGAGGCAAGTTAAACCATGAAACAACGTCGCACGGAAGCCCCGATGAATCGAAACATGGATAACTAGCCTGGCCATGAAAACAAAAAAAGCTAGACCGCCCAGCCAAGTACGGCCTGGCGATGCCAAGTGGCCAGTCGGTGCCACTTTGCCCGTTTTGGGTGTTTTTCCTAGAACTTTGGCACGGTGCCACCGTGCCTCGGGGCACGACCATGCCATCCCTGTTTCGCGTCACGACTTAAATTTTCCTTCGAGGTTATTTTGGTGGAGTGGAGTTTTCATTCAGTTTTCTCTTTTCACAGACGATTTTAGGGGATTTTTAGGTTTTACATTCAGGATTTTGATTTCCATTGTTTTGTATCGAATTCATTGGCATTGAGGTTCGATATACCTTTCAGCAACAATCAATTTAAGTTCATTTTTCCGATTCATTCTCTTCTCTTTCGTGTTATTTTAGGTTTTTGTGAATTGAATATTGTTTGGTAGAATTGAAATTATGGTTGTTGATTGTGAAGTGATGTGTGGCTAAATTCCCAACATGGTTGGGATTAAAGCCAATTATGTTTAGTTGAATCAATTGTAGCCCCAATCCCTTACTTTCCTTGCTTTTGCGTTCATGATTTCTACTATGCACGCCACATGCTCGATGAAATGCCTGAGAGGGCATTCATCCATTATTACTTAGGTTTAGGGGAGCATTGAAAGACAGAACCTTCACTTAGTGTGAATTGGTAGACAATTAGGATTTTGATATGAAAATAATCAATGTTCTAGTTGGGATTAGAGATTGTAGATGTTGTAATCCTGTGACCTTTAGTCCAATGAAAATAGGTGACTATAGTTTTAGGATTAGTCTTCGACCCTTGAGAGAGGGAGGAGATGGGCTTAATTGGCAATCTATTCACTCATGATGCATCTCTAGGATTGTTTGGCGGGATTAGTAATTGGTTCAGCTAGCATAATCGTGATGTTAATTCCAACCCGAGTGCTTTAATATTCTGTTCCCTCATTCGATTCTTAGTTGTTATTGTGTTCATTTGTTTAGTCATAAACTCATATTTTGATTTGGCCTAGATTGGGTTAGTTGATTAGTTTTGGTAGTCAAAAGTAAGTTCCTCATGGACACGACCCGTACTTGTCGGTTGCTAGCTATAGCTACGCCATGCACTTGCGGTACTTTAACACAACAAGTCTTACACTACTCAAAAGCATCTCTAAACAAAGTAGGTCAGTACAAACCACATGGAAGAACTTTAACTGTAGTCTTTCCACCATTAAAATGCCGCCTACATGCTTGGTCATGATAAAACAAAAGGACACTCTTCACCTCATTGTCCGGAATGCACCTCATAAACACTTTGTCAGAGCAGTACTTAAACAAATAAGGGTCATCCCAAACAAAGATCTTCACTAGGTGGAAGAACTTATCTCTATCATTCTTACTCCAACCATCAGGGATCTTACCAACAACTAGGTAGTTCATAATGTCAGCATACTAAGGGTCTGGGTGGACAACTTACAATTGCTCATCGGGGAAGCACTCAGAAACACTAGACTCACTCTCTTTATCATAGAGAATCCTAGACAAATGGTCAGCTACAAGGTTCTCAAAACGTTTCTTATCCCTAATTTCACAATCAAACTCTTGCAAAAGCAAGATTCATCTCATAAGTCTAGGCTTAGCATCCTTCTTAGAAAGAAGGCACTTAAGAGCATAGTGGTCAGTATAAACAATCACACGAGACCCAACCAGATAGGGTCTAAACTTTTCGAAACCAAAGATTACTGCCAAGAATTCTTTCTCAGTAACAGTATAGTTCGGTTGGGCATCATTCAGAGCGTGACTAGCATAATAAATAAATAGCATGGGGGTTCTTATCAACACGATGTCCTAGAACAAGCCCAATAGAATCAGATGCGTTACACATCAACTCAAAAGGTTCTCCCCAAATAGAAGGATGAAGAACAGGAGCAGAGCTTAAGGCTTCCTTAAGTTTAGAAAATGCCACATGACACTCCTCAGAGAAGTGACACGGCACATCCTTAGCTAGCAGGCTGGATAAGGGCTTGACTATCTTACTAAAGTCCTTAATGACACGACGATAAAAGCTAGCATGTCCAAGGAAGGACCTCACCTCTTTCACACAAGTGGGAGTGAGAAGATTAACAATCAGATCAATCTTAGCCTTGTCTACCTTAATTCCGTCTCTAGAAATAATGTGGGCTAAGACTATCCCCTTTTTAACCATGAAGTAACACTTCTCCCAGTTCAAAGTTAGGTTTTTCTCCCTACACATTTCCAAAACTTTTCTCATATTAGACAGACAATTATCAAAGGAAGACCCAAACACAGAAAAGTCATCTATGAAAATTTCCATGCACTGCTCAACTAGATCTTAGAAAATGGAAATCATACATCTTCGAAAGGTAGCAGGGGCACTGCACTGTCCAAATGGCACTCTTCTAAAGGCATAAGTCCCAAATGGACAGATGAAAGTAGTCTTCTCCTGATCCTCAAAAGCAATAGAGATTTGTATATGACCAAAGTATACATCTAAAAAGCAATATAAGGAATGTCCAACCAACCTCTCTATCATTTGGTCCAAGAAAGGAAGGGAAAAACTATCTTTCTTAGTTGTAGTATTCAATTTTCTATAGTCTATACACACACGCCACCCAGATTGAACTCGAATAGGGGGCTAACTCGTCCTTATCATTCCTAATTATGGTAATATCGGTCTTCTTAGGAACAAATTGAATAGGGCTAACCCACTCACTATTAGAAATAGGATAAATAATTCCATGGTCTAACCAATTTAGTATTTCCTTCCTGACTACTTCCTAGAGAGTAGGGTTTAAATGCCTTTGACGGTCTCATAGAGCTTAGCATTATCCTCTAAATGAATTCTATGCTGTATAATGGAAGGACTAATACCCTTGATATCCCTAAAGTCCAACATAGAGCTTCCTTGTTCTCTCTAAGTAGGGCAAGCAATTTGTCCTCTTAGTCCTGGTCTAGGTCAGAAGCAATGATGGTAGGTAAAGATTCATCGGGTCCTACGAATGTATACTTAAGATAGTTAGGAAGATGTGTCAATTCAAGAGCAAGAGGGAAAATAGACTCGGGAGCAGATTTAGAAACAGTAGTGAGTAGACAGTCAGCAGTAGAGCACAAGTCATCAAACTCAAAAACATCATATTTAGACTCATCATCAACAAGAAATGACTATACTCAGCTGCAAATACATCATCAAAATCACCATTAAGTACAGAATCCTCTACCAGTTAAGAGTAGAGAACTCTATATCATCAAACTAGAAGGTTGTGTTTGCATGTTAAAGATGTTCAATTCTAAGGTCATGTTGCCAAAAGATAGTCTTATTATACCATTCCTATAATTAATGAGGGTATTGGCAGTGGCCAAGAAAGGATGCCGCAAAATTACAGGGACTTGACTAGCTGCATTGGACACCTTCTCAGTCTTAATCACCACAAAGTCCACAAGGTAAATGAATTCACCCACTCTAATCAGCACATCCTCAACTATACCCCTTGGCAACCTGGTCGATCTATCAGCTAATTGAATAACCATTTTGGTAGATTTCAACTCACCTAACCCTAGCCTCTCATACTTAGTAAAGGGTATCAAGTTGACATTAGCCCCTAAATCAAGCAAAGCTCTATGAACAAGCTGGTCCCCTATGACTATAGAAATGGTTGGGCAATCGGGGTCCTTATACCTCATTGGGATCTGATGAGAAAGGATAGAAAGCCCTTTTAGGGACACCAGTGACTCTCTCAGTCGTACATAAATCCTTTAAGAATCTAGCATATAGAGGCATCTGCTGACTAGCATTGACCAAAGGAATGCTGATTTTAACTTGAGAGAAGGTCTCTCTCATCTTCTCAACATTGAGCTTGATCTTTCTTCTTAAGCCTACAGGAAAAAGGAGGTAAAGGCATATGGACTTTCTGAGTAGAAGAAGGGGAAGAAGAACCTTTAGATGGTGAAGAATCAGAGGACTCATTCTCTTTTAGCTCCTTTTGTTTAGAAGGTGACTCAGGAGGCAAAGAACTATCAGAATCATTGGGGACACCATCAGTAGCATCTCTTAGCTTACAGGATGAACCAGTTTCTAGAGGAGAAGAGGAAGAAGAAGAGTTTTCGAAGAATGACGAGGATATCTGCAGGTTCATTAGGATTTCTCACTTGGTTATCAATCTCTCAACCATATCTGAGAGATATAACTGCATTTACTTTTCTCATAGCCTTACTGGAGTTAGCACCAGAAGAAGAAGAAGAAGAGGCATGACCCTTATGGTTTGCCTCATGTTAACTTAGAAAAGTACCTGTCTCCCTAGAAGATGATACTAATTGGGAAAACTGTTCAGTCATCATTCTTATCATTCTCTCTATATTAGCATTAATCATTCTCTCCACATTGCTATTAATTCTCCTGTCAATTTTGTCAATGTTAGTATAACCAGAAGGAGGTTAAACTTGCGCTATAGGCAGTGGAGGTCTAGGTGCATTGAGCACACCTGGAAAAGCCGATCTCTGAAAGGAACTAAAGGGATGAGAGATGGGTTGGGAGTTGTTTCTAAGAAACACTCGAGGCTAGGAGTTAGGAACCACAACATTTGGTCCATTACTCTAAGAAACGTTAGGGTGATTTCTCCATCCTGGGTTGTAATAATAGGAAAAGGGGTAATTCTTGGGTCTCTGGAAGGCTGTACTCACTTGCTCTTGTCCAATTGCTAACTGGTGAGCAAAATAAGGACAAGCACTCAAAGAATGATCTAAGGCCTGGTAGTGAGAATACGACACTATAGAAGTCTGAGATAATTGGGGCATCTGGGGAGACAATCCATTCAACATGTTTTCTAAAACAGTAATCTTAAACTTTAAGTGACTTACATCAAAGATAGGATGCAACCCACCCCCTGTAAACCTAGAACTTAAGCTGTCATCGCGAGCGGTTTCCTACTGAATGGTTTTCTCAGCAAAGTCCTCTAAAAATTCCCAAGTAGTTGTGGCGCTCTTAGAAAGAAAGCCACCCTGACACATGGACTTTACCATGGTTCTAGTTTGTTGGTCAAGTCCTTCATATACAATCTGGCATAAATGTGCTTGGTCTAAACCATGATGGGAACACTGGGCAGCAAATTTTTAAACCTATCAAAATATTTCCAAAATGATTCCCTATCTAGTTGCACAAATTAATTGGTTTCATTCCTTAGCTTAATAGTCTTGGCATTAGGAAAATATCTTCTTAAGAACAATCTCACAAAATCATTCCAAGAAGTAACATAATTAGCAGCCAAGCCACACATCCAACGTTTAGGAGAATCTTTCAAAGAAAAAAGAATCAATTTCATTCGCACAACATCAATTGGGATATTAGGGAAATGCATCATAGAACAAACTTCTTCGAATTTCCTCAAAAATAAATAAGCATCCTCTAAACCTGTAAATTTAGAGAGCATTTGAGTATAGTGAGGTCTTAATTTGAAAGTCCCATTTGGTCCAAGGTTATGTATAGTGAAATAAGATGGCAAAGCAGTCCTAGGAGGTAGAAAATATCACTCAAAGATCTTTCTTATGCCATTTCTTCTAGTTTAGGCTTGGGTTCAGGTTTGGATTCTGAGTCACGGTTGGGTTCACTCCTACCATGCATGTTACTTTCAGGGTCTCTAATCCAACCAGTCATGTAAATCCAACATCCTCACCAAAGGATATATTTTTGGTCGTTTTTTCTAATTTTTTTGGATTTTGGATTTTTCCCTTTTTTTCTTTTTTACACCACAAAACAAAATAAAAAGTGAGTCAAACCTAAAAACAATACACAAATAGAAAATGACCAAATCTAAAACAAAAACACAAACATAAATTAACTAAAAGAAAATAGAAAATAAACTAAACCTAAACACCCAATTCTAAAAATAAAATTAACATAGAAAATAAAACTCGTAGAATCAGCACTCTATATACAGTAAATTCAACACAATCACAAGGGACATGAATATATTTTTTTAAAAATTTTTGCTGTCCTTGAATAGGGTAGAAAATTACAAATGAATTATTAGTTCCAAAATTCGCAGAACAATCCATACAGTCCCCAAAATTCCATAAAAATTCACACAAATTTTAAAAATTATGCCAAATTCCGAAAAAATATCAACATAGAAAAAATCACACTAGAAAGGGTCCATAAAATTCAAACAGAATCTAAAGTTGTAGAAACATCTGCACTGATATTGCTTTTTTTTTTTTGGATCAGTCCTACCTTGTTTCTTTTTGCTGCACATAAACCAAATTGGTTAGTACTGTTTTTTTCAGCAATAAATAACATCTAAAAATCAAAATAAAACTAATATCAATAAAAATCAAAATACTAACTAAAATAAAAATAATCTAAACTAAATTACTAAAACTAAATAACGACTCAAACTAAACCAAAAATCACAACTCTACAACTAAAACGACAACGACTAAAACGACTCGAATAACTAAACTACGACTTGACACAACCAAATTTCACTTTCCATCCCCGGCAACGACGCTAAAAACTTGTAAAATCTGCAAGCGTACGATTTATCATTGTTGTACTTACGTGTGTTGTCCTCTGGGATGGATTATGAAACTAAGATTGATAATAGCCTACACTAGCAAACATCTAAGCCAATTTTTGAAACGATACCTTTGATAGAGTGAAACTAAGGTTAAGCTACCTTATTAATAGCTAAACTATTTTTCATCTTTTTAGATTCATAAGAATCCGAAAAACCAGAAAAAAAAACAAACCAATAATCAAAGTAAAAAAAAAAAAAACTTTTGTCCACGCAGGTTAAGCTTTTGAGATCAATTTGTAACTTCTAACAATTCAGAACAGGTTTCATGGAGGAGGGAGCCACACTCTATAGAAGTATTGGATTCGCGCAGCATTACACCCAAATGTACTCCTTCCAAACAATTGAAAAATGAATCAAAGAATAGAGCCTGCAGCAACACGAATTGAAGCTCAAAATTGGCGCATATGAGAAAGCCAAACTATAATCTCTGATTCAACAGATTCAAGTCTGATTACATCGATTCTTGGAACAAGAATGCTAAAAAACCTAAGCATAAAACTGAAAATAAAGATAAAGATTCAGGACTAAAAATGACTTCCTCCCAAGCTCTGTTCTGACCGCCTTTTGAAAGCTCCCCTTTCACACCTTCTACCTCCTTCCATCTTCATAACTACCTTGTCATTACTGCCCATTAATCAACCATTGATGAGTGAAACAGATAATGATGATGATGTTAATTGTAGGCCTGAAGGAGGAGAGAGAATGTAACGATTGGGGAGGAACATGAAGGAGCACGTCCCTGTTCGTTTTGGATTTTTTAGGTTTTGGAACCCGGCGAAAGGGGAGAGAGGGAGATGGCTAGAGACTCACCTGACATGTATGTGCTAGATTAAGTCGAATTGGGTCCTAGGACAGCGTTGGAGAAGGGGAAGGTGTGTGCGCCGGCCCAAAGAGGGAAGGAAAGAAAGGAAAAGAAGAGAGGGAGGGCAGACCGAGTAGAGAACGTCTAGGCCAGGACCAGCGAAGGAAAAGTTGAAAAGGGGGAAAAGAAAAGGAGGCGGACTGGGCTGCGCATGGAAGAAAATAATAGGCCCGATGGTGAGGGAAGGAAGAGGGGAGAAGGGGAAAGTCGGCCGCGGATGGGAGCAGAAAAGGCCCATAACTGCTCGCTGGGCTTGTTCTTGAGTTTTTTATCTTCTCTTTTTCTCGATATAATGCTTGTTGTGATCCAATCCCTTTTTTATTCAACTTTCTCTCTCTTTTTTTTTTGAAGCAATTTATTTATTCTTCAAATTTCTCAAATTCCTACAAAATAAACAAAAATATATTAAAATCCTAGTTTAATAATTTATTTCAAGTAAATATTACATAATAAAAGGGCATAAAATGAAGTAATTTCAAGTTGAACACATTGGCGTTGCGGGTCAAGCTGTAAAAGACTTGTCCATCATCGATGAAGTTGCTAGTCTTATTGTTAGCATGAGACAAAGAAGTATAGAAAGGGAAAGGAGGAGAAGAGAGAGAAGAAAGAGCAAAGGGAGAGGTTGAAGTAGGAGGTCAAGCTTGAAAACTTTTCTACGTTGGGCGATGCAAGATGAAATGAGCATGATGAATTTAATTTGGGGTTTGGTGGGAGGAGGGGGAGGACGAAGAAGAAGAAGATAGGGATGAAAAGGTTAGGCTGGGTGCGCAATTAATTTTTCGCTCAAGAAAAAATATCTTGTAAAATTGAAAAGGTTATGTGGGAATATATCTAATTAGAAGATAATTTATAAAAATTTAATATCGTTGCTCATAATTACTTTTAAAAGGCAAATATTTGAAAGCATCTTTATAACTCTTTAAAACTAATTTGAAAAGGCAAGTATTTGGAAAAATATTTAATCAGAAGATAATTTATAAAAGTGACACACAATTAACTTTAAAAGAAAAGTATTTCAGAATATATTTAATTAGAAGATAGTTAACAAAAACCATGCACATTAGAATATTTAATATAAATGAGAATAATAGCAATTGAATTAAAGTAACATATTTAGACAAAAATGAGACAAATTAATATAAGTACAAAAATTACATATAAATAAGAATTTTTTGTATGTATAAACAAATTTGGGAAAATGATCCCTAAACAATTTAGGTTTGGGATTTGCAATGACTAAAAGTATCTAACATATATATAAGCTTATATAAGTTAACCTGAGAATATGGTACAGAAACATGGGTTAACGAAAATATATATTAAGGGATATGATAATAGGTTTAGCTTGTATGTCAAACATTTAAGCTTTATGACTTAGGGTTTAACATTTAACTTCTATGACTTAGGGCTTACGATTTAATTTAATAGGTAGTATTTAGGGTTAAAGGTTTTAGATTCTAAGAGTTAGTGTTTAGGTTGAACCTAAACCCTAAACCTTAAAACATATATGTCATGCTAGACTTCGTCACTCCAGCATACAGTTAACCTGAGTACACCATGAGGGTAATCTAGGTTATTGTATTAGGGCAACCTGGGTTATTCCTCCAAATGTTGCCAGCCATGTCACTTAATTAGCAGAACCATGCCCCACCAAATCATGCAATGCTAAACCCTTAATGTTTAATTATAAACCTTAAACCTTGATACTTGAATGTTTAACCCTGAACCCTAAAACTTGATTATCATTTAGGGAATAGAATTTAGGTTTGAGAATAGTTGAATCTTATAGTCTAAAACCTTTTATCATAATTTAGAGATTGGGGTTCAAGGTTTAGGGTTGAGGTACATTGGTGAGGCATAGTGTTGGGGCATAGTGTTGGGGCTCCACTTTTGCTGTTTATGGTTTGAGATTTGGAGTTTAGGGTTACATCTTGGAAGTATGATTGCTTAAAATGGTCAATTAGGATTCCCAAATACTTGTCATTCATAATTATAATTTAAGATTTTAGAATATAAGTTGTATAGTTTACGGTTAAAGGGTTTTGCATTTAAGTCATGAAGCAAGAGTTTTGGGCTTATCTTAAATGTTAAATGCTAACTTTAGTCCATAGATATTTGGAGGAATAACCCAAGTTGTTCTAATATGCTAATCCAGGTTATCCTTGCAGTGAACACGGGTTAACCATATGATAAGTTGAGAAGGAGCCTAGCATAACACATATGTTTATGGGTAAGCTTTTTTGACTTAGGGTTAGTACTTAAGGTTTATGTTTCATAGTGCTTAAGAGTTTCATATTTTGGAAGGAAAATGACTACTGAAGTGACACTTATTAATAATTCTACATAACCTTAAAGTGTGCTAGTTGGACCTTAGGGTCAAATCCTAAACTATTGACCCTAAATGTTAAACCATAAACCTTTTGGTGTAGGGATAGGATTTAGAGTTCAAATAAATCATAGTCACTCTTTAGTGCTAAACCCAAAACCCTAAGGCTCAAAGAACAAAGAATTTGGGGTTTGGGTAGCATCAAACTTCATAAATGACAAAATCTAAACCTTAATCCCTAAATTACAATTTACCTTTAGGATTTTGGGTTCAATTATCAAGGTTTAAGGTGAACAAGTTTGGGTTTCAACTTTTGCGATTTAGAGCTATAGCGTTTAGTGTTTAGCCATGAACATAAAAGATCAACCATGAACCCTAATTTTTGATGCTTAAGTCATGGGGTTGGACCCAAAACACAAGACTTTATACTCCAAAACTTAATGGTCATTAGGATTTAGGGTACAACTTCTACATTTTCCGTCACTCGAGCATGTGGTTAACCTGACTATATCATAAGGATAATCTGGGTTAGTGCATTAGGACAACCTTTTCATCACTCGCGCATATGGTTAACTCGACTATCCATAAGGATAATCTGGGTTAGTGCATTAGGACAACCTTGGTTATTCCCTCAAATTTTGTCAGCCATGTCACTCAAATAGCACAACCGTGCCTCACCAAATCATACAATATTGAACCCTTAATATTTAACCGTAAACCTTAAAAGTTGGTACTTAAACATTTAACCCTAAATCCTAAATCTTGATTATCATTTAGGGTTTAGGATTTATATTTGAGAATAACAAGACCTCAGAGTCTAAAAACTTTGATCATAATTCAGAGATTAGGGTTCAAGGTTTAGGGTTGGGGTATATTGATAAGGCAGAGTATTGCGGCTCCATGTCTGTAGGTTATGGTTTGGGATTTGGGGTTTAGGGTTACAACTTGAAAGTATGATTACTTAAAATAGTAAATTAGGGTTCCAAATGCTCGCCATTTATAATTATAATTTAAGGTTTCAGAGTATAAGCTTTACAGTTTAGCGTTAAACAATTTTGCGTTTAAGACATGAATTAAGAGTCTTGGGCTCAGCTTAAATGTTAAACTAATCCTAAACATTAAATGCTAACTTTAGCCCCTAGATAACAAAAGCTTATATATTTGAAGGAATAACCCAAGTTGTCCTATGCTAACCCAGGTTATCCTTGAAGGGAACTCAGGTTAATAGGTTTAGGTTTCCCATGTATGATAAAAAGATAGTTGTACATACCTTAAATATCTAATAATAAGTTGTAAATTTAGGGTTATCAGAAAGAAATTTATAATTAATATATATATATATATATATATATATATATATGTATATATATATATATATGTATATATATATATATATAGACACACACACACACATACATATTCAATTATTTTTGGCTAAAAGTCAATTATAACTGTTTTGTTTTGTAAAATTAAGTGAATCTCCCCCCTCTTTATTTTGTTCCTTTAACAAAGAGCAATTTTCTATTTTAGAGACTACCGTCTTGCTCAAACAGCCCTATGAACTCGACCCACGCTTCCCTGGCTATGCCTACCTGTACCCAACTCCTTCTAACCACACCCAGATCCTCCAATTATTGGCAAGCTGATTCATGATGCTCCCTAATGGTCTCTACATTTTCTTGCTTGCTTTTCTTTGTCTAGTTCATAGGGTGGTTTGATTATTTTCTTAGATGTTTAATATGGCTTAGGAGGTGAATAGAATGGGGACCTAAGATTTGTGGAAGAGAGGGAATGAGGTCATTCATCTACTAACTTAGCGGAGGCAAAGGGTGAGAGGAGAGAAAGAGAGACAAGTGAGAAACAGAAGAGAAATTAGAGGAGGAATAGAGGAGGAGGGAGATAGAACTACAGGAGATGGGGTCAAAAGGAGACCAAAAATAATTCAACTACTAAATGCAATGGGCAGCAGCGGAAACATCAAAAGCCATGAAGGGCACACAAGGAAACAGGAACAACACCAATAAGTAATAAAGTCATGAATCGTAAAGTTTTAATTTAAACAACACTAATAAGTAAATTTCTCGTGTTGTTTCTTGCCCTTTTGAAAGAAGTCAATCAACAAATAAAGTTTTACGACCTACTCTCCTCAACAGCTGCTGTCGGGCTATCAACTACTCCTTAGGTTAGGGGTAGACTATCTGTAAGGTCTTAACACTCCAACTAAAAAATAAAAAAAGACTGCAAGAGGCGCTTCCGCAATAGGAAGTCAATGAGAAATGATCAATGGTGAACACTGTCAACTCAAACGATGATACGCAACCCAAACAAGCTTTCTTCGTTTGCACCTTTGGCCTATGTTACAAAAGTGGAAGGATCCGTTGGTAGTTTGCTTGCTTGCCATTGAACCCACCTACTGGAGACAAGCGATTGAGAGAAGACTATAGCCAAATCCTAATTTATTTATTTTACTCTCTATTACTTACTTAAAACTCAATATAATGACACATTGTGAATTTTAAGTGGGGTAGTTAGTTTTGCAAATTTTATGTGTTTTAAGTATTAGGAGTTCAAATTAGACTCGTTGGTTTTACTAGGAGTTATTATGTAAACTGATTCAAAAGACTCAAGAAACCGTGCAAGTTTTTGAATGTAGGAAAAACAAATTGGGCAACCTTTGATTTTAGCAAACTTCAAACATACAAGATTCTTTTCCCTAACCTTATCCAAGCATATAACATATGTATCATCAATTCTAGGTCTAGAGAACATGACTTAATTTTAATGTGCCAGAGTTGATAACATTGCATTGTGATAATGTGAATGCAACTTTATTTCCTTTATTGCACATTTCAAAGAAACTAAGTAGATTAAACTTAAGTCTTTCAACTAAATGCATGTTATTCAGAGAAGTTGAAGAGTTTTTTTTACCAATTTTACCACGATAAATAATTTTTTCTTTGGTTTTATCTCTAATTTAAATCTTTGTGACGAGTGAAGTGTTCCCAATTATATGATGTTTAGAGCATCCACTATCCACATACTGGATGCCATCTTTTGTTTTGAAGCAAATATGCAAGAAAGAAAATCAACATTTCTACAACGTCTAACTCAAAGTTGAGTCCCTACTAAGAGAATAGGATTCAATAGTTGTTTCCCTTGGGTACCTAAGTTTGTTTCTCTTGATTCCTTTCATAAGGAGTATTCATGTTGTTTTCTCTTCCATAGGTAGAGTGACCAGGAGCGCTTATGGGATAGCCAAAGTTCCTCTGTCTGATTCTAGAGTTAGAGTAACCTCAATACCCTTCGTAATGTTCAAAGTTGTCTCAACTTCCTGTGAAGCTAGATCTCCTCTAGTATCCTCTAGGATATCTAGAATTTCTTTGGCTCTTTTCTAAGTCAATGCTTCCTTAGTAACCTCTGTGATATCTAGAGTGGTTCTAACTTCCTTTGCAGCCAGTACTTCTCTGATATCTGTGAGGGGGATCAGAGTTCCTCTGTTCCTTTACAACAAGGTCACTCTAAGCTATCTGAGGATTTCTTGAGCTTCTGAGCTCACTAGCTTTAGAAGTCTCGGGTCTATCTTGGTTGTTTGCTTTTGTACTTCCCTTCACAATGAAGTTTTTGTGAACTCTTTCTTTATTCTACATATCATAATAAAGACCTTCTTTGTCAAAGGATACACGTTGAGAACCAGATAATCTTTCCAAATTTCTTGTCTTTTAGAGAATTTTGAAAATATTTTTGAAACCTGTTCATTTTCATTTTTCAATCTTTCTACCTCATCTTCTACAAGATAGACCTTTTTATGAATTGTTCATAAAGGTCACAAAGAAAGTGGTTTTCATTTGAGGTAGCTTCTATATATCTTTCTAAATCACTAATCTCCTTTTTAGAGTCACTGCATTTTGTTGAAAGTTTTTCATACATTTTTTTAAAACCTCTTCTTCCTTCTCTAGGGACTCAATTTGTTCACCAAGGGACTTGAGCTTGACTTGATGAGAGATTTCACTATTCATCCCATACATTACAAGTTCAATAATAAGATTATCTGTTGAGAAAGTGCAAATTGAAGTTGTATTTATTCGGAGGATGATGATTAACCTTTAATCCTTAGCATTTTAAGCTTAGTTTCACAATCTCTTCTCTCTCTCTCTCTCTTTCTCTCTCTCTCTCTCTCTCTCTCTCTTTCTCTCTCTCTCTCTCTCTCTCTCTCTGACTCTTTTACTTTCGTCAAAGCTTATGTCAAAGGGTTGGCTCACCATGAGACAGAGATTGGCTGCCTCATCATTTTCTCATACTTCAACACTAGAGTCTATATCTCTCAAGGCTACTAATTTTTTGGTAGTTTCCATTGTTGTTCGAGTACTCCAAGTGAAGCAATGCAACCCCTACCTCAATGAAGCTTTTAAGAGTTGAAGGTAGAAAAAGAGGAGGAGGAATGGAGATGAGGTTTCTCTCTCATTCCAATTGAAAACAGAAAAGTTTCAAAAGTTTAAAGATGGGTTTAATTTTTTATTTGGCTAGAGAGTAGGGAAGGGCAGGGGGTAAGTGTTATTAAGGAGACAGAGAGAATATAAAATCGTTAATTAATGGTTGTGACTTATATAAGGGCTAGCCCCCCAACCAACATTTATAAAGAAAACAAAACCATGAATTTGTTTTGTATGCCCACCCCTTACGCTCCTTTATTGTTGGATGTGATTTTGTGAAATGTAAAATATAAATATCTTTGTTTTTATTGTGTACTAGTATAGAACTATGCGATGCACGGAATATCTTTTAAATTAAATTTTAATTTACTATGGAGTGTTCATTTTATAAAATTACTTGTATCATAAATATTTTATGAATATTAAGTAAAACATTACCTAATTTAATTAATCATATAATTAGCAAAATTGGCTTTTTCAACCAATTAAAACTTTAATTGGTGAATCAAATCATTCTCCCATATGTCTAAAAGTCTAAAATCTCACTAAATTCTATTGTAAAGTGGATTATACCTAGTAAAACTAATCCCTTAAAAGTAGGTCTTAATTCATGAAATAATCAACACGTTGCATGAGACAATTGAGATCATGTATCACTCACATATAAAATAGCTTTGCTATATTATGACTGAAAAATATCCCTTGTTTTGCATTAGATGACACCACCTTCGAAAATAATTAGATATCCAAATCTCTCTTAAAACAAAGTCATTTCCTCCTTTTAACTCCTATGTTTATGCATTATAGATCAACCTTTGTGGATTGCAAATTTTACACAATAATGTATCTAACATTTGATGCTCCCTATGATAACCCCTAAAAAATTATGAATCCAAAAATATAACGTATATTAGAGACCCTTACATAGCTATAAATATAGAAAATTATACATAAATTCTTAGGGTTATTAGAGAAGTGATTTTCAAAATAAATTGAAGAAATCAATTTCCTGAAGAGAGAGAGAGAGAGAGAAAGAGAGAGTGTATGTGTGTGAGTGAGTGAGTGTGTGTGTGTGTGTGTGCGCGCGTGCGCGTGCGCGTGCTTTGATGAGAGAAAGGGACGTGCACATAACGAACAGCCGAAAGTATCTAAAGTCCCGACATTCACGTATCATGTATAATCGAAAATGTGAGAAGTTGGTAGTTAACTCCCCCATGTTTTGTTTTTAAAAAATAAATAAAGTAATAAATTATTTTTCTCGGAGAGAACGACAATTACAAACTATTTTTTTAAAACTTTAAAATCAAGGGTTTAGATTTAATGAGTTAATAATATTTGTGGCTAAGATTACACCAAGTCCTGCAAATCACTATCGTGTTAGTATTTTAGGGTTTTTCAAATATTGTCATCAATATAGTGTAGATAGATAGATAGATTAAATACGAAATCGAAGACCTAGATTTAATAGATGACTAATTATTATGGCTTAGTCACATCAAATCTTGCAAATCATTCCCATTGTAGCTAGCATTTTAGGTTTTGCCAAAGATTATCACTTTTGTTAACAGCTTGAATTTTTTAGATAACAGAATTATCATATATCCTTTATCAAATATAATTGAAATTATGAGTGATTTTTTTAGAAAAATAAAATTCTAAATTGGTATTTTACTAGATCAGGTGGTTTTTTTAAACTAAAACCTACGGTTTAGATTTAATGAATAAATATAATTGCCTAATTTTTTTCCTAGATAATTGGATTGTCATCTATCTTTTATCATGTATATCCGAAATTATGGGGGATTTTTTAAATAAAATAAAGAGATATCTTAACTTTAAAATCGACATCTTAGATTTTATGCATAAATAATTTTATGGTTATGATTACACCAAATCCCGCAAATCACTCTCGTTGCACCATTCTAGGGTTTTGTAAAGATTGCTATTATAATAGTACTAGTATAGACCAGTGCAATGCATGGGCTATCTTTTAAATTAGATTTTAATTTAAAATCTATAGAGTATTCATTTTATAAAATCACTTGCCTCATAAATATTTTACGAATAGTAAGTAAAACATTGTCCGATTTACTTGATCGTGTAATTAGCAAAATTGACTTTTTCAACTAATAGAAACTTTTATTGGTGAATCAAATCCCTCTCCCCTATGTTTAAAAGTCTCAAATCTCACTAAATTTAGTTGTAAAGTGGATTATACCTGGAAAAACTAACCCATTAAAAATGGGTCTTGATTCATGAAATAATCTGTACAAACCGTGGGATAGTTGGGATCATGTATCACTCACGTATAAAATAGTTTTGCTATGTTATAAGCGAAAAAGACCCATTCCTTTACATTAGATTTCATCACATTCAAAAATAATTAGATATCCAAATCTCTTACAAAATAAAGTCATTTCCTCCTTTTAACTCTTACGTTTATGCATTATACATCAACCTTTATGGATTGTAAATTTTATACCATAACTAGACCTGGCAAAACTGAACCGAAACCCAAACCGAACAACCCAGACCCATACCCGACCCGACACCCGAAATATGCTCACTCGAAAGTGGACTCGAAACCCGAATTGACCTGAACCGAACCATACCCGACCCGAAATTTTCTACAAAGTTGCTTGTTTTGGCATGACTAGTGTATTTGACCAAAAACTGGTTGACCCGAAATCAACCCGACCCGAACCGAACCGACCCGAAATGTCACTTAACCCGAACATGACCCAACCCGAACTTGACCCGATCCGTACCCGAACCGAATGACCCATTTGTCAGGTCTAACCATAACATATCTAACATTTAATACTACCTATGATAACCCATAAAAAAATATGAATCCAAAAATATAATGTATATTAGAGACCCTCACCTAGCTATAAACATAGAAAATTATACATAAATTCTTAGGGTTATTAGAGAAGCAATTTTCAAAATAAATTGAAGAAATCAATTTCCTCGAGAGAGGGAGAGAGTGTGGTGTGTGTGTGTGTATGTGTGCTTTGATGAGAGAAAGAGACAGGCACAAAATCAACAGTTGAAAGTATTTAAAACCCCGACATTCTTGCATCACGTATAATCAAAAATATGATCGAGGTGTAGGTAGTTAACTCCCCCGGGTTTTGTTTTTAAAAATTAAATAAAAATAAGATAGTATTTTAATTGGAAAGAGACGATAGTTACAAACTATTTTTTTTAAACTTTAAAATCAAGGGTGTAGATTTAATGAGTTACCAATATTTGTGGCTAAGATCACACCAAGTCCCGCAAATCACTCTCGTGTAGTATTTTAGGGTTTTTCAAATATTGTTATTAATAAAGTGTAGATAGATAGATAGATTAGATACAAAATTGAAGGCTTCCATTTAATAGATAACTAATTTTTATGGATGATATTACATCAAATCGTGCAAATACTCCTATTGTAGCTAACATTTTAGATTTTTGCAAAGATCATCACTTTTGTTAACTACTTGGATTTTTTTAAGATAATAGAATTATCAAGTATCCTTTATCAAATATAATCAAAATTATGAGTGATTTTAAAAAAAAAATGAAATTATAAATAGGTATTTTACTTAGTTAAGGTGGTTTTTTAAAACTAAAATATACGGTTTAGATTTAATAAATAAATATAATTGCCTAATTTTGTCCCTAGATAATTGAATTATCATCTATCTTTTATGATGCATATCCGAAATAATGGGGGATTTTTTAAATAAAAAAAGAAGAGATATCTTAAGTTTAAAATTGACGGCTTAGATTTAATGTATAAATAATTTTTATGGTTAAGATTACACCAAGTCCTGCAAATCACTCCCATCTTAGTATTTTAGAGTTTTTCAAATATAGTTATTAACATACTGTAAATAGATGGACACATTAGATATAAAATCGAAGGCCTAGATTTAATAGATGACTAATTGTTATGACTGAGATTACATCAATTCCTGCAAATCACTCCTGTTGTAACTAGCATTTTTGTTTTTTTTCAAAGATATCACTTTTATCAACTGCTTAGATCTTTTTAGATAATAGAATTATCATGTATCTTTTATCAAACATAATCAAAATTATGAGTGATTTTTTTAAAAAATAAAAATTATAAATAGGTGTTTCACTTAGATAAGGTGGTTTTTTAAAAACTAAAATCTACAGTTTAAATTTAATGAATAAATATAATTGTCTAATTTTTTTCCTAGATAATTGGATTATCATCTATATTTTATCATATATATCCGAAATCATGGGGGATTTTTTTAAATAAAATAAAGAGATATCTTAACTTTAAAATCGACGGCTTGGATTTAGTACATAAATAATTTTTATGGTTAAAATTACACAAAATCCCGCAAATCACTCTCGATGCACCATTCTAGGGTTTTGTAAAAATTGCTATTATAATAATATAGATATGTAGGCAAAATAAGAAAAATTATTACAGGAACTATAAAAAAAAAATTCTCTCGAGGTCTACTAGATCGTGCTAGTTCAATAGGGTCCGACAACAAATTGGGCCAACCGGTCGCACCCTTGTCTAAAAGGTTGGACTGGTTGAACCACTGGCCCACTCAACCAACTGGTTTGATCATCGTATTGGTTCTCTTAAAACAAAAAATTATAACAAACATATACAATATAGTAAATCGAGATATCCATTGTATGACAACTATCAACTTTTCCTCTATTTTTGGACCTTTAGTAGGCCGAGTATTTCGGACAATTGCAATCGCTTCTTCAATTCTTCATGTTAAAAAAAAAAAGATTCTTTGGATCTTGTAGGCCAAATCTAATTTTTCAATAATTTGACTTGAATCATAACACAGAATTCTATTTAGCATATGTTCTACCACGTGAATTCTTCTGAACATAAACGAAAGAGTCTAGTTATGACAGGTGGCAGTGACCGGGGGAAAGAGGCGGAGTTGGGTTGCCATGGATGATGAGGAAGAATCTCGCCCTTCATACTAACAATCAATGGCTACTGTTATTGGAAGTAGGATTTCTCAATGGATATGGTCTATATACACACAGACACTCAAGTGGATGGCTGCTATTAACAGTTATTAGTTCTTATTGGAAGTTGAATTCTAAATGGAGGTCGTACATATGTAGAGAGATGCACACGTGCACTTGTTGTTCACCTCATTGTTCCACTGAGCAACGGGGTTGGTAAACATACATTCGTTCAAAGAGGTCTTTGCCTTTTTGTGTTTTGAAATTTTTTTGTATGAGGGAAATAGATTTGAGTTTTAAAGTTATAACATTATTTATAGGTAGCTACTTAGCTATATAATTTTGAATGAGAGAAAAAATTAGGAAAAATTACTCAAGGAATAAAGTTTGAAAGGTCTTACATTTTATCTTAATGTTTACAAAAACATACAGACTTGAAATTAGGTTGTAATAGTGTTTTTTTTTAACAAATCAAAAGAAAAATCATAAAACTTGTATTACATCCATAAACCAAAAAGTGAAACAGAGCAATATGTGTCAAAATCATAGCCTTGTTTGTAATTATTCCATCATTGTAGTCAGCCAAACAACGAGACAAAGATAATCATGAGAAAATGTACAAGTTGCTTAACTTCTATTCTGAAAGACGTGCTAATTTACACCCGTCAAAAAGCAAACTTGTATTTTACTTGGATTGTAAAAGTACTTTCGCAATTATGTACTCAATAACAAGATATACCAACGGGGAAAAAAAAGAGTAAGGCATCGCGCGGGGGGGGGGGGGGGGCGATCTTAATATCACTAGTACATAGGCTTTATAAGCATGAACTATTAAATCAGCATTGTCCCTCCAGTCAGGGGCTTCATAAGCAATTGGACGTTTGTTAACTCTTCATCGCTTATCTAGGACTGATGTCAGGTACAACCCCACTAACAAGATCACTCCCAGATACATCAAAGGAGATGACAGGATTATGCATGGTGGACGAGGGACTTGCTGGAGTCACCTGTTTTGCAGGGAGGCTTGCTGAAGACTCTGTTATTCCGGAATCTGAATCGAGCATAGCTGATATATTTTGAAGTTGTCGAACAACCTCCATCATTGATGGCCTCTCATGTCCCTCCTCTTGACAACATCTCAGAGCTAAAGTCATAAACTTCAGCGCACATTCAGAAGGATGAGGTCCCATCCGCTCATCCAAAACAGAAAATATGATGCCAGACTGATACGCCGCATTCACCTAGTGCAGATACATGACATCAGGGACAGTACATAAACTATAGCCATTTCCTGGCAAGCAAGATTACAACATAAGATGCCCAAGAGCTGCGCTAACTGTTTTTATGCATGCTAGCATGAGCAAGAAAATGTCCAGGGATAGTTAAGTCCAATGGTTTGATTGCCCACTGGGAAAAAATAAAGACAACAGAAGGAAAAGAGACATTAAAATATCTGTTTCTTCCAGGTCATAATCAAAGGGTATCGACTATTGAGAAGGGCCTCCATATGGTCACCCAAACATTTCAAGTGGCACATGCAAATATGCATATGCACTTGCTCACTCGCACACAAAAGATTAAAGTACAGCACACAAGAATACCTCCCGAACAATATTTTTGCCATGCAATATTGGGTGCATCCCAGTCAAAAGCTCCAAAAATACTACTCCAAGGCTGTAAACATCACTTTTATCTGTCAGCTTGTGGGTTAGAAAGTACTCCGGATCAAGGTACCCCTGCAACAGCAGCCAAGAGGTTAATCTCGGTTCACATTGAATACAACACCTATAATTTAAATGCTAAGGTAGAGAGTTTCAGTGTACAAAATAATTAACACAATATAAATGTTTCTCAAGTACTTTTAACACAACATGCTTTGACACTTGAACTGTATGACAATTTTTCAAAGTAGATCTAAAATGCAATTTTCTGCAGTAGAAAAAGACATGGATCTATAATTATACACAACCAAAACATATCCCAAAAAAACATGTCAACATTTCATGGCCAAAAGTAAATGCCACTTAAAGGTAGCTAGATAGAATCATTATATATTCTCAGTAGGAACCATACCGGCGTCCCCTTGACAACAGTAGACACATGATGGGGTACAAACCCTTCAACATCTGGGATTGGGGCAAGCCGTGATAGTCCAAAATCAGCAACCTTCGCCACAAATTTAGAATCCAGCAATATGTTACTGGCCTTGATATCGCGATGGAATATTGGAGGTTCAGCTTCAGTGTGAAGATAAAGTATGCCCTTGGCAGAGTCCAGTGCGATTCTCAATCTCATCGCAAAACTCAAAGGTTGTTTGGACCTGGCTGTATAAGAAACCAAATCAATTAAGAAATCCAAAGATCAATGACAATAGTGCAAAACAAATAAGCCCGGAGTTACCCATTCCACTCTCTTGGTCTAGATTTTAGTACCCAAAAAATGGGGAATACATTTTAGAATAAATACTAGCCAGAAAACAGCATTCATACCAGAAATATGCTCCCTTAAAGTTCCATTTGGCATGAACTCATAAACCAGCATCTACATGAAAAAAGGATAAGTACAAACACCTTGTTAATTGGCCTTCATAAAAATGCAAATTGCGACATAGATGTCTAGCACACAACCTCAAAGGAAGCAAATGACCAAAGAAAATAAATGAACAAATTACAAATGCATAGAAGAGTCACTGGATGACACTTCTACTGACAAAGAATGTGCAAAAGCTAATAAATCAAAGCATGAAACTTAACCCTGCAAGAACAATAGAGTATTTGTTTGCATGAATACACTTCCTCATCAGCAAATATCAATTCCACACTCCACATAGGAGAGTCAATAGCTTCCAAACCCACTCCCATTCTGACAAAGAAATAAATGAACAGAGATTCTAAATCCAAGAAAGAATCAGCCCTCCCCCCCCCCCCCCCAAAAAAAAACCCAAAAAAGGCAAAAGATAGAGAAAAAGGCATCATCAAAATTACCAAACTCAGACCAATGACACAACAAATCGAGACAATGAGTCCATAGGCTGATAGGGAAAAGACCATTGGGTTAGTATCTCAATTTGAGTTGTCTATTCTATGGATATCTAATTTGCAGGCTTCCATGCGTCGAAATATCAAAAAGAAATATCATATTAAACAAGCACTTAATCATTTTTTTTATTGTTGAATTTTTCAAAAAGGAAAACACACGCACATATGCGCGTGCATGCACACAATCAATTTTTTATTGTTGAATTTCTCAAAAAAGAACACGCCTGCACTCACGCACACACAGAGCACATGAAGAACTCCCAGCTCAACCGCCGCTTGGTTAATGGGCGAACCAATGGTCACTACTTCCCCAGCAACTTAGTAGGACCAACTGGCCTACCTCAATCGACATGGCATCACAAGTAATACAACTAGAACATTCGATTAATAGCAAGTTTATGACAAAACTGCAAAAAAGCACATTATGTTGGCGCGCCAGAATCTTGGTAGCTGGCTTCAGAATTTTCCCATTAAACTAGCATAGACAAGACAGAAACACAAGTGTAATTGACAGGTCATGGCCAATTGCAGTAAATCTTATCAACTTTGTAACTGATTGAATCGTGTTACACTTGAATCTTCAAATGCTTCATATCATATCTTTTAGAGTTGGCAATGTTATTATACGAAACAAAGCATGTGCAGATAAGTTTATTCAAGCTTTTCCAGACAGTAGTTATCTATAAGGCTAGGATGCAACCATGTCATCAGAGAAGTTCCAATGTAATGTAACTCCTCGACTTTTTACCTGTTCACCTTCCTCATCACAATAACCAACCAAAGAAACGAGGTTCCGATGATGTAACCTTGACAGCAACTCTATCTCTGTATAAAACTCTTTCTCTCCCTGTAATGACCCCTCCTGTGCGCGTTTTATGGCCACTACTGTGCCATCAGCAAGAACACCTTTATAAACCTTCCCATAGCCTCCTTGCCCAACTTGGAGCGAGTCAGAAAAGTTATTTGTAGCCAGTGCCATTTCTTCAAAATTGAATCCTCTCACACCGTCAATCCTGATGGGGATTTTAGGGACTGCCATAGCACAGGTAGTCACGAAATCATAGTGGTAAGGAGAAAGAAAGCTGATGCAGGACAGTACAATTGATACCAAGATAACAAAAGCAAACAGTAACTTCTGACACATCATGTTTGAACCATAAAGCAAACATGGTGCTATGTTGATGAAAAATGTCTTAGTATGATAACGAGAGGACAAGAAGCCAAATATATGTGAATATCAGCTTGAGATAAACTTAAAAATAGCAGTAATCACTGATTGGGTTCAAACAAAAAAGCGCCTAGGACCAGCTTCAAGTTCCAAGATTATTCCTCAAGTATCCTCTATACAAGGACACCCTTGCAGTAGGTTATATGAAGCTATCCTTCTAACGCAAAGGCAATAAAACATACACCTTTTAAAATGTCATGCCTCCAATTGTGAAAAGCAGAAATAGATGTAAGCAGATGTCTTTGGTGAATTTGAGTGGTTGTTCCTTTCCTTTTGCTCTTCTAAATGAACCCGTAAGTGCTTTATATTGTCAACTACTCTTTGTATCATAGGTGAATTATTTTAAATATTCAAAGGTTTCGAATGAATGTTAACCTTCCAATGACTACTTGGCTCTGTACCCAGTTATCAGCACAGGAAAAAGACATGGAATTCCTTTTGCAAGCTTCAGGGTGAGTCACAAAATCATAGCTGTTTAGCCGGAGCCCTCCTTTAAAGTTGGGGGTCTGCACGAGGAAGGATAACTAGAGGGGAGGGGCGCGCGCACACATGCACACGCACACACCCATTCCCACAACCACAACCCCCCCCCCCCTGGCCACACCACTGCCCACCCAAACCCACACGCGTGAACACACACCCACCCTGCCCGTCCAAACAGCCACAGCCACACGCACACATGTGCACACTCAGAGGGGGAGAGACTACGAGAAAAGAGGGCTTGAACACACACACCCTTGTTTTTACAATAACCATTAGATCTTCATCTAATGGATAAGATTCATACCTTTTTTATAAGTTCACATTTTAATGAGAATTTTCTTAGTGAAAACTTCCCTATGTTTAAGCTCTAAAGGCACATACATGCGCACACACATGTAGACAGTGTTGTAAATGTAGATGTGCGTGCACACAAAAACAAATCCTTTCCCTCCCTGTGTCTACAAGTGACCTAAAGACCAACTACTTGATCCTCAAAGAATCTAGACTTGGAACCTTGGTAGTGGCTTAAAATTTAGGAATTGGTTGCAATTAGTACTAGACCTTCGTTTCCAAGTATTTGGTACTGTACTACTACTTGGTCTTAGTCATGCACATTTTTTTTGAAATAAAAGGTGTTTGAAAGCAAAGGAAATATTAATGAGGATATTGCTTACATTGACCCTCTTTGTGATTAGCAATACCTACAAAGACAAGGCTATTAACATCTAGATCTCCTTAGAACACAACCAAGTGGGACCTACACTGTGAGTTATTGTTGTTGTTATGGTGGAATGGGGTAAATGGAGTAATACATCCAGAGTGCCATACATAAGAAGACGCAATGGGGAGAAAAGGGGAGAACTCGTCATATGGTGGTCCTGCTGGCCTTGTTGTATTGACTCATGATGTCTACTCCATCAAGAAACTTAAGTCCAAAGGTTGATGGTTGCAATGATGAAGACAATTCAGTGGATTTATGATCATACAATAGTGTATACAATAATGAAGTCATTAGAGAAACGGTAGGAACGGCACCATGGAGGATAACATGAGAAAAGCAAGACTTAGATTGTTGAAAACATCAGGAGGAGTATAGATGCACCCATGATAAAGTTGAGAGGATCAACTTTTCGAAATCTAAGAGAGGTAGAGGAAGGCTAAATAAGAACTTAAATGAACTAATTAAGCAGGACATGTCGTATTTGTGATTGATGGAAGATAGGAGTTCCTGGAGTTCTAGGATTAGTGTTATAGATCTTAGGTAGCTAGACTTTCATGCTCCCATTGGCTTTTAGACACCTAACAAAAGTTAATTTGTTTAGCTTGCAAGCGGGGTGGTTACTTATTAGTTCTGTTTGGTGTATTTCTTGCTATTTTTTAAAATGTTTCCCACACTCTATGATGCTAGTAATATCTAGCGCTACTCACTATTATTAATTAATGTTACTATTGTTCAATGCCTCTCACAAAATGTTTTATTTAACCCTGCAAAAAAACCCTACTTTTCATGCAAAAATTTTCTAAGTCCCTTAAAATCGATCTCTGTGCCTCCGCAGGTAAAGCTACCTAAATCTAAATCTCCCTAAGGCATGAGACCCAGAGTGCTCATGGCGTTTGTCACCGTCGTTTTTGTCACAACAACAACAAACAACAACAACAAACTCCCAATGTGGGTCCCGCTTTCGCGGGGTCTGGGGAGATCCAGCTGTAGACAACCTTACCTCTACCGGTATTCCTACCCATAGAGAGGTTGATTCCATAAGACCCACAAAAACAGCTTTGAGAAAAAGGTTTGAAGGGAAAACGATTGCAAAAACCATTGACCGACGTAAGAGAAAAGGGGAGGGGGAAAAGGGGAGAGAGCTTTGAGATAGGAAGCAGAGACATACCTTACACGAACCAGGGGCGCTTGGTGCCGTGACATCCCGGGAAAGCACAACCTGCAGACAAGCAAACCAAAACCCTACCCACTCCACCCCACCCCACACCGCCTAAGCTACTGCCACCTACGGAGTCGGTCCCCTACAATCAGGGACCTTGATCCTGTCCCGCCACAAACTCCTATCTTGAGCCATGTCCTCCGTGAGACCGACAACTCTCAGGTCCTCTCTAACCACCTCTTCTAGGCTCTTCTTCGGCCTACCCCTCCCTCTCTTACCACCGGGGGGGTTTATACTCTCGCACCTTCGCACCGGGGCATCCACGCTTCTCCTCTTCACGTGGCCGAACCATCCGAGCCTCGATTCCCTCATCTTCTCCTCTATGGGGGCCACTCCAGTTAAGCTCCTAATTACCCCATTCGAGATCCTATCCAATCTCGTAAAACCACACATCCACCTGACCATCCTCATCTCAACTACCATCAACCTTTGGACCTGCGACTTTTTTAGAGGCCAACACTCCGATCCATAGAGAATAGCCGGTCTAACTACCATCCAATAGACTTTACCTTTCAGAGAATAGCCTGACGCTGACTTCCACTTTCGCCAGCCCACTCTAATCCGCTGGCTAATATCCTCGTCAATGTCCCCATTCTGATAGATGATCGAGCCCAGATACTTGAATTTGGCGACCTTCGGTATTGCCCTCCCATCCAAAACGATTTCTCCCCCTTCTTCTATCCTTCCACTGAAACAACAGTGAAGGTATTCCGTTTTCGATCTACTCAGCCGAAAGCCCCTGGCCTCAAGAGTATGCCTCCAACTCTCCAACCTGTCATTCACTCCCTGCCTGGTCACATCGATAAGGACGATGTCATCTGCAAACAGCATGCACCAAGGCACCTCGTCCTGGATTCCTCTAGTGAGATCGTCCAAAACTAATGTGAAAAGAAAAGGGCTTAAAGCGGAGCCCTGATGCAGGCCCAAACTAACATTTTAAGCCTTTTTAGGGCTTAGATTCTGGTGGATTAAAGTAAAATGCCTCCCTAAAGTATCTTCTACTCCCTCAGTTCCTCTCTGTGAAGTGGTTGGAAGATAGCGTATTTAAAGTCTACAATTAATTCTAAAATTTAGGGTAAGACTGCTGAATACTACTCTCTAGGGTAGGGATCTGGACTGGGGTACGTACATCTAAAGCTCCAAAAAATGAGTGCTCACCTTTAAGTGGATTAGGTAAACCTCGAGAGTCAGATTCAGTACACGGCAACATGTTTTCCATCAGGGACACTTTATTAAGGGTCGCATTTATCCAGCATATCTAAATTAATGATCACACCTATCCAACCTGAAGCAAGAGATGCTGAACTCAAACAAAAGACAGCAAACAACTCTGACCCTTTCTACTCTAAGGTGCAGAAACAGTAGTACTATCTCTGTTGGCATAGGACAGAAAGCTAGAGCTGCCAAAGTGGAACTTTTTACCTGATTATTCAACCAAATGAATACCCATTTGACAAGTCTACAGACAGCAATTACGAACATGTCAGGACTGTTTACAACAACTCACCTTGATGACCTTTTCTATTACCATGGTGCTTCCTTGAAAACCTTCTATAAATGAGAAGTGATGCCATCACTGAGAGGGTAACTGCAACAGCTATTGTTCCCAGGGCCACACCAACTAAAGCTCCCTTGCTTAAGCCAGATTTTGCAGGTAGTGCAAATTCTGCAGTAGGATATTAAAGAAGTTTATAGATGCTGGTCAAACCATAAGCAAATGTAAAATGAAGTTGGACTGCAAGATACATCAATTTCATAATGTTGCATCCCAAAATCAGCTTTTTCTAGTATATTGTTTCCCAAAACACAGAGATATGCATAGTCCAACAGATCTAAAATAACAAGTACGTAGAGAATCAAACTTAGCCAAATGCATTGGAAGGAAATATATAATAGTAAAAACTACTGTTACGGCTCCTCATAACATTAAGATGCCTTATCTGTTGCATCATTAGTTGTTACAAGCATTTTAGACAGCATTCAACATTCATCGTAAACTATAGTGAATTTAGTCCAACATCCAAGGCTGCCAAAAGAACAAGAAGGAGAGCAAGAAAGTAGTTTTCAAGAGGATAATATGTCTTCTACAGAAGGGGAAAACAGAAGTTAAAGGACAGTGGTTGAACATGGGTTACAGTGGGATTTGCAATTCCATGAAGTCCATACCCCTGTTATTGTTCTTTGATGAACCAGGAAAACTTAGTATAAAGAAACAAAGAGATCAAATAATAAATTTAAAGCATCTACACGTGCCTTCCTTATAAGGACCCAGGAAAGTGAAGCCGAGCAGTTCATAAGGTCCAAATGTATCATTATCAGGAATCCCCCATCCAGTAAACATTCTCCAAATGCGCTGAACCTCACTCATATTGAAAAGATGAGAGTTACTATTGTTAACAACATCATAAAAAGGAAAGAATTTCAAATACATCCTCAGCCTAGGGCCTTCTTGCCAAATGAAGGAGTCAATGTCCAGCTGGTAAATAGAAAGCTTGAGACCAGATGACAGGTATTCCTCAAACCCATTCAGATATGGGCGAAAATCTCTGAATCCAGGACTTTTAAGACGATATCCAACAAGCAAAGGCGCAGCACAAAAGCAAGGCACCGGATATGCAGGCACATATTCATAAGAAGGTGGACATGCTTGACTAGGACAGCCAGTAATATTTTTGGAGTCCTGACTGTTATTCTCAGGTCGATTTGAACCGCAGTAATTTACGACGTTAGCACTTGAGCACAATGGATTGCCATGTAGCCTAAAATTTGCAATCAAGAAAAGTCAGAACCTTGAACAACAAGCTTTCTAAATTTACTAGCAACATTTGCCCTGAAGATTCAAAGTGAAAATTTTACAGAAGGGTAACATTTGGTGGAATGTTGAGAGTGCCCGAAATGGTTGATATCATGTTGTTCTGAAAATCCCTGCCATGTTCAAAAGCACCCATGTGTCTCAAATAGAGTAAAGAATAAATCTCTTGCAGACAATAGCAACATAAACCAAAAACAGATGACATCTTTGCAACAAGATGGTAGTAGTTATTCAAAAAAGCAACCTATAAATAAGACTACATAGTAATAGTCATTCTGGGGCTGTAACTAAGTCCAGCAGTGAAGAATTTTGAATCATATTAAAAAATGTAAGGGGGGTAATGGCTAATCAGGATTTAGGTGGGCTTTATTTTCTTTTCTTTTCTTTTTTTCTTTTGAAAGTAAGGATTAAGGCAGTTACAACTTACAAGATAAGCTTCTCAGCTCCATTCAAAGTCCTATTTTGCCAAATTGTAGAAGGAAGAGATCCCTTGAATCTATTATCGGCAAGTGATCTGCAAAAGATAGCAAGATTTTTTGTTCTCGTTTCTCTAAAAAATAATAAATAAATCCTACCCATAATTAGTGGCTGTTGTGTCACGTAATTTTCTTGAATACATGAAACTGTTTCACTAAATAAAGAACTAAAAAATTGAGAAAAACAAGAAATAGAAGTACAGAGGTGTACAGTATCTGAAGATGAGGGAGCCCAGCAAAGGCAGCAGGAACATTTCCAGTAAGACTGTTATTTGACAATATGCTGCCAATTTTCACAGGTTATATTAAAGAGAAAGAGCAATGTACAGGAAAGAAGTTAAAGAACAAAACAAGTACTTACATGGTTGTGATATCATCTGAAAACTTGGTTGCCGGTATGGGTCCAGTAAGCTGATTTGAACTCAGGTCTCTGAAATTAGATATCATAAACTGAGAAGTTTAAATAAATAAATCATGACAAACTAAATTAGCAAATTGAATGCTCCCCAAGCCTCCACCCAACGAAGTTTTATTTTTGCCTTTAATTTAAGTCCATAAAAGTTAACTCAATGAAGAACCAAGCAGAAATCATTGCTTACAGATAACCAAGGTGCGGTATTTTGGTCAGATCAGGTATTGGTCCTTGTAATCCAGAGTTCCTAAGACTCCTGAGAAAGCCAACAAAAGAAGCATAAACAAAAATGGTGTGATCATTGAAAGGAAAGGTAAAGGAAGCCCATTTAGATTGTCAAAAAGAAGGGAAGTGAGAATCCAGGACATCTAATACTGTATTTTTACATTGTAATAAATAGTATAAATCTTCTATGTATAATCATCTATTGTTTTCTTGTAAATGAAAAGGATAGGTGATGCATGGCAAGAATAAAGGAAGAAAACATAGATATGGACTATTAGGAAATATCCAATCTTTTAGGAGGTTTTTATATTTTTTATTATTATTTTCGTATTTTATTTTATAGCATATTTTAGGTAGCCAAAATAAAGATATTTGCTAGTGTTTTAGGGAGATAATAGTTTCCTACTCAATTAGGATAATATTAGGTTATATATTTCTATCCGTTCGTAGTTCATATCTTATCCTTTAGGTTTTCTAATACTAGTTAACTTCCTGGTTATATGAATCCCTTTATACAATCGGAGAAGGAAGATTATGAATGATTATTATTGATTAATTTGAGTGAGTTCATACTTCTTACAGTGTTCTACACCAATTATTCCCCTTTGTAGGAATTGTTCTCAGAGCATCTTACATCAATAGTACTTCATGAAAAGAATCTAATGCCAACAACTGGCTCCCGATTGTTACTATTTCAAGGGAAAAAAAATAGAGGGTAACAAGATAAATATTGGTCAAGAAAAAGAGCAACTTTTATTGAAACAAACCTCATGCAATCCTGGCTGTAATCTTGTAGATCTTTAACAATTATTATAATAAGAGAGCCAATAAGCACTTACAACTTTAACAATTTAGACATGTTGGCATAGCTTGCAGGTATTGTACTGCCTTCAAAGTGATTATTGTCAAGTTGACTGCAGTATGGAGAAAGAAAACTATCAACTGGTTGACCAAATAGAAATGTAACCAAGAGAGAGTATTCATAACATAAAAATAAAGATTGAAAACAGCGTGCTGCACTTCATCTAGAAAGGCATTATTCTCAGTTCTTCATATGTTGGACCATGGAGGGAGGGAGGGACGGAAAGGGAGAGAGAGAGAGATAGCTTGATGTTGATGAATTTCTATATACAACAAAAGGCAGAAGAAGAAACAAGCTTAAGTAATCAGTAACTGGTATGAGACTGGTATACTAGGGTCGCTGCAAAGACGAAAGGATTCACATTTCACACAAGTAATGCATGTCAAACCAAGAAAATATACTGTGAACCTAATACAGTCCCACGCCATACTATGTACTGGAAACCAGGTATCAAGCAACATTGATATGAACAACTGATATTTTACTTGGTCAATGTTGCTTGATACTCAGTTTTTCAGTACACAGGACGGCATGGTACTATACTTGCATTCAGCATAAATTCTCGCTCTTGTAGATAAGATTACTCTGCACGGCTTGAGGGCATGACGACTCTTGCATTTGCCCTTTTCGTACACAGGTGACATCCCCTTGACTCTAATTAAGATCACTTTTGATTACACCAAAAAAAAAATTGATGTATATGCATTAGCTTGTCCTCGCAGATTCAATTTGTTTTTCACTGATATATTAATCTTTTCAGTTATCACACACACAATCACACACAGAGTCAGACACGCACACAGACACACACACACACACACAAAGAGAGGGGGCTTCAGCTCCTTCTCTATTTTCCTTAAGCATGTCTTAAAAATGATCCATGACATTTTAGCTTTCTAGGAATAAGCATACTCTTGTTTCTCGTACTTCTTCTCAAAGGGCTCCTAGTCAGTGTAATTGGATTTTTCCTCAAGCTACTCAATTCTTTTACCAATTAATAAACTTGCATGAAATCCCACCAGAATTTTCAGCTTATTCTTCGTAGCTAAATACTTAAACGCAAGGAAAAGGGGCAGATTCCCTAAGCAAACAATGACGCAACTTCAGTGAGAAACTTACAATATAAGCAAATCTGTAAGAAACTCACAATATAAGCAAATTCGTAAGAAACTCACAGTATAAGCAAACTTGGCAGTTCAGAGAACTCAGGCGGAAGGTACCCCGAAAGATTGTTATTGTCAAGTAGGCTGCAAGATTATTTGCTCAGTCAAGGGAATTGTTTGAGACAAAATTAATATGAAGCAAACCCAGAATGATTTGTTCAAATACAAAGATCTAGTGGAACGTACAAATGAACAAGTTTGGGCAGTCTCGATAACTCTGGTGGGATTTGACCACTAATGGAATTGTTGTTCATATGGCTGCCCATGGGAAGAAAACACTCAAATGAGAAATTAGAACATGGGATAAATGGTGAGGCAGAAAACAATTTATACAGCTAAAAAAAGCACTTACAAGTGTTTTGTCTTATTCAGGTATGCAAATGATTTAGGTATCTCTCCGGATATTTTGTTTTGGTCAATTTGTATTCTGTCAAGATTAGGAAGATAACCAAGCTCTTCTGGCAAGGGACCTGTCAATTGGTTCCCGTTCAACAGCCTAAAGTAATCAGAAAAAGAAAACCAACAGTAATGATTAATTACAAAGACTTATCTGCGCGTATGGAAATGAAAATGCTGAATCAAGTTATACTGAAGGAAAACAGCAGCATATAAGTTCACAATTCACTACTATTGTCAACCAACTAAAAGTTACAAAAATCCATAATGTGATAAGAGACCAGAAGACAGAAAATATAATGCAGATAGATAGGTCAAAGATGAGACAAACTAACTTACAAGAGTTCCAAGCGTTTTATGTTCCCAATCTCCTTTGGTATACTCCCAGTTATGTTGTTCCACATAAAGTCCCTTGAAACGCAACAAGAGCATCAGGCAAATGATAAGCTTATGAAAGCAATCAACAGCTCGGATCTTATGGCTTACAGAATTTTCAAATAAGGTAAGCTACCAAGTTCTGACGATAATGATCCAGACAGGTTCATATTCAAGAGTTCCCTGCAAAGAAAATTAATTGATTTCTTAGTGCTTCCAAAACTAAAATAAAGAATATTACTCAATGCTTCTTTCATCAATGAAGTGTTTGCCCATGCAAATAGCAGTCATTGATCCATTGTGACTAGACCTCACACTAGAGTACTCAAACAAGACGCAAAACATTATATAAGAGTAGGTCTTTAGGCCAAGCAACAGCAAGAATCCCTGAAATGTTTGAATGACAAACAAGTTCGACTTGTCACAAGGATATCCTGTTTAAGATTTTCTTTTTCCCACAAACCCAAGTGTCAAAGAATTGGTGGACATTTGGCCACACAATTTGCAGGACATCCACAACATATGGTAATTTCATAGTCTCATTAAGCAGTGAATAGTAGACTCCCTTCGGTAATAAGCTGACAGATGAATGACTTGTCTCTTAGAAATTAGAGAGGTTTTCCTTTGGGAAGAACGACGAAAATTACACAAGTTGATGTTGCTTCCTCACAAGAAGCATAAGGCAAATACCTTCTGCAGTGCGAGGTTTTCAGTTATCCAATTTCCATGGTGTACATCTGCTGGAAAGACTGGAACTACCTAAGTCAACTTTCATGCAAGGATACAGGCTAGTTGCCACCTTAGCTTGAAAGCCTTATAGACATTTTCGAGACATGGTGAGCTGTCTCATTAACACTCAATCACAAGTGTCAGAAAGGTAACTGCCTTGGACATGCCCATTTTCTAAAAACATCTCATTTTGTTTAAAAGATAGTGTCAAAGTGTTTATTTATATATCTGTCAAAGTGTCAACTGTCAAATGTCTAATATAGATATCTAAGGTGAGAAAAAGAGTTTGTGTGACACAACTGATGATCGACAAGCTCTGCATTGCATGCCAAGGGAGGGAGAGAGGGTCTAGTCATGCCCTTGAGTGGGAGGTAGCATGACACACATAAGCAATGCCAAGCAGATCAGTAGCGGCAGATAGTCTAAGGAAGCACTTGATAGTTAATGCTAGACAGGGTCTTAGCGCCAAATCCACATCAACTTCTATAAGTTATTGTTGGACCATCAGAAAGTCTTTCACATCAAGGATGCTGGGATGACCCCCTAACTAGGACCATTATGCAATTGTTCAAATCATAATAACCGAATAGTTCATCAATTCTACTGGTTTTATGGCTAAATATTGAATTCCTCATCACAGTTTCTAAAAAGCCCTTGAAATAATTAAAACTTAACAGAGTCTAGCATACAGTACGGAATTGCGTTACAGTTATCAAGACCAGTTGCTATATCCCTGTAACATGTATGAGCAATGCTTGAAGCTATCAATCGAACAAGAGAGCATCAGCATTGGAACTACTAGTTTATGCACAAGATGCCATTATCCAAGGTAAAAATAAGTTATAAAGGGGAATCCAACAGAACAAATTGCATTCTACACAGTTGTAGCCTAATTACAGATATACGTAGTTGTAGCCTGATTATAGAAATAGTTAGCCATCCAATACAAATGCAATCGTACACAATTAAATTTATTGCTTCAAATTTTCCAAATCTGACAGCCCTACATGTTTTCCAAATCTGACAGTCACTATCTAGGTCAGGATTCTGGCAACCACAATCAGCGATGCTCAGAATCTATAACTCAGCAGGCACAACGCTTAGCGGAATCAGAATTCAGCAAGCAGACGTACCTTGTGCCCATTTATTACGAAGTAAAAGGATAGTTGATGTGAGAATAGGTCAGAAGCAATGAAGTGACAATGCATAGAACTCTGTTAAACTGCCTAGCCACTGGAGGACTTATGGCTAAAGTTTTTTAGGGTCAATCACGAAGTTAAGCATAAGGGAAAAGGTCAAGTTCATGAAAGATTACAACAGACGATAGCTAATACTGCCTACGGAAGTATAACTTTGCTAAAGACTTACAATTCCCTTATATGAAGGTAGCCATCATCAGCTGTAACTTTATAGCACACAATACCAGTCCAATTTGATGTGCAAGGATCTCCATGGTCCCAGTTTCTTAAATTCTTCATTGGGTCCACCAATTGTCTCTTAATTGCTAGCAATGCCCTAACTGTGTGAAAGTGAAAGAACACATCAACAAAGAAAATTCAATAAACAGTAACATCGTACAATATACAGTTTTGCACTTCAGGGTATCCCGTTAATTTCACAACATTCAAATTTATACCCCCACGTCTTGCCTAAGTAGGGTGTTTGGGCTCCTTTTTTTGGCTTTTTTGTTTTGGGGGGGAGGGGGGGTTGAGGTTCAATTATATCAACCTTACCCCTAAATTGCATAGAGGCATAGTAGTGACAAACAAGCTTTGAAATATTTTGCAGTACAAAAGTAACAGCCGAATGTAAAGCGAAAGACAATGAGATAAATAACTGTTTACCCATATGATAAATCCAAGAGCAGTTTGCTGCATTTTATACTAATGGATTGAATTTATACTTGTGATGGCCTATGATTTATAAGGCAATGGAGGGAAATAAAAATACACTCCATCGATCTCACATACACTGACAATTCTTGAAAATGCATAGAAATAAGAACTACATTTGCTTTGTAGTTTATAGTTGAAATGGTTTTCACCCAATAATAACATTAGTAAACTTCTGGGAATGGAAACTTTCACAATACTATGTATAAGAGAAATGAATGTTTCTGGAGATAAATCTAGGATGGAGGTAGGAGTAGTTTGACGGTATTGAAAAACTGACATTACACCATGATATCTGTTTCTTTCTCATTCTGATCTTCATTTTCATGTCATGCATCTTGGTTAGCGCTTTATCACATTTACTCTATCTTTTTTGCTTTTTTTTTTTTTTAAAGAAGTCCAATCTAGGAAACGCTTGCTTGTGGAAATACTATCAAGATTATCATTGTTCAAGCAGTAAACATGATTTTATTTATTTATTTTCTTTTTTCACTTTATTGATTACACAGGGCCTTGATCAATTAAGCCTTGATTCCAAGATTGGGCGTAAAAAATTCTATGTTATATGCCTATGTATCTAGTTATGTACACACCTATATAAGACGGTGTGTATCATGCTAAAATACATATGTTTGTATCTAAGAATTTTTGGAACACAGTACACATACTCTTATATAGGTGTGTACATAGCTAGTTACATGGGTATGTACCGTAGAATTACCGATTAGGCGTTAATCCCAACATGTCCTAGATTAAGTACAATTTCCAATATGAGATTTTTGAAATTGCTTTCTCCATCCTCATGCCTAAGAATGCCAAAGAACACACTGCAGAATCCAAAATGCAAATACCCTCATCATATCCCTCCTTTTTCTTCATTCTTTCTTCTATACCTTTGATGGAATGGGTTGAGGGACGTAGCTGACACTATTTAGATTGTAAAACTTCAGATCCAATAGTGCAATGTCATCAGAACAACCAGCTAGGCCCAATTGTGGACAACGAAACAAAGGCATCCTAACAACAGAATTTGATTACCAATGTCACACTTGTTCCTCAGTGCAGCGAGTTTGATTACTTAGTAACTAATGAGGCACAAATAGCACATAAGGGGGGATAGCTTAATGGTGGGATGGTTGACGTTTGTAAGGAAGCCCACGGTTTGACTCTCAGTATAATCATGTGCATAAAATTAACCCAAAAACTCAAATGAAAAAAAAAAACGAAAAAAAGCAAACAAACAAACAAACAAACAAAAAGCAAGCAAACGGCGTTGGAAGGAATCCTAACCTTCATCAGGGTGGGTAAGTTGAGCCTGAGTTCCAACAGAAACACACGACAGGCATAGGAAAACTGCTAACAAGGGCAGTAGGAACCCAATGCATGGTTCTCGGCCAGCCCACCACATACTTGATACTTAGTACTCACCCTTTGCACTTCAATTACAAGCGAGAACAAAGACGATCAGAAACTCTGAATCCAATAATAAGCAGAAAGATTAGCTGTTGCCTTCAGATAGAGGTAGGCAGCTTGCTGGAGCCCGTCCCAACTTCTCACCTTCCCCGCCAATAAATTCAATTCGTAGTGGTTGCAGTTGCAGTTGCAGTCGCCATCGAATGAACTTAAAATTGACCAAGTCCGCATGACCGCTTCTATTCTTTTGTTTTTTCGAACTCAATTGTGAGCATCATAGTCAACTCTAAGGACTACTATTTTATTGATTGCAAATAAAAGCAAGCTACTGCGATTTTTCACACCTCATAGAGTAGGTGCGACAATGAAGATCGATAGCAACATCCCAATTCATGTTTTTTGGTCCTCTGATCTACTGTCACATTCTTCGTGATCATCAGAAATTCTGCAAGTTGGATTTTGGACGTAGAGGCATCTTGTTGCGAAAATCTTCTGTTCCCGTGCTGCACCTAATCCCAGGGCCTGTTCCTTAGGGGAGGGAAATCGTTCCATTCACCATTTCATTCATTCTCACCAATTTCCACCCCTTCCTATTTTTGTTTTTCACTCTTTTAATATAAATCCTGCTCGTTTTTGCTCTATTTCATTCATTCGTACTCATGCCCACCCCCTCTCATTTCCATGTGTATGGCATTGGCTTTGCCTTCAACTACATCTTTATATAATAAATAGGTGAATGATGGTGGTTAAAAAACTTTCCCTCCTTCGTCCAAAGCATATAGTACAATCTCATCTAATTATCACATTTTTAAATTTTATATTTAAATTTAAATTAGATATAATGATATACAAATTTTTAAAAAAAATTTCAAAGCAGTAATAATCTTTATCAAAACAGTTCATCATATCCATGATTCTTAACACCTTCAACGCTTCAATCACAAACAACCCCCCACGTCTCCTTCCCATCTTCCCCATTATCAGTAATCTCTATCTCTATCTCTATCTAAAAGTAACAACCTAATATCCCCTTAGATGAAATCTCTCCTTCTTCTAGGTAACTGCTACTTACAAACTTCACTTTCGTAAAAGAATTGACCTCTTGATTTATTTTTTAACTCATCCACAGTTGAAATCCCCGGTTATTCACAATCCATTGAGCTCTCAAAGTCATAGAAGAGTGGAAGAGATGAGGATAAACTGATCTGGGATTGTGGGTGTCTATCATGATCTCAATGTGCTAAAATTCTCCACTGAACTGTTGATTAGATGGCTCCGTAGGCACATTTAATGACCACAACTCTTTTGATTTCTTACATTTCATTTTGGGGCAACTAAATGAATTTTATTTTTGTTTTCGAGTTGTGATTTTCCTCGTGACTATGGTTGAAATTACATATCACATTGCAATAAGAAATATTTTGCTCTTTGACAACAATAGTTTAATATGTTGATAGTAAAATAACAATAAAAAAACCTT